>OZ010606.1:7419597-7642097 GCA_963932145.1 Acanthosepion lycidas | reverse complement strand
AAGAGTAGGTGTTGTCCAGACTGAGTGGGAGGGGAATGCATTATTCCAGTGTCTTTTTCAGACTTAGTCAAATTGTGTGCACTTGTGATTACATTAAGTGGCACAAACATGTAAGTTACATGCATATATTATACATACACATGCAAACCTACATGTTACATACACACAGCATGTGATGGACAGAGAAATATTTTTTTAAATAATGTTTAATAAAAGAACAAATCTTAGAATGATAGACTTTTTTTCCTCAAAATTATAAAAACATACTTCTCATTTTTTTTTTTTTTTTTTTTTTTTAAGGAATTCTTCCTGACAAAAATTTTTTGAAGGAAGCATTCATACATCGAAAATTCAAGAATTCATCCAAATTTTTACTCACATTAAAAAACATTAAAAAACAAAAAAAAAAAAACAAACTACACAGCTGCATTTTAGACTTCAAACATTATTTACATCCAGACTAATATCCTCATCTTTAATATTGTCACAACATTTCAGTTGTAACCACTGGCCTTCTTCAGGAGTCTGTCTGTCCAATCAACCCTTAGGGACTTTTGAGCTTAACCCTTTATTTAATCTACTGCAAGTAGGTACAGATGGTTCTTTTTGACTATGTCTAGAGATATCTCATAATTCAATATGGCTCAGTTTTTGCTCAACATATTTCCATTGAGCTTAAATTTCATTCAATTTTTATGACATCAACCCTTTGCAGGCTATTTAAAGCCAAAGAATTTTTTTTTTAATATATTTTTTTGGGGGAGGGGAGAGAATGATTTAGTGATACAAATTTTACTAATTAACCCATAGCTGGGGGAGATGAGGTGGATTCATACATTTCCCAAGGGTATTTGCATGTAAGTGAATATAATGAACCCAATTAGAACTCCGTTCTCCAATTAACAACTCTGAGCCATTATCCATTACACCACTCTGCACATCCAAGCCTGCAGCACCTGCTATTCCCAAGCGGTTACCCATCTATGTACTGACCAGGCTCGACATTGCTTAAACTTGGTGATCATACAGTGTTTCAATGCGATGTAGCCATAAGCCACACTACCTGCATACTACCTTTCATTATGACTAAGAAAAAAAACCCAAATAAAATGCGTTGTTTATAACCTTTTCCACTTTGTCTCTTGTATCATTATACATCCTACAAACACACACACACATATATATATATATATATATATATATATATATATATATATATATATTAGTAAAGGTAAAAAATCTAGACAGAAATAGTATAACTAATTCTAATTTCTATTCACCCACTCTATATCTCTTTACTATATTTATAATTTATAAACTTTCCCCTATTCTAAGTTCTTCCCTGCTATCTTTCCATTAATCTCTTACATCCTTTTATCGATATATTTTAAAATTATTTTTAAACCCCCTTTTTATTCCTCATTTAATTTTAAATTAATATTTCATTCTTCATATAACTGCAAATTAATGTTATAAGTTTAACATCTGGGTTTATTTTTATAAAACTTTTTCCCTTTAAATTTCTATTTCAGACAAACTCAGTCCACACCAGGGTTGATGAGACAAATGACCCATGTTTTCACCTGCCAAAATAGGCTATTCACCATATGAGGTGATTTTGGATTTTATATAATTATATATAAATTGGTGTAGACACTTTATAGATTGCATAGATGCTACTCTTGGATACTTTTTAACTTTAGCTGCATTTCATGACCGTGACTTCTTACTGCCATATTTGTTTTTTGCCTTTTCACAAATAGTTGGGGCAGCAGGATTAATTTTATTAGATGAAGCATTGTCAGCCATTTTTATTAACTTTTAACTAGTATTTATGCAAATGCTTTTTACTGCAACCTTTGATTGCCTGAATAAGGCCACAATTAAAAAGCAGCTATGATATAATAATTAACAATGCATAGTTTAATAAAAAATTATCGCTCATTTAAATAAAGCAATTGAAATTAAGTGAATAATGACTGATGTCATCTAATAAAAATTACAGATAATATTTCTACCATAATTACTGCATAAAAATAAAACAAATGAAACCAAAATGAAATAGAGAATCAAAAATGGCTGACAAGACTTCATTTAATAAAAGAAAAGTATGTCTGCTGCTATTTGTTTAATGAATTATGTGAATTTTTTATTTTATTTTTGCCGGTTTTTATTATCTTTATAAAATCATGTAAACCCCTTGCAAGTAATTGCGTTATTGTCTAAATTTGTTTCTAATTTTTAAATTCTTTTTCTTCCATTATCCACCAATTAAGAAATCAGTATACAATGAAATAAAAGATAAGATTTAAACCTGCAACTTGTATTGTTCTAATGCTTCTCTGACAATGACTTCCTAACATAGTGCCTTGCTAATTTAACTATAGAGATAGATTAGCAGACATAATTCTGATTTAGTTATATGCCTACATTCTGCCTTATCCAATTTTTTTCTACAGAATATTGTTTGCTTACATCTTGTTCTAATAGATATACTCATCTTACAAGGATATACGAGGTGCATTCAAAAAGTATCTGACTATTTTTTTCCACCAAAACCAATGATCCATGGGCAAAATCCTTTGATGTCAATTCCTGTACATACGTGAAAATTTTCATGCTGATTGGTTGTGTCAACTCTCAGCTGTTATGCCTAGAGTACTGACGTGTAGTGCACACTTGTTGGATTTTCGCTTTCACGCAAGATGTCATGAAAGACTGTTGTGTAACAATCCAGGAGATTGCTCACAAAGTGGGAATAAGCACAGGATCAGTGTTTTCCATTTTAACAGAGGATTTGTACATGTAGAGAGTGTCAGTAAAATTCGCCTGTTCACTCTGCCTACATAATCCAAGCTTTCTTAGCCCACATTTTTGAAAGGCTCTTTAGTCTCCCGATTTAGCACCATGCGACTTCTGGCTCTTCCCCAATCAGAAATCCCACGTTGAAAGGGAAGTGATTTGAGTCGCAAGAGGAAATTATGAGAAAAGCAATAACGGCATTGTATAGCATTCCAGATGTGTTACCAGCTATGGCTGAACCTCTGGGAGAAGAGCGTGAACTCCCAAGGTAAGTATGTCAAAGGGGATTAAATAAAATTTGCTAAAAAAAAAAAAAATAAAAAAAAAAAAAAAGATTTTTTTTTTACTTTTTTTATGACTAAAGCTTGACTAATTTTTGAAAGCACCTTGTATATAGCGTTCTGGCATCAGTTTAAACAGGTTCCACATTTTATTTCCTAGATATTGCAATCATTTTGCTTAAAATTGGTATTTTATTGATTTCAGATGAAAGCTTGGAAATTTCCCAACATATTTCAGTGAAATATTCATTTTCTAAAATAAAATTTTATAATTATAATTTAGATATATGCAAAAAAGATCAGTTTAACCCAAATCCTTCTAATGTCAGTTCAATCTAACATCTTTTTTTCCATATATTTTGCTTGCAGTTCATATTTTCTTGATTTCAAATGAAAACTTGGAAATTTTCTAACTTATTTCAATGAAATTTTAATTGCCTGAAATTATAGTTCAAATATATGGAAGGAAGAAGGTGTCAGTTTAAACTGATGCCAGGAAGATATACATTAATTTTTTTTTTTTTTTTTTTTCCTAGCAACTTATTTTGTTGCTTTTTCTCACAAAGCTCTAGCCATTTTTACCTCCAGCATCCTTTAAGCAAACTGAAAATATCAGAAAATAAAAAAAATTTCTGCTATTTGTTCATTTCATTTGTAGAACGTCATTTGAGCTTCGCAATGGAACAAAAAAAAAAATAAAAAAAATTAGATAATTGCAATATTTTTGCTAAGTGAGAGCAACAATTGTTTCAAATTAATTTTTGATGTGTTTTACCTTTTAAAAGTGATAAATATTTTCATAAAATGATTATAAACTTAAAGAGAAAGCGTGATGAATTGGTACAAGTCCTTTGTAGTTCCTAGTCATTTTTCCTGGGTCCCTTAACTTTTTTCTTGTTCCAACACAAACGCAATTCAGAACTTGAGAGACTGGAAGACATGAGGGTAATTTTCAAAGAAACCCTGCAACAAAAAGAAAAAGAAAACAATTTAAAAACGTAAAAAACATTATTCACAATTGGACTAATATGCTATTACTTTCATAACGTTTCAGCTGTTGTGTCCTCTAGACTTCATCAGATGTTTGTCAATACAGGTAAGCTGAAAAATCTTTATCAAAACATTTTCATTTGCAATTACCTTCCTTGCATCGTAAGCAAATTTTTCATGTTTCTCTATCCATTTTTAAATTCTCCCTTGTATTTAGTTTATGATAAGCAGAAAACATAACATATAAATATCATTAGTTAATGGTTTGCTCAAGTTCTTTAACCAGAATTTGACGAAGAAAAAAAAAAAAAAAAAAAAGATTTACTTGCATTGTTTATTAAAGCAAAAATAGTTCTAATCAGATCCTAAAGTTTTTCACATTTAGAGATAAATAATAGAGATATCTAAATTTAAGTTCTTCAATTTTAATTTTTTCATTTCGGTCTATTTATTTTTCACAGCTTATCAACGTTTGCAGGTTATTTAAAGCCAGAAAATATTTTTTTTGTAAGAACTTTTTTTTTTTTTTTGTGGTAATAATGTTTATTAGTGATACAAGTCTTAACTAATTAACCCATAGCTGGGAGTGAGAAGAGGTGGATTCATACCTTTCCCCAAGTGTATGTGGGAAAGTGAATATATCGGACCTAACAAGAATTTGAACTCGGCTTTTTAATTAACAAGTCCGAGCCATTATCCATTGCACCACCTCAGCATCTAAGCTTGCAGCACCTGGCATTTGCCAGTGGTCGTCCATCTAGATACTGACCAGGCTCAATGTTGCTTAACTTCAGTGATCATATGGGAACCAGTGTTTCAATAATTTTTCATTTCAGCTTCATTCGCCAGTTTGAAAAGAAACATTTAAGTTTTGTTTATTTGTGTGCGTGTCCATGCATTTGCCCACACGTGCTCCATTTATTAAAATCCCATCACTATAGGTGAGAAGTAAGCATTTATTTCTATCTTAAGATATTTATTGCTTTTAGAATAGATATTAAAAACTTTTGTATTGTTCTTATATCTTCTCCCTTGCCAAAAAAATAAAACAACCAGTTATCTCAAAGTACTGTTCTATTGTCCCTGGAGGGGTTGATGTTAAACACAAAACCTGATATACATTGCCTTCATAAATGCTATCAAATATGATCTTTTTTTTTGGGGGGGGGGGAAGAATTGCTGATTGACTTAACAGGATCTTTGTATTTTTATTACTTCAAGTGTTATTTTTAGTGTATACCAGTATATGAGTAGATGCTGTTTTTTTTTTTGTTTTTTTTTGTTTTTTAACAGTGTTTATTTTATCTACTGGTCTGCATACTCAAGAAAACTTAATGAAGAAAAGGGGGTCTCTCTTTGCAGGAGGAATGGCAGTCAATCAACGTTCTACTTGTCTTACGGAACATTCACTCTTTCTGATTTTATCTGCTCTTTTACGTATCTGAAATGTAAACAATGCAATTTCTGATGAATTAATGGATTTTAGTTTTTAATCAGACATTTTTTTAGTTTTTAATCCGACATTTTTTTAGTTTTTAATCCGACTTTTTTATTACTTCAAATGTTATTTCTAGTGAACATCCATTTTTGAGTAGACGATTCATTTAAATAAAAAAAAAAAAAAAAAAAAATCAGCATTTATTTTATCTACCAGTCTGTATATTTACGAAAACTTAAAAAAAATGTGCGTCTTTCTTTGCAGGGGAAACTAACATGATTCGGCGTACATATCCACATTGGTTTAACCTGGCCAAACTGCCACCAGCCAAACTAATATGACAAATCAAAAGCTATTTATCTGAGCAATGGCCCAGTCTAGCAGGTAGTTGGTTGGCTATCAATTGACTTCCCAAGCTCACCTGACCGAACTAAAAGAACCAAAAAAAGCAACAGAAGCACAAGACATCCAGGGTTTATCTTATCCCGCCACCCATCTTTGTACGATTCAGGAGCCATCAATGAAATGAATCCAGGATGTAATTTTACTCCTCGTTTTTGCCTTTTGCTTCAGTCCTGGCTCCACCTCGATGACGTTTCATCTTTAGTTGCATTTGAATCCAAGAAATGTTATCTGATTTTATGCTATAATGCTGCACAAGCTCTAAGGCAGCCATTTGTAATTTTGAATAGCACACATTTTAACAGTCTCAATTCTAATCAATCCATTGCCAAGTTGGGATCACAGTCATTGTAAACTCCACAATCCTTCCATTAGCTGCAAGTCTACATAGAATTTTGAATTCAAGGTTGTTGTTCTCCTAGACTGGTTGCCATCCAAGACTGTAGAGGCTAGTCAGTCTCACTATTTAACCCACAGCAGGGGAGGGGTAATCATGAATTCACGGCTTTGTACAGAAATGAATGTAACAAAACTTGACTGGAATGTTAATTTGGTTTGCCGATTTCTTATTATGAGCTGCTATCCATTATACCACCATCCACACATCTAAAGAGCGCAGAGACCCCCATAGTCAGAAGGCATCTTCAAAACTGCTTCCATTCTAATGTGATATATTCCTGATTTTGTTCATCTAAAGATTTGGAATGAACTTGTTTCTGGTTCTCTGGTGGTTAAATATGGCCAAAATTCCAAGAATCTTCAGAGGTTCTCTTTTATGCCCCAATGATGTAACAGTTTTTAATGGATGTATTCAAAAGCAGGTGATAGAACTCATCCGCCTGAGATGTCAGTTCATCAAAATAATGAAAACTGATCTCAGTCCTTTGTACCGCCAAACCGAATCATGGGAAAAGGATAAATGTGAATCTGTAACCTAAGACTGTTCAATATAACATCTAACCTCATTCTGGTAATTCCAGCAACAACACCGGTGTGATACAGTGGACACGCATATAGAAAGGTAAGAGAGGTAGTAGTTTTATCTCGATCTCAAATGTTTCCATTTCATAGACCAGCAGATGTGGTTCCTTTCGAAGTTCAGTTTTCTAAACAGCATCCACTTTGACTGAAGGGTAATGCAGAAATAAAAGGTTGGATGAGGCGTTTTTGTAGATCAAGTGTGGGGGGGGGGGATAAAAAAAAATATAGAAATACGGTATATCCAAGTGCTGGTCCTTGTTAAGTCATGCTTGGGATCAGGGAGACACCGACGTGTCTGTTGCACAGTTCCAAAGCCTCTATTTCATATTGCTATCCTCAACTTTGGGATGAGTACATTGACAAGGAGTTGGTATGGGGAAGAGCCAACACTGCAGAAGTTGTCCCCAGTATCACCTACCTAACCACCCAGACAATAAGGCGATGCCCTGAATAAAACATTTACATATAATATGGGAAACAGCGTTTGCATTCATATTCCTCGATATGGCATTTGTCTTTTATCTTGTTTCCTTGTGAGCATACAGCAGTCCCTTTCCCAGCTTCCAGTGCACAAAGGTTAGATTGAGGATTGAAATGTTAATGCGGGATGATCATTGGCTAGTCAGTGGAAAGCTTTGGCAAAGATCGCATTGTAGGTTAACAACCAGATTTTTAAAATAATTTTGCTGATTTTTTTTGTTTTTTTTTTTGATTTTTTAAATGTTTTGTTTTTTAAATGTTTTTTTTGCTTTTTGTTTTTTTTAAATGTTTTGTTTAAAATTTTTTTTTAAATGTTTTATTTTTAAAAATTTTTTTTTAAATGTTTTATTTTTAAAAATTTTTTTTTTAAAATGTTTTGTTTTTTTAAATGTTTAAAACATTAAAAAAAACAAAAAACATTTAAGTTTTTTTTGTTTTTTTTAATGTTTTTTTTGTTTTTTTTAATGTTTTTTGTTTTATTTATTGTTTTTTTTGTTTTATTTATTGTTTTTTTTTAAATTCAAATATCTCACAACTGATTGCAATTACCTGTTTATATAAATGTTTTTTGCTTCTTATTTTCCAAGATGTTCCTGGACAGAAACACTCAATACATATTTTCTGATTAATCATAATTAAGACATACATAAAAAAAAAAAAAAAAAAAAAAAAAAAATCAAGGTAAAATGTTGAATGCGGTATAAACTGGAAGAGAGAAAAACGCTTACTTACTCTGAACAAAGCTATACCGTGGGCGACACTTGTGGTGCAACCCTGTTCTCTGATTGAATGCATGCTCAGCTGAGGAGCGCCAACATCAACAGTAGGGATTCCAAGTTTGAAGGACAAAATGGGACCAATTGTTGAACCACATGGCATGTCATTACGTACAACAAAATCCTAAAAAAGACAAGAGCACAAGTGGAAAAAAAAAAAAAAAATATTAGTAAATAGAAACAGCTCAAAATTCCTCAAAGGTTATCCAGACGTCAGTGGAAGGCCAGAAGATGCCAGACATCAGTGGAAGGCCAGAAGATGCAATGGTCAAAACATTGTAATGATAGCAACAAATGTGAGGGCATTACTCAGATTGTAAATAATTAGGAAACAGAAGTTCTAAAAAGTATCCCAGTAGTTTTGGCTCTAAGTAAAGACTATCCACAGTTTAGTTTCCAGCCATCAATTTCTGCTAAATTTAATTCAATAAATATATTTGTTTCTTTTTTTTATTAACATACATGGTATGTCAGTAAAGCATTCAGTCAGCTAATTTTTCATGGCTGATTTTTAAGTCCATAGTCATTCTTCACATAATTTTAAATGAATACAATTTGTTTGTTTTTTAGTGGCATATGGGTTATTAAATACCAAAATCTAATTTTCTTGGGAGCATTAGTAATTTCTTTAAAAAAAAAAAAAAAAAAAAAAAAAAAAAAAAATGTATTACTGGAATTTTTCTAACTATGAAAAAGCAACACTGGCATTTCCAATACAAAAACGTATTCCTACACCTTCAAAGTGTTTTGACCCCAGTTTGGGGGCTAACTATTTGCTCATAGCTGGGACTATGGGACTATTTAACAAGTGTAAAAGTAGGTTTGGTTTGTTTTACGGCATATCAACCTCAATGGGTTATTTAATGCTGATAATTTTTATTGCTAGTAATTTTATTTACTTATTTTTTTTTTTTCAAAAATGTATTGCTAGTAATTTATTTTCTATAAAATATATTACTGGTATTAAAACCTATTTTTACACTTTCATGGTGTTTTGACCCCTGTTTGGGGTGAACTATTTGCACATAGCCGGGACCATAACAGG
The DNA here is from genome assembly GCA_963932145.1 of Acanthosepion lycidas. Classification (NCBI taxonomy): domain Eukaryota; kingdom Metazoa; phylum Mollusca; class Cephalopoda; order Sepiida; family Sepiidae; genus Acanthosepion; species Acanthosepion lycidas. The sequence goes on along the minus strand of OZ010606.1, from coordinate 7,632,902 downwards.
TGCTATTACCCCAGGTCATGGTGGACCTGGAAACAGCAATTAAAAGGTGGTTACATGCTCCTCAAAACCTCCTGACCACAGGCCTTGCCGTTGGATGTAATTCATCGTCTTACTCAGTACAAGAAATATCAGTCAGCGAGATGAACGTGATGCAGGATTGGATAATAATTAAAAGCTATCACTCAAAGAACTTCTTTAGATTAATAAAGAGTTTTATTGATGGAATCAGTTTTATACATAAAAAGTGGAGGTGGCATGCAGAGAAATCAAAATAGTAATCAACTCTATGATGTCTCCTTTCTAATAATTAAATATTCCAGTGTTATGGTAACAGGGCTCATTAATATTTAATGAGTAAATCTGAGATAACAGATTGCACATACTATCATTTTTTTTTTATTTCTTTTGTTTTGTGTCTTTTCTTGAGATTTTTTTTCTTTTAATGATTTCAAAAGTTGCAGAATTCTTTCTTATATTTTGATTGTCTGTTTAACGGCATTTCAAGCCAAAATTTAATTTTCTTGGGAGCTTTGAAGTAATAAAGATATGATACGTGTTATTCTGTTTTCACAATTGAATACATGGTAGGTGATGCTCAGCTTTTGTGCATGTACATGTTTGTGTGGACATAATTACTTTTGGAATACAGTTTTGATTTCTTTAAGAAATTGTAGGATATTAAATGGATTAATGTCAAGAAAAAGTTCTTGTTGGGTGTTTGGTAGTATTTTAAATAGATTTGGGGGAAGTGACTATAATTTATTAGTATGTACATATTGCTGGTAATTTTTAATATAAAAATATATTGATTTTCTTTTTAAAAACACAAAATGTCTGAATATCTTAATATTAAAGATTCAGGGTCCAATGGATAAATTGTCGTTTAAATGACACAAAAATGAAAATAACACTGATATTTCATTTTAACAGACATACAGAGTGCAAGGAATAAATTGTCGTCTAATATTTGAAATACATATACAGAGTACGTTGGATAAATTGTCATCTAAGTTACACAAAAATGAAAATCACACGGACATCATTTTAACAGATATATTTACTAAAATTACACAAAATATCTTAAAATACTAAAGAGTAGATTTATTCAATAAAATTTGCTATTGGCTTCAACCACGGCCTCCAGATTATGTCGGAATCTCCTGCAACTCTTCTGGGTGGTCTCCTTGTTTAATTTGATGAATGTTGCCATAATCCTTGCCTTCAGTTTATCTTTGGTATTACAAGGAATTTTGTTGTTCTCTTGCTCAACTGTGCCCCACACATAATAATCAAGTAGGTTGCAATCTGGGGAGTTATGTGGCCAGATGTAAGTGGTGATGTGGTTGCAGAAATTGTCTGACAGCCATGACTGGGTTCTTCTGCTTGTGTGGCATGGTGCAGAGTCCTGTTGCCAGACATAAGGTCTTCCAGTAGCCACCTTCTTGACCCAGAGTAGCACGACCTTATCAAGGTACTTGATGTAGGTCTCCATGTTGAGTCTCATTGCCCTGACCAACAAATTCGGGAGTTCTTTTCTTATCAGAATGATCAGAGTGAGTTTTCCAAGCTGCCCTACCTTCATAATCATCATTAGACTCATCCAATTCTTTCTGAATCCTCTGTCCTCTGATTGACATCCAAACATTCTGAAATGTTCATATGTGAGCTTCTGGTGCAAATGCCAAGCAGTACAGCATGCCGTTTCCAAATTTCTGGCAGAGTGAATTGCATCATGGTTCTCTTTTTCTCACAGATGGTGCCCAACTGACCCTACTACACTGTACAGTTGACAAAATCAAAAACAAATAACACACATGAGCAAAATTAAAAATATAAAAATGGTGACAATTTACCCATCGTACCCAGTAATAGCTTAATGACAATCTTTATGCCTAGATTTTTTTGTGGCATATGGTGGCCATTAATAATTAAGTATAACTTCAATATTAAAATAAAACAGCATTTAATTACAACTGCAAATAAATATTTAACAAGAACAAAGAAGTAAAAGACAACCAAAGATAATTAACCATTTCAGTGAATATCTTGTTAGTAGCGCGGCTCGGTTTAACATCCTGTAAATCCTAAAGGAAAACCCAAATCATCAACGCACAATAATTCACACTAATTCAACTTGATAGTTCCAGTTAATAGTCACTCAATAATCACTGCCGTCAGTAGCCTGACACCGCTATTTATACAGTTGGCAGAAAACATATTCATAAGTCCAGAGTGTCACACTCAGACCTTGGTGTCAGTAGTTACTCATTTTCTTCCTATATGACATGCTTACACTTATCAATATAAAAGTAATCAAGAATGTTTGTCTATATGATTAAATTATCACATGAGAAACAATTCTGCTTTTTAAAATCATTACAAGAAAAGAAATAACCAAAGAAAATCAATATGACCCAAACCATTAAAAAAAAAAAAAAAAAAAAAAAAACAAAAAAAACCCTTTTTTTAAAGAGAATTTTACAATTAGTTATGTTCTGTATGAGTTATTGAGGAATCTAGAGTAATTGAACTTTGCTTGGCTAGGAAAGTTTTCCCTACAAAGAGGGTGTGCAGATAGCTGTCTGGAATGAGAAATCTAAGAGCCAAGTTTGAATTACAATCAGGTTTGTTACATTCACTTATGTGTAAATACTCTTGAGAAAGCTATGAATACATCTCCTCTCCCCCAACTATGGATTAAATAGTAGGACTATTAAGACATTAAGAAACTGTAGACTTACCTGAAGTGGGACCGAAGCCAAGTTAGCTATTTTCCTTATAATTGCTGCAGTGATGGCTGTGGTCGAATATGATTGGTTGGCATTTATTTTCAAGACGTAACCCTAAAGAGAAAAAGAACAGAAGGAGCAAAAATATGAGAGGGGCTGAAAGAGCAACAGAAATTATTCATCCAATTTGTTTATACGATTCCACTTATAAATTCTAAGCATCTATAAAAATTTTAATTGGTTTTAAAGAGATAAAAATATTAAACTGCTTAATCTTATGTTCGACACAACAGAACTCAGCCATGATTAGGATGCACACAAGTTCAAGTGGGCCCTAAATAATTTTATCTGGGCCAGTTTTTATGACTGCATAGACATTAACTCTAGAAATGAGGGCTTCAAAGCTGCCACCCACTGAACAAAAGGAAAAAGCAAAAAGCAATAAATCTTCCAGGATCAAGTGCCATTTAGCTGGAAGTTAGATAGTTCCAGTCATAGACTCACAATTAGAATTGTCAGTTTTTGAGCCACCTGTGGGTGATTTGTGAGCCACATGTCAGAGATAGGCAAATGGAGTGATATGTGAGAGAGTTCTTGCTGGCTGAAGGGAACATTTGCTCCGTTAGTCTGAAAACAGAATTAGCAAAGTTTTCCCAAGTGTCATCTCCCTACCATCCTGACCATACCAGGTAAATCTGTGAATTAAATATAATGAAAACACGATTTGTGTTTTGATTCCTTCTTGTGGCAATATTTTTACCTTCCATTCCTTTGTTAAATGTACACTGGGCCTTTCCCAGTTTTTGTGCATAGCAAGGTAAACAAGACTGGGAAAATGTGAGGGTTGGGATTTGTCTCGCCAGTGAAAGATAGAGAGAGGGACCCAGTGTATCTTTACATAAAAATAATTTTCTTTTCATTTCTTTTGATCTTTTTTCACTTTAGAAAAATTCATTCTTTTTTCCAATTTTATTTTACTGATTTTTAAGACATGTTTTTGCTCTACTTAAAATTATGGCATGCATATTTATTTGCTCCGTAGTAAATTTATTAACCATATGCAAATTGAAACACTTGTTGTTTGCAATGAGAGACAAGCATACATATGCAAAATAAGATGAATGGGTAAAGTCAAATTTAATTGCAAATATTGCTGCAATAGATGACTGTTCTTCAGTATATTTAATGAAACGTTTAACAGCTAAACTTTAAATTAGAAAAGACAATATTTCACATTTTTGAATGAATTTTTTTTTTTTTTTTACTATGAACTGATAAAATAGACAAAAAAAATTATTTAAAAAAATTAAATTGCAAACTTCTAAAGACTGTTGAACTCATTATCTTTGTTGTTTTTATCCTGTTTTGGCTGACATACTCTATGGCCTTCTTCATATTTTTAATCTTTATTAAAAGAAAGGATCTTTTTTTGCAGGCATGTTTCTCTATCAATATGAACCCTACACATGAAAAGGCCAGAGTGGATCATCCACAATGTTGACATATAATTAAAAAAAAAAAAAAAAAGTAAAAAGGCTACAAATTCAATTGATTGAACAACTTCTGCAATGATAATAATTCCATTCAACCTCAGCAAACATCAAGAAATTGGCCTGAAGCCAAACATTGTCAATCCTCTCACGGTTGCCTAATCATTAACTGTGACTTGATAGGACTACGTTTCCTGTTTTAAAAATGCCCATGAAACACTATAATGAATACAAAGTCATTAGTCAACCAACCCCCTCGCTGAATGCCAAAAACAACACAATGTCGAAATTACAAAAGGTTAAAAAGAAAAACGTTTAAGGAGATAAACAATAGACGTTGGCAGATTTAAACGACAACTTTTTTCTGAAGAGGCATGTAAATTCATGTTGAAATAATTGAGGTACTTTTTTTTTTTTTAAATTTACTTCCTTTTCAAAATAATTCAAATAGAAATACCCTGAAAATATGATGGCAATTTACTGTCTTGTTGGACAGGCTCAGAATATTCTGATTGCAAAAGATTAAGCCTCCCTAAACCTGAGGCCACACTTTTGGTGGATTCTTACAGACTCAAGTGCAAACTCAACTGATGTCTAATTTTAAGACTGAAGTAAAAGCCAAACCAATGACTACTGTTAAGATTCAAGTATTAAAAAAAAAAAAAAAATAGATTCCATCATTAAATAATCCAAGAAGGATTGATAAGTTGTAAAATCCATGAAACCAACTGACATAAGTCATATAGTAAAAACTGCACTTTTACTCAATAACTATAAACAATTAAAACTGAAAGATAAGTTTTTCATTTATACATGGAAAATGTATTTAATTTAAACTGAATTTCTTGTATGGTTAAACATATATTAACAAATGTAAATATAAGTAAATTGTTTATAGAGAGGTGATGAAAAGTCCTGAGCCAAACAAACTTCTCAAAATCTGAACCAGAGATTGTTTTTTTCCCCCCTCTATTTTTACAAGGGCTTTGTAGTCAAACAAAAAAGATAAATGGTAACCTAGTAATTATAAACCAGGTACCTCAGCATGGTCTACTGGTTAGTGAGTCTAGCCTGAATGACCATGACACTTGAATAGTGAGTTTTACCCATACAAAATTCAACATTGTATAAAGTTTGATATGTTGACCAATTTAATACCATTCACAATATATTTCCACAGTGAAAACCATTCACAATGCTTTTTTTAATAGTAAAAACCATTTCCAATGAATTTTCAATAATAAATCATCCATTCCCTGGTGCCTTGTTTAGGGTAATGGCTTGTGAGGCTAAAAAAAAACAAAAAAAAAAAAAAAAAACCCACTACTGATTCCTAACTTGGTAATCTTGTAAAGCAATGCACATCCCAAAAGGTTCGAGGCCATGAATCTAGATACCCACCCCCCAAATCACAGGCTTTTACATGTTGTGCATTCATAACAACAACAACCAATCACATAGTTGTCCTTTTAAAACAAAGCATTTAGCTAACAATACAATATTGAATTTCCTTTTGTATTCTTTACACCTACCAGGATGTGTGGGCAGTGTAATGGATATCAGCTCAGAATAAGAAATCAGTGCTGAATTTAAATTAAAAAATTCTTACAATCCCAAAATGTGTTTTGGCTTTAAATAACCAACAAAGGGTTAACAAGCTGTAAAAAAAAAACCCAACAACAAAAAAAAAAAACACAAAAAAAACAAAAAAAAAAAACAAATCATACACCTACCATATACAGTCTATTTACAAACTCCTGATTATAACTCCTGTAAAAAAAAAAATTTGGTTGAGTAACCCCCCACCCACCCAATCACAAACACAAACACACGTAGAAACTGACAATGCTTCGGTACAACCAGATACATTAGGCACCTAGTGAGGATCAAACTCACTACTTAATGGTAATGGTGAACCAGATAAGCTTGCTGATGTTAAGTGTCCTTGAGTCACAAGTTGTTCGTTTTGATAAACACAACTTCTATTTGTAAATGATTATACACTATCAAGAGATTTAAATTTGACTCCACAATGACTTTCACATTTTTGCTGGATAATTTTTTTTTACATTTTGTGGGGTAATCAAACTACTCTGTCAAAAAGTGATTTTTTTTTTTCCCCCCCATTTAGATTTTACAACTTTAAAGAATTCGCCTACAGGATTTGTCAACAAGAAGTTATCTCCCCTTGTTCTTAAACTATGACATTAAACATTTGCAGAACAAAATTCGAATTCATATCTTTAAGCGGTAAATGATTTGTCACTTTGAAAAATCACGATTAATTAAAAACCTTGACGAAGTATACGATGTTAAACAATACAAATCAAGTTTTCACATATAATAAGTTTTTTCTTCAAATTAAAAGATAAGAAATAAATTTATCAATCATTTGCAATTATGTTTATATGACAGAAATTTTATAAAATGCATGGAAGTTCAAAAAATCCATTTTAAAAGAATGAACTCAAATTGTATTCAATTTTACCTTATGCATTGCAGGTTGGTGGCATGATTCATGTTTCTCTCTAAAATTAAAAAAAAAAAAATTTCATTTAAGAATGTACTTTACAATCTGTAAGTTTCTGACACAAATTTGAGCAAAAAGACAATTTTGAAAATAGTTAAATAATAAACATGAATGAAACAAATTTATCAATTTTGTGCTCATTGGTTTTAAAAAGCATACAACTAATGAATTAATTTGTATTTTTTTAATTTTTTAAAAGATTCCTTTAGATCATGAAAGTTGTATAGATTGTATATTAACAAATGACATTTCACGATACGTATGCTTACTTTGTTTTAATACATACAGTAAAGTTTCTAAATGAAGACAGAACATCAATCATCACCTCATAGACTTCTTCTATGTGTTGTGCCCTTCCAAGATATTGGCGATTATGGCTCTCCACAATTTCCATTTACACAACCTCATTCTTCTATGTGTCATGTCCTTTCAGAACTTAGTAAATTTTATTTTTTTGTTATTAAATATTTAAATCTTGCTCTGCCATCCATTTACTCAAGCTCATTCTTCTTCTATGCGTCATGTCCCTTCAGGACACTTGTGATCATGGCTCTCCACCATTTCCTGTCTTTTGTAGCTCTTAGTAAATTTTGTATTTTTGCTATCTCTCCTAACCACTGTTCTGCCATCCATTTACGCAAGCTCACTAAGTAGGTTATGTGTTGTTTTCCTCTGTCCCCTTTGATTTCAGTCATGTGAGTGTCAAATTTTCCAAGCCCTCTTTCCTCATTATGTGCCCTAGAAATTTCATCTATCTCTTTCTGATGTTAAGTAAAAAAGTGTCCTTTTTGTTTCCATTTTCTCTAAAACTTCATCATTGCCTACATGTTCAGTCCATTGTAATCTCAGCATGCTTCTGTAGAGCCACAGATCAGTTGCCTAAAGCCTTTTCTTCAATTGTGAGGAGATTGTCCAGCATTCACTACTATATAGTACAAACAATATTACATGACAGTTAAGTACTCTTTTCTTTGATTCTAATGAGATTTTCCTGTTAATACTTTGCTTAGCTTTTGGAAGGTATCTTTCACTATACCAATGTGCTTACAGATTTCTGTGTAAAACTTTCCATCTTCTGTTAAAACGCTTCCCAGATATTTAAATTTTTGTACTTGTTTGATTTTGGTATCCCCAATTTGTAATTTGCATGTTAGGCTGTTCCTTTTGCTAGCAACCATTTATTCTGTCTTCTTGTAGCTGATGCTTAATCCTTTCCTCCTGTTTTCCTTCATTACCTTTCATCCTGATAAGACGCTTCCCAGATATTTAAGTTTTTGTACTTGTTTGATTTTGGTATCCCCAATTTGTAATTAGCATTTTGGATTGTCTCTTTTGCTAGCAACCATGTATTCTCTTTTCTTGCAATTGATGTTTAGTCCTTTCTTCTTGCTTTCCTTCACTACCTTCTGTAAGAGTTCTTGTAGTTTCCTTTCTGTGTCTATCAGCATTGCGTCGTCTGCATATATTATGTTAAGACTGTGGCTGCCAATAATGAATCCTGGTCAGACTTATAATTCTCTCAGGATCACATTGTATTGGTTTAATAAGTCTGGTGAGAAGGTACATCCTTGTCTTACAGCCCTTTCTATTTTTGTATATTTACTGAATTCATTTTCTATCTGTATGTTGGCAGTTTGTTGCTAATATAGATTGTAGATTATTCTAATCTGCTTCCTAAATATGTCAAGGTTACCTAGCAGTTCTTTGTGACATATTTTATCTTGGGAAGGATATTGGTGTTGTTTGCTATAACCTATTCCACATTTTTGCATTCCATGTTTTCCTTCTCCCAGACTGGCAGCCAACCAAAGCCAATGTGCCCATCTCCCTTGATGTTTAACACATAAAAATGCTTGTTAGTTTTAAATAGAAAGGTTTTTATTAGTAGGAAAACAAATACTACGGGATAAAAAATTATTTTGCAAATGTCATTTCCCTTCAGGATGTAGGCGATCATGGCTCTCCACTTCTTCCTTTCCTTTGAATTGTTGTGGTTTTTTGGAATGATAAACAGTGATTTCCCATTGCCTTCTCCATAGTTTTGAATTCAGAGTTGTCCTGACATTCATTTTCTATCTGTATGTTGGCAGTTTGTTGCTAATATAGATTGTAGATTATGTTTTGCATTGTATTGTGATAAAATAAACTTAGCATTAAATATGTGGGGGACTCTCCATGAAATCACTAATGAAACAAAAAGGACATATTTTAGGGCTTATTAGATGTTTGGGTACTCTATAGCTATGGAACTCGTCAGGAGCTTATTCAATCATCAGAAAATTCAAGTGGGAAAATTGTGAAATTTTTACAAGTGTTTTGAGCAGGCATTAATGGAGTATACATAGGAATATCTAAGAATAAAGGCAAAAGGAAAATTTTTCAGCAAGCTTTAAGCTTCATACCCCTCCCCCAAAAAGCCATATCAAGAGTCTTTCCCTTGATACTGTTATTACCTTCACTGCTAAGCAATATTTATTTTTTAAAAAGTGATGATTAGAATTGGAATAAAAGCTAAACATACGATGAAAGTGAATTTATACATTTATTTTTTGTTCTTTCCAACAAAAGTAATAAATGCTTTATTGGATTGTTGATTTACAAGAATAATTTTATATTTACAACAGTCTAAAAATTACCACAATTAAAATTAATGCAATGGAATATTTATCCTTTAACAATTTATAAAGAAATAAATATGAAAATTCTTCTTCATAAATTTATAAACATTAACTAAATTATTAAAATATGTGAATCAACTATAAAGGAAATCCTTATTATTTACCATTTTATAAAGTTTGAATCAATTGGCAATTAGCCAATGTTCTGATAATCATTCCAATAAACAATCTAATAGTGTTTATTATTTTTGTTGTCAAGTTTCAAGAACAAAAAAAAATTTATAAATTCACTTTCATATATTTTAGAGGTTTTATTACAATTCTAATGATCACTTTTTAAAGCAATAAACATTGCCGCGGAGAGAAGGTATTTAAAATAATAGCAATGTCAAGGGGAAAAAAAAAACAAAAAAAAAACGTCTTTTGACACTTTGTTCTTTGTGGACATGAAGGTCCAAGTCTGCCAAAGTTTATAAGCATTTACTAAATTATTAAAATATGTGAACCAACTCTAAGGAAAGTTTTATTATTTACCATTTTATAAAGTTGGAATCAATTGTCAATTAGTGAATGTTTTGCCAACCATTCCAATAAACAATCCAATAAAGAGAGTAAATGAAGAATCCTAGATATCTAACAGAAGCAGTTGACCAGATGTGACAGCACTATGTAAAAAAAAAAACTTTCAAAAAAGGAGGAAATTTATAGTAAATTTTATGTAAGAATTGAATTGAATCTATTTCCTATGCATACAGCCTGCCTGTCATCTCCAAGTGAGTAAATGTAAGAAAATAATTACGAATAGTTAGGATGAACGGCATGAGCTTGGTCTGCACTGAGATGAAAGGATTTGGGAATCGACTCTTCAAATGCAAGGTTATCTCCCTTGCATATTCTCCTCATCACCATTTCAGTAAGAAGTGACTCAGCTCCTTGAGCACTTTTAGAACCAACCTGAAACAAGAAAATATTTTTATTTTTTTATTTTTTTAATATATATATATATTCTTGTGGGTAGAGGAGCATATTTCAATTAAAGATAAGTAAATAAATGAATAAAAACGCATGTAACAAAGGCTTGCATTACAAATGTCTACTTTTAATAAAGTATTTGTAATATCTTTGAATGTCAGGCAATTGAATAACAAAGTGGAAAATACATAAAGCATTTCATACCCTAAAAAAGTGGTGGTTCTTAACCTTTTTTCTCTCCAATGCACCCTTTCCAAAAGTCAGAATGTCATCCATCCCTTTCCAAGATTGTCCAACTCAAAACGTTCATAGCAAATAATATGCATATATTGTTGAAAAATTTTCATTCTTTTTCCATATTAGCACATATACGTTTATATGGATTATTTTTATGGAGGAGTTTTATAAATTTAATAGCAATAGAAAATGTTGGATTTTTAGACTTGAATGCATATACAGTGATTTATTTTTATTCATAATAAATTGTTAAATAAACTGAAGCCTACTTCAATAAACAAAAAGTTCAATAGAATATCAGGGTCGATTGGAATTCAATAAACAAAATTCTTTAAATAAAAAAAAATAAATAATGAGAAAAAGTAAAAGATTAAAAAATTTCTCCTTGGAGGAAATTCCATCCTAGTTGAAAACCCCTGGACTCTATATATATATATATATATATATATATATATATATATATATATATAGGGATCTGACATTTAAACCAAGACATTTTTTTTACCCAAGGCAAGGCAATAAAGCCATTATGATGCAAGGGGGTTACTGAGTGTTAGAGAATATGAGAAAAATACACTATTAGGTAAAGAGGACAAAAGAACAAGACAGAAGATAACGATTGACACTGCATTTAAATTTTTGAAGATCAACGTTAATAGAGAAGCCTAAAGCGAGTTCCACAAGTGAGAAGTGTGAGAAAAAAATAATTGCTATACATTTACATGGATTATTTTTATAGAGAATTTTCACAAATTTAATAGCAATAGAAAATGTTGAGGGATTTTTAAAGTTGAATACAGTGATTTGTTTTATTTCATGACTGATTATTAAATAAACTGAAGCATACATCAATAAATAAAAAGTTCAATAGAATGCCAGGGTCGATTGAAATTCAATAAACAAAATTATGTGAATAAAAAACAAGAAAATGTAAAAGATTTTTCTCCTCCCACCTGATTGAGAAGCCCAGCTCTAACAGGAAATCATCATACTAAAGTAAAGTTTTTATTGATGGAATTACGTATGTGTTGGGAGAGAAAATGGACAATTTACAGCAAAAGGAAGTGTTGAAGATGTGGGAATGATCAATTTTTAAATTTTTTATTTTTTTTTTTTTTTATATTTAATTTATATTAAAATCTACTTTTTATATAATTCATATTCAAATACATTTTTTAAATGCTATATCCCTTCAGGTTATTTTTCTTAATCAACTAAATAACTTTCTTGCCTTCCATCATCATCATCAAGATGGTGGACAATACTAACCTCCAAGAGAATGAGTTATTGTACCGTCTTGAGTTAATGTTTTCTGCTGCCATGAAGTGTAAAGATTCTATTGAGTCAATTGCTATGTTCGCTGCTAGGAAAGGTTGTTCATTGTATCATGCCAGACAATTTTTCTCTCTAGAATTTATCTTGCATATCATTCCTCCAGACATTGAATATTGCTGTCATATTTGATCTGGTACTACTGCTATGTATTTAAAAATTCTTGATACAATATAAAGAATCTGCAATATTACTGGTCCTGATCTGGCATCTCAGCTTCTGTCACTTTCACAGCACTGTCATGCATCATCTCTTCGTCTTTTCTATAAATATTTTCATGCTAATTGTTCTAATGAGCTTTATGAGTAAGTGCAGTACTAGATTGGCAGTAAGGTCTCATCATTTTACTGTTGAAAAGGCTTTATGTAATTCTAAGTTGTATACTAACAGTTTTTTTTTCTCACTTCTTGCTTCTGGAACTCTCTTCTGGCTTTCAGATAGGGAAAGCTCTCACGATGCACGGAGAGAAGGAAGCACGCCTCTCACAATAGAAACACTACAAACCTCTTCATTGTCATAAAGACATGCCATTCTGACATTTGTGTCTTCTGCCAGGCTGTAACCATTGCAAGAATCAATGAGGCCCTGAAAGAAGGAAAAGTTAAAAATGTAGTCAAATCATTACGAAACTATTTGGATCAGAACAAAAGTGTGTAGCATTTTTAAAATACATTTCAAAGATAATATTTACATATTCCTACATAACTGCATATGTGCCATTTTGTTACACTACATTTCACCATCTTTTAGACAGAACCGATTCCATCCTCCCAGAACGTGACATCCTAAGTGGTTCTTCCAGAGAATTGAATTTCTTTGATTCAGAGAATTTTATATGAATCAAAATAATCTCTAATTCCAAAGTGAAAGATCAGGTGAGTACTGCAGGTGGAATAGGATGACCCAATTTCTGCTAGGCTTGCAAAGAAACAGGATGCCTAGTGTTGTCCTGATGGAAGGCAACACTCTTCTGACTGACCAATTGTAGATGCTTTTCATCAATTGTTGTTTTCAGTTGGACCCATTTGGAACAGTACTAGTTTGAATTCTACGTCCAATTTTGCAGAGGGAGCATATAAAACAATATTCTTCCAATCCCAACAGATTGGCAGCATTACAGTCTTCGGCTTTTGGAATGGTTAACATTGGCTTATTTTGTTTTCCTCACACCCTTTTTAGCTCTTCATTTAATTGTTTAGCATTCAGCACGCTCAAATTCACCCTGTAAATATCAGCTCTCAAAGTCTTACTGTGTTCAAAGTCTCACCATTTGCAGGAATTCCTGCGTTATTTGCAATGATGTCGACATATATTATGGCAGAGTATTACATGGGATGGGTTATGACATATTGAATACTGAGAACCGACATTTACAGGGTGGATTGAATGCTAAAGAGTTAAATAATCCAGTTTTCCTTTTCTCTGATCATTGTTTTCAAAAATGTTTTTTTGCTGCATTTGTGCTGAGAATTGCAGATGGAAATACCTTTCTTTTAATTTATTCAAAGTTAATTTCTGAAGCAATAACAATGCATACAAGTGCTTTCAAGGTACTGCAATGCCTATCAGTAATGATTCATGGCTGCTCCTGGGCCCAACTGTATTATGTATCATGCTTCTTAATTGGACAATTAACTTTTCAGCACCACCTTATATGTTGATGTGGATATAGATAATAAAAACAATTTTTGGAATTGTACATGAGCTTCACTAGCTCATACTTGGCTACTGACACTAGTAAATGCATATTAGTATTATTATTATTACTTCTACTACTATTAGGTTGGTGCAAAAATAAACGTCAAAAAACAATATTATTACGTCATTATTTTTGCACCAACCTAATATTATCATCATTGTTGTTATTACTAATACTATTGTCAGTAATAATTATCATCATTGTTATTAGCATTTTAATCATTACTACTAATATCATCGTTGTTGCTATTATTATTTTAATTACTATTATAACTACTTATTATCCCCATTGTTGTTATTACTATTATTTTAATTACTATTATTATCACTACTAGTATTATCATCACCATCATCATTGTTGCTGTTACTATTTTAATTATTACTACTACTATCATCATCGTTGATATTACTACTATTATTTTAATTACTACTACTATAGAGGTAGTAGTAGTACTACTACTACTACTACTACAGATCTGGAGAGGGATGGATTCCTCCAGATCTACTTTGCGCAAGTGACCTTAAAACTACACCTCGTTATTAGACTGGTGATGATCATTAAATTGTTTTTCCATTTTGTACTTGATAACATTCCTTTCAACTTTCTCTGCAGTCTAAGCCTTACCTGGCAAGCACAGTAAGCATTCAGTAAATTATCCAGTCGAGGGGAGAAAAGAAATTCCTCGCAGGCTCCTCCAATTACCTACAAAATCAATGAATAAATAAGATTTTACAGAGACAAAAAAACCTGGAATTTCTGGAAAATAACAGAAAAGTCTAAGTAAATGTCTAAGATTAAAATTATATTTGCATAAAAAGACAATTTATATTTAAAAAAATTAAACATAAAACATTCATTAAAATATTTTATAAACCATTATCTACAAAAAGTTGTGTTCTTTGATCTGACAAGGGAACTTTGCCATCAAACATTTCCCAGTGAAATAGTAGATAAGTAATAAAAAAACATTCTTGGAGAAAAAAAAAAAAAAAAAAAAAATCCTCTACCAAGTCTTCCAAGAAGTAGGACACAAAACAGAATCAATGATCTGGAATTGAAATGAAAGCAGTGATGGCACCTACCCTGGATCCATCATAAAATTTCAGGATGTAGAACAAGTAAATACCAAACTCTTCAAATACCTCAGAGGATGGAAGTTATAACAAATTTAGTATGGAAGGTAAGGAAATTGAACATAGAATAGGCTGAGCTAGAGATAGTTTCACCCAACACCACAAGTTGCTACACAACCAAAACATTAACCTAAAAACTCTAGTCATGCATGGCACCAAAGTTATTCAGAAATATCTAAACTGTCAGCTGTATACAACCACTTTCTCAGATCAATAGTTAAAAATGGCTTCAAGCAAATGAATCCAGTAAGCTTTAGTGTGGACCAACCTTTTTCAATCCATATGAATTGGCACTACAGAATCACGAAGAATTCTGCCAAATAACAGGGGAGTAACAACAACAACTAAAATGGATAGCACATGTAATTCAAAGAGAAAATAATGACAATCAAGAGGGTGACATTCCCCACTATTTCAAACAAAAAGTTAGTAAGGAAACTGCCATCAATATTGGAAAAAGCAATAACAGTTCCTCATCTTGAGAAACCTATTTTCCTGAAAAATTGGTTTTGGTCAATGAATGCTGAACGTTTCAGTGAAAACATGGTAGTTTAGATTTTTTTTGTTTTTTAAAGCAATTCACCCCAAGCAACGCAGGAGTGCCACTAGCATGCAAGGGGGTTACAGAGAATTGAGAACAAGATTAATAAGGCGTGTTTGAGGAAAGGATACAGAGAAGGACAGGTAACAAGCTCAGGGTGTCAGATGTCGATTGACATTACACTTGAATATTTGAAGATTATAGTCATCGGGGAAGCAAGTAAGGGGAAGGGAGTTCCACAGATGGAAGTGCAAGAGAAGAAGCTGTTTGAGTAGAAGAGACGGTTACATTTAACCGTTTTAACAGTGAAAGGGTAGGACCGAGATGCCAGCCTAGTAGCTCCCTTAAATTCATGCAATCTGGGAACCAGTGAAAATAACTTGTCAGAACAGTTGTCATGAAAATACTTGTAGAAAAGACAGAGGGAAGCCACAGCGCATCTGTGAGAAAGCGATTATAGACTAGATGCCAGATGCATATCAAATTGCATATTCGTCTCTGGATTTTGTCGAGGACATTGAGACGTACAGCAGGGGCACCAGTCCATATATGACAGCAATATTCCATGCAAGGACAGATGGTTGATTTATAGATTTGAAGGATGGACTCAGACAAGCAAAACTTTTTGACACAACATAGAGAGCTAAGTTTCTTTGTGGAAGATGAAGCTATTGATTCAATGTATTTATTTCACTTCATGTCAGTGGACAGCATGAGACCAAGCAGGCGTAACGAGGGGCTCTCAAGGAGTTGAGAATCAACCATTCTGATCGTAGGCAGGGAGGGTTCTCTGTGGTGGGTAAAGGAGATCAGTTTCATTTTGGAGGCGTTAAAGTTTACAAGCCATTTCCTGCCTCAGTAAACCACAGATTGAAGGTCGTTTTCGAGATCAGCACCCAGGTTAGTTTTGTCCAGATTTACTATTAAGACAATTTTTATAATCCTATAAATATAAAATTATTGCCAAATGGAGTATTGTGGCCATATCCGAGTCGGAGCTGCCCAATCCTCACTTTCAAGCAGCTTTGTGAATAATAAAGCCTACAACCGTTTCCATCAGATGAAATGTTGCTAGCCTCTTGCTACTCCATCGTTTTCATAGCCAATGTTCAGACAAGCTACATTCCTTAGTTCCACTAGGCCAGGCCATCACGGTTAGGACCTGGTGTGCCATGTACACTGGGGACATATCCTTATTCCCATTGAATTCCACTGGTAAGGAGGAAGTTCCACTCAGAGCTTCATCCCAAGACCTACCAAGCTATGTACATGGTAGTCTCATCTGCATTCTTTGTATTCCATTGGTAAAGAGGAAGTTCCACTCAGCTTCTTTTGAACTGTTACACTGCAGAGAGGATGCTTCCCTGATCACTACAAACTTAACCTCTTCATGTTGAGGGTCGACCATTATCATTTCTACATAATATGCACCTCTTACACCCTCCTCATATGCCCTTAGAACAATCTCATTCAGATAACCCTCTGCAATTAGCAGCTCTTGGGCCTTGTATTGGGCAAAGAATAGTAAATATTATTTAAACGACACTGTTTTTATGAACATGCTTCTGTGACAGAAGATTCTAAAAATCAATTTGTTGTGCATAAAAAGCAGAGATAAAAAAATTCTAACTTTGATTATTAAGGAAACAACAACAACAACATAGATTATTAGACTGAACGTCTAATCCTTTGGGGTTAGGTAAATAATTGTGAATAAATATAGAATTATTAGGTTGGAAAATGAAATTAGAAAACCAAGTTCAAATTGAGTTGGGTTTCTTGCATTCACTTCACACTAATATCTTTTCTCCCTCCACCCAACTAGAGGAAAATGGCAGAGGGAGTTTGCTAGCCTCAGTTGGTATCCAGTCTAGGAGAACAAAAACAACTATGAATTCAAACTGCTAATACTCTTGTGAAAAGAATAGATTTATCTCTCCTCATAGCTATGGTTAAGATAGTGTGGCAAAACAAAAGATGCTCGCTATCATTGGTTGGCCCGCCAATCTAGGAGAAGAATTATGGATTCAAGATGGCTGGTTGTAGTGCTAGCAACTTCACCCTATAAAACTTAAAGAAAAGCAATATGACCTCATGTAGTGGGTATATCCAGATGCAGGAAGAAGAAATATAAAACTTACAGCCGGTTGACAGTCAGCAAGGCACAATTCAAAATCCATGATTTGATCAGGTTCTACCTGCAATTCATCACACAACAATTTAATCAGGACAGGATGATGTTTGCTTGCCTGAAACGTTGAGAAAAATTAAAATATTTCAATTAGAAACACATTTTCTCCAGGACTCATCAACATAGAAAAAAAAAAAAAAAAAAAAAAAATCACATGCTGTTAAATATGGAAGAAGTTATTTATTATAATATATACATATTATAATTATTTTCTTTTTAAAAATGTGAATCCATTGTGACACAGAAAATTTCCAGGTTTCAAAACTGAAACCAAAATTATAAAAATTGAAAATCCATAGTCTCATTCCATTGTCAATAGAATGATTCCAAACATTGCTTGAGGATGAAACTGTCATCCAACAGATAAGGTTTAATATTGAAATTAAATTTGAATATGGCTGACCAGTTTCGAAACACAGAAATTTCTGTTACGATGGAATCATATTTTTAAAAAATAATCTTATTTATTATAAAATGCAGATTGTGTGTGTGTGTGTGTGTACGTTTATATATTGGATCGGATTTCCTACATTTTTCAACCGATTTCAACAAAACTTCACAGGACTACGTAAAATTACCTTGCAGTGGTTCTGACAGTGCCAAAAATTGGAAAAACAATTGTTTTGGCATGAAATCAATTTGAAAACACGATTAAAAGGCATTAATGAAAGGGGGACAACTCATATCGAGTTATACTTATTAAAAAACCCAGGTTGGTTGTGTGTGTGTGTGTGTGTGTTCGCTTATATATGGGATCGGATTTCCTACATTTTTCAACCGATTTTAACAAAACTTCACTTTTTTTTGGCAGGTAGTGTTTCTTATTGTCTTGCACACTTTTTTCTTTATTATTACATTCAGAATGCTTTAAAAATTCCATTTACAAGACAATTGTTTATAATAAAATTCTATTCAATCGGTAGACTCATAACGATTGAAAACAATGTTTTTGTTTGAGTTTGGGTTTGAATAATTCGTTAAAAAAAAAAAAAAAAAAAAAAAAAAAAAAACAACGTAACAAAAAAACTAATTAAGACATGTGTGTCCGTCAACCTTAAACAATAATCTTTGTCAATTTTATTTTTCAGTCTTTATGATGGTCGATACTTGATCAATCTCTTACTGTTACATCCCCGGGCAATGCCGGGCTCTAATGCTAGTATATAATTTAAATATACGCTATATATGGGTTAAAGTGCTCAATATCATGGATAGAGCATATGTATAAAAGCGGACATTGAAGTCAACACTCAGAGGTGACAGTCACAAGTAAAATATGTAAATGTAATAATGACAATCATAAAATAAGAAATAAATCCAAAAAGTTAAATAGTTCGAAAACTGTATCCAGATTCACAATTATTCCTATTCAATAGATCATAGAATAATTCAAAACATAACCATTACTGCCCACCAAAATAACTGTCAGAATAATACAACAGGCGAACCACAATGCATCACTGACCTGTATATATAAATAGTTCAGCAAAAACAATGCATATGGCCTGACAATTACATTTAGAATGAAACAGTGAGTTACCTCTGAGTGTACTTCAATGTCCAGGCAGATAGATTAGACTAGATTCATTAGATAGAGTAGGATTAATACAAATGTGAAATTTAACACATAGCTCATTAATTTTAGATTCAGCACCCCAGAGTTTTAGCCAAACCTCTTAGTGATCGCTCTGTCCACTCATCAGGAGGTATCAGCAATTATCTGCTTATTTTCTCTTTTTCATTATTTTTATATTAGGTTAAAAAACAATTCATGCACTTTTTATTGCTGTAAAGTTGATTTTACTGTTCTGCTTTCATTGTGTGCATGCATGTGCACATTTGAGTGTGTGAACATGCTCGCATGTGCACATATGTATGCATAGAATGTTGTAGTTGTCTCTTTATACTCTCCTGATTGTTGTTTTTATACATTATTCTATAACTACATGAAAACAATATATAAACTTGTATATATCAAGAACAATTTTAGGAAAATCTATGACAAAGTGGAAAATATTTTCATGCAACATATTTCATCTTTTAGGACTTCAGATTAAAGTGATGTTATTGTTGATGTGACTACATATCATCTACATATCATTGGCGGACACAATCTTAACATAAGATACACAAATGACACCGTGCTGAGAGCAGACACAGAAAGGAAACTACAAAACCTTGTACAGAAGATAGCGAAGGAGAGCAAGAAGAAGGGACTAAGCATAAACTACAAGAAAACAGAATGCAAGGTTATCAGCAAAAGGATGAGCCCGAAATATGATTTCAAGGACACTAAAATCAAGCAGGTGCAGAAATTTAAATATCTGGGAAGTGTTTTGACAGAGGACATTAAGAGATCTGATGATGTATTCCAAAAGCTAGGCAGTGTATTACGAAACAGGAGAGTTTTGTTTGATGACAAAGAAGAGGGTATTGAACTGCTATGTGATATTTGTCCTCCTTTATGGCAACAAATGCTGGATGATCTCCTCAAAGATGAAGAAGAGACTTAAAGCAACGGAGGTGTGGTTCTACAGAAGGATGCTAAGGATACCATGCACCGAACATGTGAGCAATTATGAGATTTTGGAGAAGATGCAAACAAAAATGAAACTCATACTTAACATCAAGAGGAGGCAGCTGAAATTTCTGGGACACATAATGAAAAAAGAGGGCTTGGAAAATCTGATATTCACAGGGTGGATAGAGGGACAAGAGAAAGCAATGTGTGACATACTTAACGGGCTTAAGCAAGTGAATGGTAGAAGGGGCTGGGAGAAATAACAAAAAGATAAAACTTATTGAGAGCTACAAGGAAAAGGAAGAAATGGAGAGCCATGATCGCCTACATCCTGAAGGGACAAGGCACATAAAAGAAGACTACACATGTGCAGGAGGGGAAACAAAAATTTTAAATTTAAATTATTTTTATTTTTTAAATACATGTTTTAGGCAAGACATCTAACAAATTTCATTTACTTTTTCTTTGTTTCTATAATTTTTGTTATTAAGTATCCCACCTTGTGATAGTAGAAGATTTGCCAAGAAAAGTGAAATCTTGTAAGAACCTGGATGTAAATTTACTGTGGCTGATCTAGCAATTAAAGCACTTTCTATACATTTTTGTCTTCGTAAATTGTTAGAGTAGCTTCTTTTTTTTTTAAAAATTAAAATCATGGTTGCACTCATTATGTATCAGATATTTTACAGTAAGTGGTTTTTCTTACCATTTTGGAGTAGTTTTGTATAAAAAGAATGAAGACCATTTTTTTGCTATAAAATATGATCAAGATGATACCCAGTACTGTAGTGTTTGACTATGGTAAGCCAACTAGTAATGCTCATAAACCATAGTCGCTTTATACAATCAGGTTTTGCACAAAAATATTCAGGGCTCACACTATACCTGAAGTAGACTTATACACAGGTATTCACGGAATTTCAAAAGAGTTTCTTGCATACCTGATGTTTCTCTGTTAAGTTCAAAGTTCCAGTTTCCATTAACTTAGCCTGCACTTGGGTGGCCAAAATTGGACATCTATATAAAAAAAAAAAAAAAAAAAAAATAAATAATTAAATTAAAATTAAAAATTTTTTTCGATATAAAAATAAAAATATATAAATAAAAACATATCTCTTCACAAGTTCACAAATTTTAATAAATCCGTAATATTTATACACTGACTAATACCCTCGTCAAGTTTCTGATATTGTACATTTGGCCTTCTTCAGGTACAAACCAAAACATTAACATAAAAACTTTAGTCATATTTTTAAATAGCCTCATCAAGACTTTCATATGGATGGTATGCATCGTGTCAAACCTGTTCAGAAATATCTAAACTATCAGCTGTATACAACCGCTTTCTCAGATCGATGGTTAAAAATGGCTTTAATTGAATGAAACCTGTAGGACTTAAACCTGTAGAATCATGAAGAAAGAATTGTACCAAATAACAGAAACCACATCAGTTGAGAACTTCCAACAAAAATGGATAACACATGCAACTTGAACAGAAAAATAATGACATAATCAAGATGTCGACGTTCCACAGTACTTTGAACAAAAGACTAGGAAAGAAAACCCCCATCAATAGTGAAAAGAGCAATAACAGTTTCTGAAATTGAGAAATCTATTTTCCTGAAAAACTGTTTTGATAGAAAGATTTTATAAATTTCAGCCTAAGGTAGCACTGATTGCCCGGTCAATGAATGCCAAATGTTTCTTTATAAGGAAACTGCTAATATTACCATTACTATTAGAGATGAGGAGAACAGATACTACACTCTGATCCCAGCTTGATGGCCAGGAAATGAAGAAAAGCATAACTCTAGGAGAAACTGCTGCTTGGTCAATTAATGTTGTTTTCATATAAGGAAACAACTAATATTACCATTAGAGATGAAGAGAACAGATACTACACTTTGATTCCAGTCCAATTGCCAGGGAAGGAAGAAAGGCATAAATGGATAGCACTGGTTGCTTGGTCAATGAATACCAAATGTTTCCATATAAGGAATCAAAGCTATTACTATTAGAGATGAGGAGAACAGATACTACACTTTGATCCCAGCCCAATGACCAGCTTAACACATATATTACACATTATATAGTTAAAATTCCAGATCAAAATTCAGCTATGTTATTAATATTCATTAGAGACTACATCATTTGAGGACATTTAACAGTTGACAACTAAAATGGGTAGCATATGTAATGTGAAGAGATAATAATGACATAATCAAGATACTGACGTTCCACTCTACCCCGAAAAAAAGGCAAGGAAGGAAACCCTGTCAATACTAGAAAGAGGATTAATAGAATGCTGAATGTTTCCTTATAAGGAAACAGCTAATATTACCATTACAATTTTCCCGAGAAAAATGTTTTAAGAGGAAGATTTTATAAATGTCAACCAACTGTAGCACTGACTGTTTGGTTGATGAATGCTGAATGTTTCCTTATAAGGAAACGGCTAATATTACCATTACCGGAGGAGATTATACTGAACTTTTGTTGAGTGAAATAAATGCATTTCTTTTTTTTTCATTGTTAAGCTTACAAATTTATTGATTGATCAATTTAAAATCTTTAATATTAACAGAAAACACTCACAAATGGTCCTCTTTGTTGACATTATGTTTGTCATTGATGTCCCTTTGCAAGTGAATGGCAATATTGGGAATCCGCAAAATAGGTTTTTTCACGTTGATCAGTCGATGTTCAATATGGTTTGTTGTCTTGAAAAGAAACACAAACAAAAAAATTAGAGTTAAAAAAAAAAAAAAAAAATGAAATCAAAATATTTGCCTTTGAAAGTTTTGCATTTATACAGAATCTTTTTCAACATTTGCATGTTTTTTTTTTGTTTTTTGTAATTTTCATTTGTTATTTAATCCATTCCTACCAAACATACATATAAAAAAGCATTTTCATTGCATGGAGATTTGTGGATAGAGATTTTAAAATTGCATCAGTTGTAACAATCACTGTCCAAACAATACTTGATAAATACAAGAGAAAGTATAAACTGATCCTTTTCAAACTCTTTGCAATCTCTTCCACTGAAATCTTCCGTTTATTCTCTATAATGGCAAGCAGAATGTATTCATCAATACCAGAATGTGACCTTGAGTGTAGTTGATCATTAAAATCACCAACAAAATCTGCCAGACCACTTTCTGACTATATATATATATATATATATATATATATATTATATAAATTATTTAAAAATATGATTCCAACTCGCTACATAAGAGGTCTCTAAACAATCCGCCCTTGATGTTACCATGGAAATTTTTGATTTCAATTCTGACTATACTATTAAAACTCGTAAATTTCAGAAATAAGTCATTCCCAAAAAAATTTCGCTTGAAGATGGAACAGAGCCTACTTTAACTCAAGTTAATTCAAATATTATTTTGAAGTTTTCGGCTCTTGTTTTGAAACACGAAACCTTTTATGTAGCGAGTTGGAATCATATTTTTAAATAAATAATTATATTTATGCTCTACTTTCGTATCGAGCACTATTTTTAAAAAATAATAAAAATACTAAGGAACTTTGGATTATTTACCAAACCAATTTCGTTCCTATTTTCTACAATATTTTCACACACACACACATATATATATATATATATATATATATATATATAACTCACACAGCACATCCAAACCCATTACTTTTTCAGACAGACCTTGCATATCACCCAAGTAAACTGAAAAAAATATAAAAATCAGTAAAACCAGATAGTTACTAACCTGTAGCATGACTCGGCCAGCCAAAGTCAGATCTCGGTCCAACCAAGTATTCCAGATACCACCTCCATATGACTGCACACTTACCATCAAGTAACCAGTTTTTTCTTTTTTTGATACTGGCTTCACCTAAAATGAGGAAGAAAAAATATTTAGTCTTCTCAATTTATATTAAATGGATTTCCCAAAATTATAACTCGGGAGGATTCTATATTTTTTATTAATTATATATTAATTTGACAAATTAAAAGCAATTGAAATACAGAATTAAAATTTTATTTCATTGAAAAGATGAAGACAGAACAAAATTTAATAATTAAAATTTTCTTTAAAAAAAAAAAAAAAAAAAAAAAAAAGCAAATATTTTTCAAATTCTCAATAAAAATATTTTCTCATGATTGATTTTAAATTTTATACAGCTTTATATATTTTGACATATTCATTGCTGTCTTTTTTATTTGATCTCTTGCAGAATACAGAGGAGCCTACAAGTGCCTTGAACAGATAGTAGCTGCTGGAAGACCCTGTCTGGCAACAGGACTCTGCACCATGCCACACAAGGAAAAGAACCCAGTCATAGCTGTCAGACAGTTTTTGCAACCACATCACCCCTTACATCAGGCCACCTAACTCCCAGACTGCAACCCACTCGATTATTATGTGTGTGGCGCAGTTGAGCAAGAGATCAACAAAACTCTTTGTAACACCAAAGATGAACTGAAGGCAACGATTATGGCGGCATCCACCAATGTAAACAAGGAGGCCGCCCAGAAGAGATAGTTTTATTAAATTCAATCAACAAGATGTGTCTAATTTTTTAATTCTATTTTTCTAATTTTTGAACAAGATATTGTGCATCAGGACACAAATTGTGGATAAACAGTCTGAAGTTCATGTCTATTCTATCATTTCAAGTCATTTCAATCATCATGTGCTGCCAGTGTAATAGGTAAGATCTTACATGTTAGTAACATGATCCCTTTTTTATCAAATTCAAAGGAAAAAAAAGGAAAAAAAAAGGGAAAAAAGGAGAAAAGAAATCATATGCCATCTTATATGTGAATTTGAAGCCTACTGGAGGCTAATTTCATTTCCATCAGCTATAATTTTAGCTGAGAGATAGATAGAGAGAGATAGATAGAGAGAGATAGATAGAGAGAGAGAGATAGAGAGAGATAGATAGAGAGAGAGAGATA
This sequence comes from Acanthosepion lycidas, assembly GCA_963932145.1. Classification (NCBI taxonomy): domain Eukaryota; kingdom Metazoa; phylum Mollusca; class Cephalopoda; order Sepiida; family Sepiidae; genus Acanthosepion; species Acanthosepion lycidas. The sequence continues at coordinate 7,607,970 of OZ010606.1, read as the reverse complement.
GAGAGAGAGAGATAGAGAGAGATATAGAGAGAGATATAGAGAGAGATATATAGAGAGATATATAGAGAGATATATAGAGAGATATAGATATATAGAGAGAGATAGAGAGATATAGAGAGAGATAGAGAGATATAGAGAGATATAGAGAGAGATAGAGAGATATAGAGAGATATAGAGAGATATAGAGAGATATAGAGAGATATAGAGAGAGATAGAGAGATAGAGATAGAGAGATAGAGATAGAGAGATAGAGATAGAGAGATAGAGATAGAGAGATAGAGATAGAGATAGAGAGATAGAGAGATAGAGATAGAGAGATAGAGATAGAGAGATAGAGAGATAGAGAGATAGAGAGATAGAGATAGAGAGATAGAGAGATAGAGAGATAGAGATAGAGAGATAGAGAGATAGAGATAGAGATAGAGAGATAGAGAGATAGAGATAGAGATAGAGAGATAGAGATAGAGAGATAGAGAGATAGAGAGATAGAGAGATAGAGAGATAGAGAGATAGAGAGATAGAGATAGAGAGATAGAGATAGAGAGATAGAGAGATAGAGATAGAGAGATAGAGATAGAGAGATAGAGATAGAGAGATAGAGAGATAGAGATAGAGAGATAGAGATAGAGAGATAGAGATAGAGAGATAGAGATAGAGAGATAGAGATAGAGAGATAGAGATAGAGAGATAGAGATAGAGAGATAGAGAGAGAGAGAGATCACTTCAATCTGACACTACCATTATATTACTGATTCAAATATCACCATTACTGTTACTATTATTTTTTTTTTAAATAATGTTAGTAGTAGTAATACAGTAAAAGGTATTATAGTAACAATGTATTGATAACATTTGTCAATATCAGCTGAGCCATCAAGCTTAAATATGTCTCAACATATTCCTGTTGTTAACCTGCTGGAAACAACAGAACCAAAAAATGTAAATGAAAGATAATACAGGTAAATGGGGAAAAAAAAAGAAAAAGTGTTTTTGATTTATGTCCAACTCTATTGGTCACTTGATTTTTATAAAAATGTTTTCTTTTTATTTGTAAGGCTTTATTACTGCTTGAACATTTTCCCCAATTATGATTTCTCATTTTATCTTCAACTGAACTGATGGCTTTTTATATATAATAATGTACTTAGCTAAAAATGCTTCTCTAATATTTCTGTACTGATAAGTTTCATTTAAGTATTTCAGGTTTAAATAAAATGAAAACAGTATTTTTCCTTAATATGTCCGTTTGAAATACAATATAGACTATGTAAAGATTTATGATAATATACACTTGAATAAATTTGTTGATCTATAGGATCCAATCCATAGGAATGACTGCTAAGAATGACTGCTAAGAACATCCCCCCCACCCTTCCAAATTCATAGTCAAATCTCGCAGATGCATGCCGGGATTTCTTCTTAAGCAATAAAAATCAACCACTTCTGTTTCATTCGCCATATTTCTTATCTTGAAGCCAGAATGCTATAATCACTTGACTGTATCCCTTTTGTGTGTGAGCACAATTCCAACTTTATGAATTTTTTGCCTTACTATTGTTGCTTTGTCTAGTTTTGACTTGCATATACATTGTTTGCTTTGTATTATTTTGCCCTATTGTTTTTCTTCCTTTTCTTATATTGTTTGAGAACTTTGGCAAAATTCTCAACAAATGGAATTGACAATTACACTTAACCATGGACAATTATTGCACAAAATTAACCACCCATTAATAATGCTGGTAATTTCTATAATTCTCAGTTAATGTGGTAAGAAAGAAACATTCCTAACAAATGATTATCAAATAAAGGGAGATAACTTTCGGAATGAACTGCCCCATTTTGTCATTGAGTAAACCTTTTTTTTTTTTTTTTATTTTTCATAATGTTCAAGTATATGAGACAATACTAATGGAGAGTAAGACAAGAGTGTTAATTTAATAATGATAAAAAAAAACAAAAATACCCAACTTGCTATAAGATAGTTGGTTTAAAAAAGTGATTGGTATCAAACCAGTTGACCTACTACAATCTCTCTTAACAACAGCATACTTTCAGCAGAAGTGAAAAAGTAGACATTCTTAATCCCTGAATATGGCCAGTACATTGTGGACATGTTCATAATTGATGTTGTTATGGATTAGTTTCTTGTTTTTTATAATAACGACTTTCATGGAAAATTAAGAATATGTCTACTTTTACTAACTTTATACCATCTATAGTAGAACTTACCATTTATTATAATAGTATAATAATAAGTCCTTAGTTTAGTAAAAAGTGATTAGAATTTTGTACTTCATTAAATCCAGAAAATGAAACATTATACGCACTACATACATATACATAGAAACTTGAACCTTCCTACCTGCAAAAAAATGAATTGTCAAAAGGACGGCTTTCCCTTTGACACTGCTATTATTTTAACTACCTCAGCAATGTTTGTTTTAAAAAAAAAGCAATAATTAGAATTGTAATAAAACTTAAACATATGATGAAAGTGAATTTTATCATTTTTTTTTTTTTTGTTTTTTCAGAGTTTATAACAAAAATATTAAACACTATTAGAGGTTATATTCCGTGCTAATAGGAATATATACTTGACAAACACGGTGGATAAAATAAAAATAAGTAAAGGTTTATTGTAAAAACCAATACAATTAGAATAAAGGTAACAGTTATGCACAAGGTCGTCACAAGTCAATCCAGTAGTGAGTGCTGCTATTGGAAGGTCGGTGGTTCTCGCATAATACTTATAGGTAGTTACTATCTATAGTGTAGTCACTCATGGGGGTGACAGGTTATTTCATTACATCATTAGGTAATTTACAAGAATAATTTCATATTTACAACATTCTAAAAACTAATACCATTAAAACTAATGCAATATTCATCATTTACCAATTTATAAAAAAAAAAAAAAAAAAAAAAAAAAAATGTAAAAATTTTTTATTCATAAATTTAGACATTAACTAAATTAAAATATGTGAACCATCTCTAAGGAAATAATTATTTACCATTTTATAAAGTTTGAATCAATTGGCAATTAGTCAATGCCTTGCCAACATTCCAATAAAATAATCTAATAGTGTAGATTAGATATTCTAATAGTGTTTATTCTTTTTTGTTGTCAATACTCAAGAATAAAAAACGCAAATTCACTTTCTTCATATGTTTAGGTTTTATTACAATTTACAATTCTAATCATCACTTTTTAAAACAATAAACATCACTGAAGAATGAATGTAATTAAAATAATACTGGAGTCAAAGGAAAAGCTAACCTTTTGACAGTGTTTTTTTGGTGGACTTGAAGGTCCAAGTTTACCATATATCAATCACACAGAGTTTCAAGAATATTCTGCCCAAAATTGTTTGAAGTCTTATTTACTCTCCCTCATATAAAAAAAATGAATATTTAATATTTTGTTCATAGATTATATGAAATTAGTGTCTACTTTTAAAAATTTTCTTTGCTTTTTTTTTTTTTTTTTTTGTTTTGTTTAAATTAGAATTTAAACTAATGGAGTAAATGATATTTAAAAAAGGAAAATTTACCTTGAGGCATGGACTGTCTGTGTGGGCACCAACAAAACTGAACCCATTCCCAGGCTGGTACCTGCCACCAACCGCAAAAGCAATTATTGTAGATTCATTTCGGGTCACAAAATACTAAAAAAACAAAAACAAAAAAATAAATAAATAAAAGTAAAAACATTACCACAAATTTGAATAAACTACAAATAGAATTATACATATAAGGGCCTGATTGTGTACAGGGAAAGCTTTCATTTGTAGCTTTACAAAATTGGGTTGTCTGCTTTTAGTATTAAGTATAAATATTAATATAAAATAATAATGGACATAAAGTGGGGGGTCGGTTTTCTATTGTTGTCAAGTGTTAATCTGATCCCCCAAAAATATATGTTAGTATAACTGAACATAAACCTTTGTGTAAAGATTGCTTGGGAGTATAAGACAGTTAAAAAAGCAGAGAAATTCCAGGAAAAAAGCTTTTTTTCATGTATAAAATGCAACCTGATTTTAGAGCAAAGAAAATGGCCAAGACTTGTGAAAAAGGAAGAGAAAAAAAAAATAAAAACAGCAACAAAACAAAGACAACAAGAGCAACAAAACAAAGACAACAAGAGCAACAAAACAAAGACAACAAGAGCAACAAAACAAAGACAACAAGAGCAACAAAACAAAGACAACAAGAGCAACAAAACAAAGACAACAAGAGCAACAAAACAAAGACAACAAGAGCAACAAAACAAAGACAACAAGAGCAACAAAACAAAGACAACACATTTTGTTCATGTATCATTTTGTATTTTTTTTTTTTTTTTTTTTTTTTTAATGTAAATTAAATACTACTTTTTACCTTTGAATGATTTCCAAAATCACAAAGGTCTCGAGACTCAACAAAATCTGGAAAAGGTATCGACTCATATGGGACATAGAGAAACATCAAAGATTTATTTCCCTTTGTTGCAATACACCATTAGATACTATCTCTCTAGTAAACAAATAAATCCAATCTGACTTGATTTTGTCAATTTTGAGTCCTGAAACAAATTGGTTTGAGTTCTAAACTAAAGTATAAGCCACAGCAGACTTTTGGACACAATTTTTGACTTAAAAAGCCTGCATCTTATACACCCACCTTCTCTTTTACTCATTCTATAGTCAATTTAGCAGGAACCTATTGTATCATAAGAGTAAAACTGTTGAAAAAAAAAAAAAAAAAAAAAAAAATTCCATTAGGTTCAACAACAGATAAATTTAAAATTTTAAAATAATTATAACAAAGTGTATTCAAACCTGTTTTTAAAAATCACCATAACAACAATGATCACAGTTACAATAAATTTGTTTTTGTAATGCACCCTTGGGGATGATCTTGCAAGAGACTGAATGTACTTAGGGTAGGAAAAAAACATATACGATCTGATTATAGTGGTAAAGAATTGAGCACAACCAACCACAATTTTTGGAAGGACAGAGAACTGATGATCATAGTGTGCTATGATGCTCCCTCAAATTTTGAATTCAGAATTATCTTTCTACATGACTGACTCCCAACCAAGGCTAAAAAGAAATGGATTCATACCTTCAACAGGGTATTTGTATGTAAGTGAATGCAACAAACTTGAATTTTTGAAGTCAGATTGCCAATTTCTCATTCCAATCAAATAACCATGTCACTACCAGAACATCAAGATTTTAGATATATAGATAAACCCTCTCATCTACAAACCCCCATCAACGGACTTCAGATGCAACAGACAAAATCAGTAAAAAAAAAAAAAAATAAAATAAAAAAAAAAATAAATAAATAAATTCCAAATAGCCAGCAATGTATTTCAAAACTTGAGGGGTTAGGGGAACAAGTCATTAGTTCTCGATGTGACTGCTTGGCGGGCCTTTCAGTTGTATACAAAAATGGAAAGTGTGATACATTAGCGTGTGCAAAAGAAAGTAGCTGTGAGAAATCTATTATTTTTCTTATTTTGATTAATATAGCTATAATAAGCATATATTTATTTTATGCTCTCTCTCTAGATATATATATATATATATATATATATATATATATAAGTTTGGTGAGTTGTTTTTGTTCAGTGGCATATCAACCGCTATGACACACACACACATATATATATATATATATATATATATATATATATACACACACAACAATTAAGAAATGTAGACACAGCCTACCATGTGCATAAGCTTAAAAATTAATGATTTCCCTGACCAATATTTTAAACAATAGGAGTTTGGCTGGTGGAGGCATTGGTCACCCAACATTTCAAAACAATGTCTCAGAAGTAAGCCATCAAGAACAATAGAATTTTCTAACCAGAATTTGGTTAAAATAAAACAGATGACAAAATCTAATTTGGTATGCCAGCTGATTGTTCCCCCACCCTCCCGTTTGAGGGTGAGAGAGAGAGAGACGGGGGGGGGGGGCAACCTACTCTTCCTGCAACAATAACAAAGAAAAAGAAACGAGTTAACAGAAAACCAGGTGGGTGGAGGCAACAGTCAAAAGTCGGGCCTTGGTGATTTATTGCTTTTGTCTAAGTAGAAGACAAAACTAAACTGTGAAATTAAATTTTTAACCATCTTAAAAGGTCATTTTTACTTTCCATCAGCATGGCTGATGCTAACCACCAGGTGAGTAGCTCCCTACCACTGTAATATAGCTTCTCTGTGCATTTTTCTATTAATATTTTAATGGGAATTATTCTGAAGAGCTTTCATGTTTGGTACCTTAGCTTCATGAATATAAGTGCAGTACTAGATTGGCAGATAGGTCTCATCATTTTACAGTTGAAATTTGTTAAATGTAACCATAATTCTATTAGGTTGGTGCAAAAATAATGATGTAATAATGTCGTTTTTTGACGTATTTTTTAACGTCAAAAAACGACATTATCACATCATTATTTTTGCACCAACCTAATAATAGTTTCTTCTTTCACACTAAAAAAATTAAAATTCTCTTTCTGCTTCTTGCTTCCTTGTCAACTACAATCTTCAAACAATAAAATACAATGTCAATTGTCATCTTATGTGGCCTTGAATCCTGTTCTTTTTATTATCCTTTCTCCTCAGCAACTTTTTCTTACTTTCCTTCATGCTTTCCTGTCAACTACAATTTTCAAGAATTTAAATGCAACATCAATCGTCATCTTCTGTCTTCTTGAATCCTGTCCTCTTTATCTTTTCTCCCCAATAATGTTACTGCAGTTTCTTTCACTCTCAGTAATCCCCTTGCATCTTAGTGGCTTTATCCTCTTGATCGAGTGAAATGATTATATAAAAAAAATGCTGGATGCTTAAATTAGTCATCGTCTGTTTCCTAGTAAGATATTGTCACTTAGCATCTCAGACTTTAGAAATTTGGCCAAACAATATACGACATTGTCAGGAACTTCTAAGATGAAGCTCCATTAAAATTTTACCAAAGACTACATCTCCATCCTTAAAAGATTCAAACCCAATTCACTCTGCTTTAAATTGCAGGCTCATAAATAAATATTTGTAAAGTAGCAAAATAAACAACATGGAGACCTAACTCTGAATTAATTATCCATCATTTGAAGTGATTGGTTGATATACAGATGTCCGACTGAGTCGATAGAATATTCTTATACAGCATCTTGGCAATTCGACATGTAAACAGTTTGAGAAAGAAACTATGGTAAACTTTAACATTCATACCTGCAAAAACAGCTTTTTAAAAACAATGAAACTGACAAGAGTATACAGTAATTTTGGTGTCAACAGAATAACTTCTTTTAACAACATTTTTTTTGCGGATACAAATGTTGAACTTTGCCAAAACAGTAATTAGTATGCAGAAAGTTGGGGCGGGGGGGTAATTTTTAGAAATTGCAAGAATATAACTAGAAACAATAAATAGGTACCAAATGGAACAGGTGCCAAAGTCTCAAACTTACACAGACTTTTGGATTTCCACAACCTCTTTTGGTTATGGAAACCCAAATTTCTGAGAGAAAGAGATGTAATGTGCAGAAGATGTCAATAAACAAACCTTTTTAGACTGTTCCAATTCCCAGTGTTCAGTTTCCCGTAGTTCCTGGAAACCAGCTGATTTCAGCATGTGTTTAAGTTCATCAACAGCTGAAATAAGAAAATAAGCCAAAAATGAACACATATTTGGACTAACATTGATACTAACAGCAATTGTAAGAATTCTTTGACAAAATGTTTTTTCACATCATGATACAGGATGATACACCATTTCAGCCTAAACAAAAATGGCTTCAGATTCTAAATTTAAAATCTATTAAGAATGTAACAATTTTTCAAATAGTCACCTGAATGTCACATGTAATGAAACTGGCTCTGCACAAATGCAGTACTATTAGGTTGGTGCAAAAATAATTTCGTTTTCTCACATAGTAACATATGTTAGAAAACAAAATTATTTTTGTACCAACCTAATAAAATAAAAAAAAAAAACAAAACAAAACAAACATACTATAGCGAAGCAAACGCCGACTTACCTCATCAAACCAAGCAACAGCGCATCGCATGTATTCTACGATGGAAATGAAAAAAAAGGGGGTTGCACGTATTCCGCATGACATGCTGAAGACGGAATATTTAAATTAAAATACAAATTCATCGCAGGAGTGTCTATAAAAGTATTTTGTTATGCAAAATACTTGGCGTCCTCTCCCAGTTGTCGACAAATGAAAAAAACTGCCAAGCCGATAAAAGCAGTTGGTGTTCTCGATTCGGGAGGAAAAAGCTGATGTATTGTGGCTAACGTATTCATCGTTGAGCGAGTTATTTTCTGACTGGTTACGTGCATTGGGATTTGTGAGATAGTACCTGCGAATCAAGTTTTCGGCTTTTCTTTCTGTCCCCGATATTCAAGTCTGAACTTACAGTGATTTGTTCTTTGCGTTGTGGAATTAATCTGCGATAAACCTTTGCTTTGCTTTCAGAATGCTTACACATACATTTAACGTGTCCGAACTAGACTCGTGTGGATGTCATGCATAGTTTCTAACTCCTTCTGTCTGAATTCTGAGCTATTTACTTTTGGACTATTGTTCACAGCTTTGCTACTATCACATTTTGGTCATGTTATCTAGATCAATATATGCCTAATGAAGGATGGAGGACAAAACAGCCAAAAGGTGATGACAACAAAGATGAGAAAAATAGTTTGAATGTAAATAGTGTAAATAATCATTCATGTATCGGTTATACACAACTGTTTTTTCAAATCAATGATTAAAAATGGCTCCAAGTGAATAAATCCTCCCAAGTCTTAAAGAAGACAATCCATCAGGAGATTTTATGGACGTACCGAGAGATTCTTCTTCTTCATGTTCTATATCCATGAATTGATTTGCTTTCAGTTTTTATTGGCTATAACATTGGCAGAGGTATGTACTCTTTGTATGCTTTCTCATTAACATAGCTGCAGATATTTTTAAAAATATTTCTGTGTTTTAAAAGAAGTTATTTTAATAAATAGTTTTAAAGCAATTCAATGAAAAATGATAAAATGTGTCTATAATTGTGCATTGAAATGTCGATAATAAAAAGATAAAGCCCACCACCACCAAAAAAAAAAAAAAAAAAAAAAAAAAAAAAAACTATCAATTTTACATAAAGCATAAAAAAACGAAATCTGTTAATAGAAAAGAAAATGATGAATAATTATGACCTACGAATGGTGTTAATGTCATAAAAGCTGTGGGTGGTTGACTGACACATTTCTATTTACTCAGGCAGGGTACGGTTGTTATTTTTTTTTTTTTTTTTTTTAAATCATTACTTTTTTAAAAATGTTTACACATAAAGAGCAAATTTGATACAAATGGCTTGACAGATTAAAATAGTAGGATGATTCAGGCTTATCAAATTACTAATTCTCAACTCCCTACCCCGGTGCTCCTGACTACATGAGTTTAACAGTTTTTTGTTTTTTTTTCCTCGCACTTCTTGTCTGTGTCTTGTTATTTCTCCTAAACCCTGTTCCGCCATCCACCTACACAAGCTCATCAAGTATGTTATGTGGTATTTTCCTGTCACTCTTTCCTGTGAGTATCAAATTTTCCAAGCCCTCCTTCCTCATTATGTGCCCTTGAAATTTCAAAACTGTCTTTCTGATGTTAAGTAAAAGTGTACTTTTTGTTTCTGTAGAACCTAATTTCTGTTGCTCCAAGTCTCTTCATATTCAAGGAGTTTTTCAAGAATTTACTGCCATATACGAGAACATATCGCATAACAGTTCAGTACACTTTTCTTTATTTCTCACAAAGTTTTTGTCTCTTAATACTCTGCTTAGCTTTTGGTATACAATTTTGGCTATCCCAATACATCTTCAGGTTTCAGTGTTGTACTTTCCATCTTCTGTTAGAACATTTCCCAGATATTTAAATTTTTGTACTGGTTTGATTTTCTTATTCTGATTTGTAATTTGCATTTTGGGCTCATCTTTTTGCTAACACCCTGTCTTCTTGCAATTGATGTTTCGTCCTTTCTTTTCACTTTCCTTCACTATCTTCTGTAGGAACTTTTGTAGTTTTTGTTCTATGTCTGCTATCAATACACAGTGTCATCTGCATATCTTATATTGTTAAGATTGTGGCCATCAATAATGAATCCTCATAGGATTTATAATTCTCTCAGAATCACCTCGCTGTATAGGTTGAATAAGTCTGGTGAGAAGACACATCCTTGTCTTACACCCCTTTCTATTTTTGTATATCTGCTGAACTCATTTTCTATCTGTATGCAGCCAGTTTGCTGCCAGTATAAATTCTGGATTATTCTAATATCCTTCTCAAATATATCAAGGTTGCTGAGCAGCTCTAACAGATCTTTGTGGTGCACTTTGTGTAATCTATAAAGCACAGTTCTGCATTTGTATTGCTCTTATGTCCTGAGCATAAATATTGCATTCATTGTTTCAATGTTTTTGATGAACCAACACTATTCCTGTCCTATTTCTGGTCTGATTTTGCTGTGTGTTCTATTCATCAGAATTCGGATGATGAGTTTCATTATATGGCTCAATGGGTTAATTGTCCAGCAGTATTCACATTTGTTTGCATCTGGTTTCTTAGGCAGTACTATGAAAATAGATCTACTTAGGTCTTCCAGTATATCACCACTGTTTTAGATTTAATTTATTATTTTTGTAATCTTGTCTATACAAAATTTGTTTAAGGCTGGCAGCATCTATATTACAGTTCAGTCCGGCCCTGCCACTTTGTTTCTGTTCAATTTGCCTAGTGCAGCTACCACTTCATTTTTTTTAATATTTCTGGTTTGTTAATATTTCTGTGTATTACCAGCTGTTCTCTTTCATCATAGAAAAGTTTTCCAATTTATTCCTTCCATCTCTGAAGTATTTTTTCTTTCTCTAATGTCATCATTCTATCTTTGGAGCTTGTGTATCCTGTTGATGAACATGTCTTTTCTCCTGTTCTATTTTTTTTATTATTATGTGTATCTGCTTTATCTGTGATTATCATTCTTTTTATTTTCACAATTTTTCATTTTTTCTTTTTGACCTATCTGCATTTATTCTTTATTTCAATGTACAGCGTTCTATATTCTGTTCCAGCTCTTGGCATTTTTTGTCTCCTTTTCGTCATGTCCAGAATTTCATCTGCCATCTATGGGATGATCTCATTTGCTAATGTCACTAAAGCTTCTCTTAATGTATCCCACTTCGTCTTTTCTTTTTCTCCTTCATATCTGCTTTTCACACTGTCCACATATTCTCCTTAAAATTGTTCTGATGAGCTTTCTTCTATGCTACCTAGACTTTAGGAATTTAAGTGCAGTATTAGATCGGCAGCAAGGTCCCATCATTTTACAGTTGAAATGGCTAGATGGAACCATAAGTTTTATACTAATAGTTTCTTCACTTGTGGAAATCTTCCAACTTCTTGCTTTCCAGTCAACTTTAATTTTCAAAAATTAAAATCATTATCTTCTATCCTTTTAACTTTTATCACTCTGTATGTGACTTCAGTTGCCATGCAAAAAGTTTATCCTGTCATTGAAGGTGACCGATCCTTGAATTTGAATTTGTTTTGAATTTCATAGTTGTGTTGCCATGGCAAGAGAAAACAGCTTTAAATGAAATTAACAATAAGGTTACTGCAATTGAGAAGCCTTGAAAAAGAATGCAGTGGAAAGGGAAGTAATATTATTATGTTGGTGCAAAAGTAATGTCGTTTTTTGACATTCAACTTTGTGAGAAAACGACATTATTTTTGCACCAGCCTAATAATAATGTAGAGGGTTAAAGGTTATTTTCTCTCTTTAATAAGGTTTCCTTTTTCTCATTTTTCCATTCAGTAACCCCTTGGGTCTTAGTGGCTTTATTGAAAGTGAAATGATTACAAAACTTAAAAAATTAATTTGCTATTTATTCAATAACTAGCCTAGAAGCAGCCCTAAGTATGGACATAAAAGTTAAAATAATTTTATTATTTCTAAATTCTTATATTTTTATTCAACACCTTAATTTGACAATCTTTCTTCATCTTCATAGTTTGTTTAAATTTATCTTGTGTTCAATTTTTATTTTCATTTAGAATTGACATTCTTTATGATCTCTTCATATAAAGTTTCTCTTAAAAGATGTCAGGGAACCCAAACTATGTAATATTTTAAATACGTCACAGTATGTATACTAAAAGAAATAATAAAACATGAGCAACATACTGTGCCCCACTTAAATTTTAATTACGGTTTAATTAGACAAAATCAGTTGCCATTGTGATGAAAAGCAAAATTAAAGTTCAACATTTAATAATGGATTGTTTTTTTTTTAAACCTTTCACTGTTCGATATTTAAATTTAACTTTAACTTTAAATGAGTTATTTAATTTCTAATCATGTGTTACTTCAGGTTTGTCAAGAGCAAAAAAAAAAAAAAAAAAAAAAAAATGGCCGGGCAACAGGATACACATACACTGTGTTTTACTTATACAGAAGATCGTTCAATCACATAACGCCAACAAACAACATGAAAACCAACAAATCCTTTCCAACAAAGTAAAAATATCACAAAGTGTAAAAAGCAACAACAAATACTAAAAGAATTACATATTAAAAAAAAACAAAAAACAAAAACAAAAAAAAAAAAAAAACAAAAAAAAACTATCAACAAGAAAATTATATCTAATTTAGGACCAAACATGTAAAATATATCTTATAATTAAAAAAAAATTAAAAAAAAAAAAAAAAAAAAAAAAAGCGGAACTGACATGTCATGGAAATATGATATTTGTAAAAAAAGATAAAAATGACATAACACAAAAGATACAAAAAAATTTGACAATGCTTTTAAAATCTCAAATTACAGAGACATTGCAATCTATATTTAAATTACTCAGACAAAGTGCAGCCAACGGGCCCCATGCAACCCATTTAATTTTATGAATGGTGCACTTAATTACATTTTGTCTTTCACTTGTTCATACCTGATTGCATATACAATAATGATTAAGTACAATGTGTTTACAATTTTTGAACTTTTTGGTGATGGTAATGTTTTCAGAATTTTAAACTATAAGCAATTTTTTATTAAGGAAGATCATATATGTAAACAGCTTTTGTTTTACAAACAGAAAAAACATGTATTTTTTATGTTTAAATATTATTTTTCGATTTTTCAAATGAATAAATTAGAAACCAATCATATACAGTGGCAAATTTTTATCATATTGTAATTTACGATAATACTATGCCAAAACTTCTATTTTTTTTAATTAGATGAAAAAAAGATCTAAATGAAAAAGAAAAAAAGAAAAAAAAAAAAAAAAACAGAACAGAAGAGAAAAAAAAAAAAAGAAAAAAAAAGAAACAGAAGAGAAAAAAAAAAGAAACAGAAGAGAAAAAAAAAAAAAAAAAAGAAACAAACAGAAGAAGAGGAAAAAAAAAGTGTTTTTTATGGTTTTGAAACCTAAATTTTATAGAAGTAAAGTGTTCTTGTCTGTGCACCAAAATTTAATCAATTCTTAATTGGGTCATACTTCACTCTTCCACATAATGAAATTCATTGATAGTTTCTGGGGATGGTGTGTAGCATTTAGACATTTGAAATATAAAATGTTTAAGTTTTTCAATATAATTACCATGGAAAGGAGATGGAGACTTGTTGATGAAGTTGAGGAGATTCTTTGCAGCATTCTGGACAATTTCCTTTGTGAACGACTAGAAAGAAAAAGAAATAAAAGGAAAAAAGTCAATGTTAAGTTCCGATTTTGGTTTGTGGGTAAGTTTGTATGTTATTGTAACACAGAAAAACAGCACATCATAGAAAGATTTTTGTTAGGGCAATACTGTTAAAATACTCTAACTTGAAAAATAAAGCATTTTACAATTTAATAGTATAGGGTTTGCATTCATACTCAACCCAGTAAGAATGGGATATCTTGTATTTTGGTTGCAAAAGCTGAAAAGAAAATCATAACATTGTGAGGGGGGTTTAAAAATTACTACAGAAAATCAGGAAATTACATTAAAAAGATGTGTGCAGGTCCCAAGAGTCACAAAGTCGGCAGTCACAAAAGAATTGATAGTAGTGTTGTACATTGGCAGCAAAACAACCAATTTTTTCTTCAAAGTTTCTGCCTTCAGCCCCTCAAAAGGCAGGAGTTTATATATGCTAAAGATACACACAATCAAATAAACATTTACATAGCCTACAAAAGAAAGTTAAAAACAAGGTTCAAGTTTGTTCAATCATTTCTTTCAGAGAGCACAACACACGAGTGCTTCAGTTGACAAGGTAAGATATTGTCTTCAGGTCACAAATAAGGATGCTTTTATTTAGCAAAAAAAAATGTATATAGGAAAATGGTATTTATTTTTTATTTCATGCTTTGAAATTTAAATAAAACTTAGTATTTATTCCATGACTAATGAATATGAATTCTTCATACTGCAGGTGAACCTAACAAAGAAAATGACCCAGAAATATGTTATCAGTAACTTAAGTAATTGAATGAACTTTAAGTACACATTTCATTCTTGACAGAAGTAAAGAATGCCATCGTTACACAATATAGTTTAATTTTCTCATGAGGCTCTTTAGGTTTTATTATAAGATTAATTTACTTGTTACCTAGTTTCTATTTTCAACAAGAGTATATAACTTTAAATTTGGTATATTTGGGTTACAATTGTTCTTTTAAAAAAGATATATTGTTAAAAACAATAGACATTTTATGTCTATTAAATTGAACCCCTCTTGAGCATTCAACATTCTCAATCCCACCCCATAAATACTGGTACTCAAAGTCTCAATGTTTATATGACTTCTTGTGTTATTTGCAATGATGTCATCAGAGATTATGACAGAGTATACATGGGGCAGGTTGAACAGAAAGCCGATACTTACAGGGCAAGTTTGGGCGTGTTGAATGCTAAGAGATTATGAATCTGTTTTTTCTAATGTACAAATATCCTTTTGAAAATATGATGTATTTTGTTGGACAAAATTGTGCTGTTCAAAGTTTCAACTCACTAGTCATCATCAAAAGGTGTGAGCGAAAATTAGGTGTACTTTAAAGAGATTGTATCTTCTTTATTATTATTATTATTATTATTATTTAAAAAAAAAAAAAAGAAAAAAAATCAAATGCCTTATTCACACTATTTAAATGAACTATTGTCCTCTTCTTTCAACATCTGTCTATATTTCCGAGATGAGATATCGTAACTATTTACACTGTTCGAACTGTTGTCCTTATCTTTGTTATATTCACAATGTTTCGCCTGTTATATGCTCTGGCCTTAAGAAAAGGTACAAGAAAAAAAAAAAAAAAAAAAGTTTCAAATTGGTACCCCAAAAGAAAAGTATCCCCACAGAGATAAAGACTGACATGTTTGTCATTATAATTTCTGTGACATTCGTCCAGAGAAAATTTTATATCCAAACATTAATTCAGATTCCTTTGGATACAAGTGGTAAGGAAAGATGAATTACTATTTTGAAGTGACCATGGACAAGAAGGCTGGATAGTCTGTTCAATTATAATAAAAATGCATAAGAAAGAGAAAAGATAAACTTTTGTTTTAAGGAGAGTGGAAATAATTTTTCTTTCTTTTTTCAATTCTTGTGTGGTCTGGTTGATTGAAAGATTCCAGCGTGAGGCAAGATGATAGATAGGGATTAATGACTGAAAATCCCTTTTGTTTTCATTGTGCCATCTGGAAATTGGATTTGTCACAGCAGCTCTGGAAGCTGGCTGCTGTGTAAGTGGGAGAGAGCGAGAGAGCGAGAAATATTAGCACCACCTATATGGAGTGTGGTATGAGGTGAGTTGGAGTTAAGGGGTGGCTTGATCCCTCTGACCACTCTCAAAAGGGTGCTGGACAACACCAGATTTGGAAAAACACTTGAGTAAATGTATTTTTATATATGGAAATTTAGTAAAGGTTGATGCTTAGGGTAGAAGACAACCAAACCCAGACCCTAGTCAACCCCACCCCTGCCAGATACAGGACTCCAGATAAGCTGGAGATTTTGGACAAACCAATACAGACAGAGAGAGGGACACATACAGAGTCCCTGTACTACTGCTACTGGAATCCATATCATTCACCAAGACCTCCTGACCAAAACCTTGTGCCAGTGCTGAAGACCAGAACTTAGAAATTTAAGTTACTACTAACATAAACTGCAGACTCCGAAAGGGAATCCCAGTGTCATTTGATTATAACAAGTGGGAAGGAAACTGCTGTATAAAACAAATCATATATAAACCAAATCATTGTTACATTTTTAACCAGAGTTAATTCTTTATTCCAAAGGATTCATGATTTTTGTGTAGCTTCCAAATTGTTGAACCATCTTCCCTTCAGTTAGATTCATCAGTGATCTTCTCACCCTCCGAGATCAAAAACACAATGTGAGAGGGGCAAATGGTCATGAACACACAAACACCAGATAGGTTGAGTGGAACCGTGTATACCATCACGATACCAGTGGCAATGAGTCACACACTGACCAGTGAAGTGTCAGCTAAATGGTAACCAAATATTCCTCTCCCATGTGCGTTTTTCTTATAATTATTCCTTTTCTGTTCTGTGTCCCTGCAAGGCATGGGCAATGTTTCAAATGAGAACTGTCTACCTCTGTAGATTAAATAAAAGGTTCAGTTCAGAATTCCTTGTATGTTACCCAGATCAATATAAACCTAATGAAGGCCAGAGGACATAACAGCTGAAACATTGTAATAATAACAACCAAGATGTGGACAATAGTTTGAATATTGTCATTAGTTTCTCAACTGCTTCACTCATTAGGGCAAGGACCTAAAGTCAGAAAAAACAGACACCCTCCTCCAGGATGGTCTGTGGCTCTCAGGAATTCCGGTATTGTCATGTCTATCCATTCTTTGATGTTGTTGTCCTTACTGACATCTGCCTACAACAGTGCCTTGCATAATGGTTTTGCAGAGACTGCTATGCCATTTGACATGGCCAAACCATGACATCTTTCTATGCTTAATAATGGTGAAGAGAGATTTCTGTCAGCACACAAGACTTTCAACCTTTTCTCTGTACATAGTCATTGGTTTTGTGCTCTCAGTAGGAGATGTGGAGAAGCTTTCTCAAGCATTTGTTCCTGGAACCAGGAGTGTTCAAATTTCACACCCATAGAGGAGGATGAGGCAGACAAATGACTTGTAGAGCTTGAACTTGGTATGGAAGCTGATTTTGCTCTTCTATATCCTTTCCAGTTTGGCCATCATAGCTGTGGCGATTCATGTGCAGTCTTCTGACAGGGTTGCTCCCAAGTATTTAAGGCTAGATATTTCCTTCAGTGGTTTACCATCCATAGTGATGATGACACTGGTGTTGCTTGTGCTATTCACCATTACTCTGTAATGAATTGCTCTGTGTTGAGTTCCATTCCATATGCGACAACTCTTTCAAAGGGTTTGTTGAATATAAATCGAGTCCCGAATATAAATAGTGTAAATACCGATAACTCCTCATCCCAGAAATTCAAACAGAAATATGTACACATCCATCCATCAACAGAAATATATACACATCCATCCATCAACAGAAATATATACACATCCATCCATCAACAGAAATATATACACATCCATCCATCAACAGAAATATATACACATCCATCCATCAACAGAAATATATACACATCCATCCATCAACAGCAAGCAAGTTTCATTAAGGAAAGTTTGTTCATCACCCACCAATAAAACCAAATTTTTTTTTTTTTTTTGTCAGCAATTTATGTCAATTTCATGACAAATCCATAGTCATATATAGTTTAGTTAATAATTGTGGGTAAAGTACTTTAGAGCATTGTAGCAGAACTAAGAGTTGGAAATTGGTTGGATTAACAATGAAGTGATCTGTACTAAATGACACATTTTGTTTTTTTTGTTTTTTACAAAGCAGATGTAGTAGGTATAATAACAAAGACAGCTGTTGACATTAACAACTACTTTGCTAGTATCTCAAATGTCGCCACTGTTCTTTCGCTCTCTCTCTCTTTGCTTTGGTTTTTGTAAATCTTCATTTTAACAAGTTTAACTTTTACGGCTGACGCTTCATAAGAATGATCATTCCTTTCCTGATCCAATTTTCAATTTATATAACCTTAACTCCTACTGAACATTTTACTTCTAACACCAAACTTTTGCAAAATCAGCTTTACTTGATTAGTCAAGAAATTCATTAGGAGCAATATTTTCTTGACTATTTTGCCTAAAGATTCTAAGCTGTCATGCTTATAAGATTCTACTAATTTCCAAAATTTGAAGGTATCCAAGTACCTGAGCAATTATACAGAGTCTTAGAAAATGGATATACACTTTTGAAGTGTATAGCTCAAGTCAACTTGCTTTCTTTTCAAATTCACACATGTTATAATGAACATTTGATTGCAAGGATTAAATTTTCAACAGCACGTATTAATCAAATATACATAATATATACATGATTTTTCATCAAAGGCTTAGCTTTGAACAAAGAAAATTTGTAAATCTTTAACTTTCATGCCTGCCATGAAACAGTGTGTCAAAAGAATGTTTTCTTTTTCCTGGACACTGCTATTATTTTAACTACCTTGAGTCCCTCAGTAATGTTCATTGTTTTAAAATGTGATGATTAGAATTGTAATAAAATCTAAATATATTAAAGTGAATTTATAAATTTTATTTGTTTTTGAGAATATACAAATATTGTATCTTGTGTTTTCAAGATAACAGAGAAAAATAAATAAGGAAGACAAACTCGTAGGTAAGTAATGAAATAGAAGGTTTACTACACGAAGGTATACTTAGCAACGGACCTAATGCTAACTCTGCTCAACTCTGTTTAATTCCGCTTATTTACATAAATGGACGATTCATTTATGTCTTATATAACAATAACAAAAAATATTAAACACTATTTATTTATTAGATTGTAAATAAACAATGTTCTAAAAAAAATGTCAACTATGAAAATACAAAGCAACTAATACAATGCAATGTTTATCATTTATAGATTGATAAAGACAAATATGAAAATAAATTTTTTTTTATTCATAGATTTATAAAAAATGTCAAACATGAAAATTTAAAGAAACACATAGCGATGAATAACTTATAAATTTTGAAAAAAAAAAAAAAAAAAAAAAAAAAAAACATTTTCTGGACATTTCTTCTGTGCAGACAATTCATTGATATTTTTGTAAATTATTCAGTCATTTACACAATGGTAAATAGTGGAGTAATGGTAGGAGGCACAGTGGAATAATGGATAGCAGCTTGGATTGAAAAATTGGATAGCAGAGTTCAAATCCCAGTTGAATCCATTACATTCACTTACATGCTAATACCCTTGGGAAAGGTAAGAATACTCTTCTCCTCCCAGCTATGGGTAAATAGCAGGACAGGCTAGGTTCTATAGCCTTGGATTTTTTTATTATTAAAATCAAATTTAAAATTAAATTTTTTTTATTATTAGAATCTATTAAAATCATGTTATCAGTTATGCATCGCAGAAAAATAGCAATATATTTTGCAACTCAAAGTAAGTAAATGAACTAAAAAGAAAAAGTTTAAAAATATTAATTAGAATCATAAAATAAAAAAATTAGAGAAGTCATCAAAGTGACTTGAAACAGAGTCTATGAATTTACTTGCAGCAATTTGATAACATGATTCCCATGTTTATTCAAATGGAATGCGTTGTCAAAAACTGGATGAGAAATAACTATTATCCTTCTTTCTCCAATCTTCAAATTATTACACTTCTTTCCCCCCCCTCTTCAAATTATTACCCTTCTTCCCCCCTCTTCAAATTATTACCCTTCTTCCCCCCTCTTCAAATTATTAACCTTCTTCCCCCCTCTTCAAATTATTAACCTTCTTCCCCCCTCTTCAAATTATTAACCTTCTTCCCCCCTCTTCAAATTATTAACCTTCTTCCCCCCTCTTCAAATTATTAACCTTCTTCCCCCCTCTTCAAATTATTAACCTTCTTCCCCCCTCTTCAAATTATTAACCTTCTTCCCCCCTCTTCAAATTATTAACCTTCTTCCCCCCTCTTCAAATTATTAACCTTCCCAACTCAAAGTAAATGAACTAAAAAGAAAAAGTTTAAAAATATTAATTAAAATCATAAAATGAAAGAAAGTTAGAAGTCATCAAAGTGACTTGAAACTGAGTCTATGAATTTACTTGCAGGAATTTGATAACATGATTCCCATGTTTATTCAAATGGAAAAGTGTTGTCAAAAATTGGGTGAGAAATAACTATCTTTCCTCTCTTAAAATTATTACCCTCCTTCTCTTAAAATTATTACCCTCCACTCCTCTCTTAAAAATACCAACAATAGAATTCTAGAGTAATACTAGATAAACAGTTAGGTTTGGAAATATTTGTCAGGACAGAGGTGATATTAAATTTGTAATAGAAACCCATGACTGATTAGCAGCTGGCATAATAGTCAGAATTCCCTACTAATGTCCACATTTTTTGATGTCCAGTCGAACATCGTGGGTTGTCGAATATACAGAATCAGTCACCAAACACAGAACAGCTGTTTTGAAGTCATCAACAGTTAATCTTTTTTTGAAGTTCCTCATTAATTTCTTTTTGTCAAAAAGTGAATTTCTTTCAATTATACTCCAGTATGGACAAAAAATTCAGTTATATATATGGTATAAGACAATGATGTGCCTTCTTGCCAGATCTATTCAACCTTAACTGTAAAACAAGCCTAAGAGAACTAGAAGTCCTACCAAGATTTATTATTGGTGGCCACAATCTTAACATTAGATAGGCAGATGACACAGACAAAAGAAAAAAAAACTACAGGAACTCCTGCAGAAGGGTGTGAAGGAAAGCAAGAAAAAAAAAAAAGGACTAAATATCAATGGTAAAAAGATAGAATGTGGGGTTATTAGCAAAAGGGACAGACCAACATGTGAATTACAAATAAGAAACATTGAAATTAAGCAAGCACAAAAACTTAAATATCTAGCAAGTGTTTGAACAGAGGAGGGAAAAATGCAACACTGAAATCTGAAGACGAATTGGAATAGTGAAAGATGCCTTCCAAAGAATAAGCAAAATATTAAGAAATAGTAAAATGTCGAGAAGATTTTCAATACATTTACATTAAATATTAAGATAAGTTACCACTGGACATAAAGTGGGGGTTGGTTTTCTATTGTTATTAAATAATAAATTGATCCCTCCAGTTCAATTTTATTATACAAGTCAATGTTTTTATAACTGATATTAAGCAAACAACTTTCAGGACATACTCATGAATATACACAAGGTTCTCAGGTCATGTTGGACCTGAGGTACAACGTTTCATGGTTACAGTGTCATCTCCCATAATATAATACATCATCACATGGCACCATATGCAGAAGACGGCATTGTTTCTTCACCATCTGTATACTGGATTATGCTACATTTGCTATCTCTCGTTTGTGGTATTTTGGGGGGAACTTCTTGCCCTTCATTATGGATCCCAAGCATAAGGCACACTTGTGGGAGCTTATGTAAGGCATTTACAACTTATAGTCAAAATTTAGGTTACGTCATGCCATAGGAACAGATCTCCAACATAAGTCAAGAACCACCTCTATATATATATATATATATATATATATATATTTTGAATAGCTGTGATACACCAAAAATGTTTGTGGATGACAATATATGCTCTTGGGAAATCCAGTTGAGCTCTCTTGGGAAAAGTGTAATTTTAAAAACAGTGGATCCTACCGCTATTAACACATTGCTCTTCAACTGAATTGAGCTATCCAGGCCACTACTATATTTTGTAAGAAAGTGTTAAAAAAAGTTTCCTTTCTCTGCCATGCGATTATCACCTAGGGGTAGGATCTCTGACTGATGCTAAATCAGTCAGGTTTCAATCCTGGCTTGAAACAATTGTACGTCTAGCCACACTAAAGAGCTAGCTGTGATACAGCAAAATGGTCTGCCTGCGGATGACATATATATCATAATCTAGACTTCCTTGAATTTGGACTCACCTTCAAATCAAACTTTTGTATTGTCATAAACATGAAGCCTTTTCTTCAAATCAGAACAGTATCCTCAATACTAAACATTTTAGATGTTTGGTTTAGAGGCGATGCACTAATATGTGTGTGTGTGTATATATATATATATATATATATATATATATTTTAATAAAAAATACCATAAAATTAGGTTATAGTTGTACTGATAATTTAGAAAAATTATAAAAAATTTTACATAAATACTTAAACCAAAATCAAAAAAATAGTGATCCAGAAATAAGAATAAATAATAGTAAAGAAAAATTATGTAACTGTAGGAATCCTATAAATTGTCCATTGAATAATAAATGCCTCACAGAAACTATAGTTTACCAATGTACTATCTCATATATTGAGAATCATAATATTAAAAAAATTTATATTGGTAGCACTAAAAATAATTTTAATTTAAGGGGGAGGCAACATCTGTCTTCCTTCAAAAATAATGTGTATCTTAAACCAAACATCGTATCCAAATAGTTTTGGCATTTAAAAGAAATAAATAAAACATCCACCATAAAATGGAAAATTATTAAAAAGTGAGAACTTGTAGATCTTTAAATGACCCATTTGCTTTGTGCCTACATGAAAAGTTCTATATTACGTTTCTAAAAAATAAACATTTATTAAATCAAAGAAAAGAAATAACTGTTTTTTGTAGATGCTGCATTATGTTTAATTTAAAACATAATTTAAAAAAAATTCATGATTGTATATCTATTACTTGATCACAAATATGTAAAAGAATGCGTAATTAAATTCCTAAATTTTAAAATCTTAATTTTAACAATACCATATCTAGTATACTAATAAATACAATATAGTATTTTAGATCTTTATAAATAAAAAGATATATATAAAATATGACAATCATATTTGAAGCCTCTTTAAGATAATCTCAATATATTTTATAAAAAATACACTACAATACATTAGCATTTTTGTTTATCTTATGTATGCCCTTGAAAAAAAAAAAAAAAAAAAAAAAAGACAAGATGGCACGGCCTCATATAAGGAAGCCAGTAATGACAGGCAGAAATTATAAACCCCCACCTAACCCTTAACCTCTATTTACACTTTGCTATCTTAAATTAGAAATGTATCCTTTAAAAATTTTGTAATCCCTTTCACTCTCCAACTTAAACTATATAATACTATTTTGCTAAAAAGTAAATCATTTTTTTTTTTGAAAGTTATTCAACATTGCTTGAGAATGGAACAAAAAATTTAATTTAATTTAAAATTTAGTTTTTAGTTCCAAAACATGATAATATCTGTGTTGTGATGAATACAAATTTTTAAATAATATTATGTTCTACACTGCATCGAGCACCAATTTCAAAAAATTGATGTAATAATAACCAGTCACCCCCATGAATGATTACACTGTAGGTAGTAAGTACCTCTAAAGTTGACCGTGTACAAGAAACTCGGAGGAGGACAAGTGAGGGAGACGACACAAGCACATCCAACCTTCCAATTAGTGGCATTCACTACTAGATTGACCTGTGTATATAACTGTACCGTATTTCATATTGTACTTGTTTTGTACAATAAACCTTTCTTCTAGTATCCACCTGGATATGTTTATTCCCTTAGCACAGAATATAAATAAAAAATAAGTGCTAAAAACTGGATTATAAATCTTAATGTTCTTTTTGTTTTGATTGTATATATATATATATATATATATATATATATATATATATATATATATATATATATATACACTGAAGTTAAGTTTATTATATCAGATCTTATTAGAAGTATTTGCAATAATTTATCCTGTGGTGCAAGATTTATTAAAAGTTTGGATACCATATTGTGTGTGTGTGTGTGTGTGTGTGTACTCATACACATACAAACACACACACATATATATATATATATATATATATGTGCACACACTTTCCGTAAAAATGGCTGACAAGCTACTTCTGTTATATATTTTTCTTGTATGCAAACAAGAGCTTTTTTTGGGGGGGACTGTCCAAATAAAATTAATTCTGAGTGCTTTCAGACAATCTTTTAGCCAGTTTCAAGAATTTTGATTTGGATTAATGTGTAAATTGCTGGACAATAGTGATGTTTTTAATTTCAGCAATTTACCTGGCCCAGCCTAACATTAGCTTGAACCCTGGGGGGGGGGAGGCATCTGCTAGGCAAAAACTCTCCTTTGCAAGGGAGCCTGGGGTCATTATCCAGCACCCAAGGCATTACCAAAAGAAAGTACTGAGAAGTGGGTAAGTAATTTTTCTGAAAACCCGCATAAAGCTCGACCCAGTGTCAAATTTCTGTAACATGATCGTACGAGTAAAACCCATCCTCTGTGTATATGTTGACAGCAGGCAATGTAGATTTTGTAAAGACATAAGCATGTCCACATCAATGCAAATGCTTATAAGATTATATTATCTTGAAAATTTTGCCAACATCAGTCAGTTAATACTAACCTTATTGTGAAAGCACCGACTTGTCTAATAAACATGCATAGTTAGATATCCAAGGTCTTGTCTAAGAAGACCGGTTAAAATGAAAAATACAAGTCATAGGTGATAATCAATCTTATCTTCTGATAATGGTGCAAGCAAGTGACAGATAAGTAAATCTTAGTTCAAAGATCATACACACAGTCACTAAATTATCTGTTTTATTTATTAATTTTTTTAAATTCTTTGAAAAAAGAAATTAAAAAATAAAAGTAAAAGTAAAAATAGTAAAAAAATTTTTTTAATTTAGTTAAGTAAAAAAAAGAAATCTAAATTTTTTAAATAATCTAAAACAATGTTCCCCGAGTACGTGTGGCAAATACATATCAGTACAAAGGCAAAAGAGGCCCCGTGTTGCATGTAGGCATGACTGTCAAAGACCCGTTAGCCACATCCAGGTTTCTCCGTTAGCAGCAGAACAGCTTTGCATATTGATATATGGGCCTCTCTGCAACGTTTCCAGATCTGGGTCAACTGTCTTATGTCAACAAATGTGACAGGAAGACCAGCAGTGGGTAACCTGCTTTGCTATTGTTGAAAACTTGTTGTCTTGTAAAGACGTTACCTTGATGTATTTTGTTCCAGAAGTTGTGTACAGCTCGATGTGCTGTAATTTTTGAGGCAGTGGCCTCACTTGTTATTATCCAATTTTTTTTTTATTTTTTTTTTTATTTCCTCCCTTCTCTGTCAGTTCCCTCTTAATTGTTTAGAGCTGAGGCTCCCAAAGTGGCATCTGAGAAACCCATGTCTTCCGCAAAGGAGTGTCTGTGGTTCCATGACAAAAGTTCAGAGTAATAAATGTTTATCAAGGTTGGCAAATAAATTCTAAAAAAAAAAAAAAAAGTGTTGCCAATATTTTTAGATTGTTCTGTAATATTGTGATGTGTCTTGTAATATTTTTCTATATTGTATATCAGTGAATGATAATTGTATCATGCTACTGCTGAATTGTAAAGTAGTGATTGATTGTGATATCATCTGTGTACGATGACACCACAAAAATCTTAAAGTTAATTTTCTCAACATATTGGAAAAAGCTCTGGCTGTTAATGGACTCTCATTAGCATAACTTTCATGTGTATACATTCCAGTTAAAAACACAACACTAAACTACTTATATGAAAGTGGATTTTCCCATTATACTGCCATAAAATCTAAATACTGAAGTCAACTTGATCCTGTTGCTGACTTGAGAATCAAATTCAAATATAAAATTTTGTGACAATATGAAACAGAAGCATTGTTCTCATGTTATAAAAAGTTCAAAGTTCTGTTTACGAATGAAATAAATTTCATGTTAACATTGTTCATTCATGTAATTCCGTTACACACGTTATCTGCAGGAAATATGAAAATTTAAAAAAAAACAAAAAAAAAAACAAACAATTTCTATTAAAAATATATTAATTCTTTATTATTTTTTTAATTGCTTTTTGAACTTACTAATTATTTATAAAAGTATATGAAAATATTTATATTATGAGCATATAAAAGTATTAGTATCTGTGGTTCCCACAAAAATTTCTGAATCAAGAAGGGTTCCATGTTTGAAAAAATTTGGGAAACTCTGGTTTAGAGAGCAATCTGTTACCTGTTTAGTGTTTCCCCCCAACTGCAACACACCCATGTCTTATTTTTCTACAAGAAGTTTATGTCCCCTGGAAAACTGATTATTGATATTTTCTCTTTTAGGTAAGGCTTACAGCTACGTCACATTGAAATACTGGTTCCCATATGATCACCAAGTTAAGCAACATTGAGCTTGGTCAGAACCTAGATGGATAACCACTTGGGAATACCAGGTGCAGTAAGCTTGGATGTGTAGGCAATTTAATGGATAAGTGCTTGGAATTGTTAATCAGAGAGCCAAGTTCCAATTCCAGTTAGGTTGTTATATTCACATACCCTTGGAAAAGGTAAGAATCTACCTTTTGTCCCTTCATCCATGGGTTAATTAATAAGAATTTTATCACTTGTATTACTAAACCATTATTGTCTCCTCCAAAAATTCTTACAATCTAAAAATATTTTCTGGCTTTAAACGACCTGCAAAAGAGTGATAACTCATAAAAAACATAGCGAATCAAATCTTTTAGTTAAGTTTGATTTATAGATCTGTCCTTTCAGTAAAAAAGAAAATTAATATAACATAAATGAGTCACAGGACAGTAGTGAGAGAAAAAAAAAAAAAAAAAAAAAAACCAGTGTTAAAGATATAAAATTTTATTTATCTTAATAAAGCATAAGCAGTCTTTTATTACAATTTCTACTGGTTACACAAAGAAAAATAAAATTGACATTATGCAAGGTTTCAACTATTCAATGTAGTAGTGAATGTGTTTATATATATTTATAGGTACAAGGAGAGGTAGCCATGTTGTATGATATGCAAAACTTTATCCTATAGAAAACAAGTATTAATCTTATCTATTTTTGGCATACACTTTTTCAACTCAAAAGTTTAATATTTGTCAGGGAGTTCCAAACCTTTTTTTTTTTTTGCATCATTGCACACTTTCACCTGGAAAAATTTTCCACCACCCAAATGTATAGTAAATATTCAAAAGAATATACCAGATGGCTTGT
Source organism: Acanthosepion lycidas (assembly GCA_963932145.1). NCBI lineage: Eukaryota > Metazoa > Mollusca > Cephalopoda > Sepiida > Sepiidae > Acanthosepion > Acanthosepion lycidas. The sequence goes on along the minus strand of OZ010606.1, from coordinate 7,580,802 downwards.
TAATTTTAATGCTTCATGAATCACCTGAGCAACCACTCCCTGCCTTTCATTAGCTATGGCCGATGCTAACTTCCAGGAAAGTGACTCGTGCCTTCTGAAACTAACATTCTCAGCTGACATGAAAGACTATATCGAATCCATTTCTAGGTTAGCTGCTAAGAAAGTTGATTCACTATGTCGTGTGAGACAATTTGTTTCACCAGAATCTATCTTACATATCTATAAGTCTACCATTCATCCAGGCTTAGAATATTGCTGCCACATATGGTTTGGTGTCCCTGCTATTTACCTTAAGCTCCTTGATAAAATTCAAAGAAGAATCAGCAATATTATTGGTCCTGATCTGGCAGCTCAGCTTCAGTCATTTTCCCACTGCCATAAGGTGGCTTCTCTGTGCCTTTTCTATAAATACTTTCATGGTAATTGTTTGGAGGAGCTCTTCACTAGAGTTTTTGAATTTAAGCACTGTACTCAAGATCATCAATTTACAGTTGAGCTGGCAAGATGTAATCGTAAATTTGTAGAGTTTGAACTTGGTATGGAAGCTGATGTTGCTCTTCCATATCCTTTCCAGCTTGACCATTAGTACTGTGACTGCAGCTGTCTGCATTGGTGGTGCTATCTTTTGACAGGGTTGAAGTACTTGAAGCTGAACACTTCCTTCAGTGGTCCACCGTCCATGGTAATGCTGGCAATGGTGTTGCTTGTGCTACTCACTATTCAATTTTGGATTTCTCTGTGTTGAGTTCAATTCCATATGCACAGCTCTCACCAAGAATGATTTTTATTTAGGTATCAATTTTCAGAACTTAAAATGATTATTTAGTTATTTTAGTGCACCATTTTACTTAGAATTATTGCCACATGACTTAAACAATAGTCAGTGCATTATTTAAACAAATGAGCTGTAAATAACCAAAAGCAGCTTTTATAAAAATCTGTTACTAAGACTTTTTACTTCTATATAAGTAGCAAAGTAATTGTTTTAAGTAACACAATTAACTAAAATAAGTGAGGCGTAATTTGCTGTTCAAAATATTTTTCCATTAGGCTACAGATTTATTGATCTACATATAAATATATGAGAGTGAATGAGTAACTTTATAGTCTAATATGTAATTATTAGTTGGATTTTGAATCTAACATTTTCACTGTATAACGCTGCTTGATGTGATTAATAGCCACTGAATTAAGTGCATTGACAAGAAAAAAAGATTATGCTGAAAAATGTGTTGTGTAACATCTTTTTATCATTAGGCTATTTATACTTATTGATGTGCCTATGGATGTGATTAATATTTATCAATGAATGAAGTGCAATGACAAGGAAAGAGATTAGAGTGAATATTTTTATGCAAAATAAATACTTTTTCATTATTGAATTACAGAATTATCAATGGCAATTTTCTAAGCATAACTTATGTGTGTCACAAGGCTGAAAGTTTGGAGCACCCAGTGAGGACCAAACACACTACTCAGTTATAATTGATTGGGCGAGACAAGCTTGCTAACAATTAAACCAAGACAAAGTACCCTTTTTTCTAAGCATAGCTTAGATGTGCCACAAGGCCCAAAGTGGGGAGCACCCAGTGAGGATCGAACTCACTAGTCAGTCGTAATTGATCTAGCAAGACAAGACTTAACCATTGCACCTTGTTGAAATTCCCCAATTTAGGAAGTGTAGCTTACATGTGGCACAAGGCCCAAATTATGAAGCACTGAGTGAGGACTGAAATTACTACTCAGTCCTAATTGGTCTAGCGAGGCAAGCTTGCTAATCATTACACCACTTCAAAGTGCACAGACTTATTAATGTACATAGGTATCTACTTTAAATCTGTGTAGGTAAAAATTGATAAACCTAAATTCATCACCTGATAGGAATCATACAATCCTTCCACAAATATCTGGCCTTCAATTTTCCGACTTCAATTCTCCAAACATGAAATGAAGAAAAAGATTGAAATCATCCAAACATTTTTCAATTCTCCAAACTAAATCCATACCTGTTGAAGGAACTCCTTCATTGACCATGCCTTCAGGATTGTAGCCATACTCACCACACTTGGCCAATTGTGGGTTGGTGAAGCTATTTAACCTATAGTCAGAGGCTTTGAATTTAGAGTTGTCCATCTAGACTGGTTGCCACCCAAAGCTATAGGACAGAGAAGGTCAAACCGCAGATTGTGAGCCACATTTGAGCTCTGACCTTTAACACGCAGTTCATGGAAATATGTTGGCTGAGCACCTTTTTTCATCAGTTAATTAGAAAAGTAAATAAGAAAAATTTCAAGCTTTATAATTATTTACTGGGTATGAATTGAAACACAAATGGAAAGCTTAATGTTAATGTGTATGTAACAAAAAACATCTGTGTAAATTTTGTTTATGTCTTGTGTCTTTCAAATATCTGAATTTTATCATATGTGCTTTTACATTAACTAAGTTTGGCCACTCCTTTTGAATTCGAACTTGGCTCTCCAATTCCACAATTGAATCTGATTTGATAGATTTTAGCACTTAAACATTATTTTTAGTGGTTACTCATATTAGAGTAGACACTCAGTTTATTTATTTTCATCTAAAGTAACAGTATATTTATTTTTTGTCAAAAATAAGATTTAACTGATAAAATCTGTTGGATTAATAAATAAAAAATCCATCTCTTCTTTAGAAATTGCTTTGTTTACATTAGGATAAGAAACTGAGCGAATATGAATGTTTTGAGAATCTATGACAAGAAGCATTTTGCTTAAAGGCATTATTCAGCCTGGCTGCTCTGCAAATTTCCTTCATGGCCAAGTTGGTATAAGCACATCAGATCTAACAATGGTTTCTTCTGCCAAAGGGGATGCAGGTTAAAATCTTGCTGGTGGGCACTTTTCTTTTTTGTATTGATATGATTTCTTAAATATTCAGGCAGGTAGACAAAAATAAATGAATACACCATTTAATAAATAAATGGGGCATCTACTCAAATATGAGTATCCACTAAAAATAACGCTTAAGTGATAAAAAAAATTTGTCGGATAACAATAAATAAAAATCCATCTTATGATTATAAATGCTAAATTTCTTTCAGATAACTTTTTTCTGCATTCTTTTAGACCTAATTTAGGCATTCAATTATCCAAACATTTTTTTTCAAAGGTTGAGAGAGAGCTGTAATTCAGTTCAATGTTTCTTTCACCCATTTTTCTATTTTCTATTTTGAGCAAACTCAAAGGCCAGTTATTGCATTGCCCTCTGCCCGAAAGGTTCTGCTTCTTGTTGACTGACATGGCAACAAATGTGACACGACTAGATTTCTTTGTCATGCTGTTTTTGTTTTTTTTTTTTTTTAAATTACTTTCACATTTACAATGCAGGTATTAGGTTGGTGCAAAAATAATGTCGTTTTCTCACATAGTAACATATGTGAAAAAACGACATTAATTCAGCTCTACTGATTGCATTTCCTACTAGCAACTGCAGTATTCAGCTAACTAAAATTGGTTAATCCATGCTATTATAGTTGACTATGTCGCTTATCATTCACCATTGATAACGGCATACCAAACCAATGTATCAGTCTGTTAATGCTTGTCTATCTATACAACTGAAAAGCTACTGTCCACTCCAGGTTTTATTTTTGTAGGTGACAAGGATATTGTCTGACCCCTAATCATTGACCTGTCATGTTGAACAAAATCTTTTTATCTCCTGCCAGCATACCTCTCCAAGTCAAAGGAAAAGGCATACCACTCCTCCATGACAAAGTATCATCGAGTTGACGCTTCAAGGTCCCCACCCACCCAAACAAACAACCACACACACACATACACACACTAATCTGTTAGTATTAAAACACTTTATTTAATTTATTATGAGGTGCTGCTGAAGTTCTGATTCACCCACTTAGCTGAAAATCCATCCATATTCTTGTGTTTGGTCGTTGAACATGATTATGCAAAGTGGACCTGGCTGAGAACTTTTCAACACCCCTTTGTATAAAAAGGAATTCACATTTTTTCTCTCTTTACAACTATTTGATTTTTTTTTTCTTACTCCTTATCAAGGTAGGAATTTATTTATTTGTTTTTCAAGAACCATGTAATCAACTGTCTCACATAAAGCAATATTTCTATCTTTTTCATGCTTCTACCAACTCTGTCTTTATTAGCAATAATGGTGAGGAAAAAAAAAAAAAATTCTTAAAAGGCCATCAGAGAATGACTCAACCATCTATCAGGAATTTGAGAAGATATCCATTTTGACTGTACTTCTTTATTTGCCATGTTGCCTCAGGATGTAGGCAATCATTGCTCTCCACAATTTCTGTCCCTTGTACCTCTTGAGCAGGTTGAACAGTGGATAAGTATTTTTTATATCTACCATGAAACATTACATACCAATTATTTGTGAATTTTGACCCAGGAGCTCAGGAGGCAGAAGGGTTAAAATTGTTCAGGAATGCAGGGGTCAGAGGGTTAAACTGTCTTTCTCTCGGGTGAAAAAGAAAGTCACTTACTGAGAAAAAGGGTATGTGTGTGTACGATATGCCAAAGACAAAATAACCAAAACAGAATCAAATCAGTCACAGTTGTGACCATAAATGCATCTCGGATGCACTAATATTGTGTGTCTTCTCCGACCTGTCGAACAATGAAAAAAATTGTTCCATCAATAGAGACAGTTGGTGTTCTTGAATAGTCATTTATTTTTCTACCTCATCCATTGCCTTTGTTGGATTTTAGACCATTTACATGTATTTCATTGTCAAATTGAGCTGCGATATCAATTATTTTAACACATTGTTATTTCTCCTGAGCCCTATTCAGTCATTCATTTACTCAGGTTCACCAAGTATGATGTGCGTTGTTTTCCTTTGTCCCTCTTGCTCTTTGCCTGTACTGTTTGTATCAGATTTTTCAAGGCTTCATACCTCAAAAAACTCAACTGTATCTTCCTGGTATTTCCTTTTTGTTTCCATTTTCTCCAAAACTCTCATTACTCACATGGCATTCCCAGCATCCTTTCTCTAGAACCACATATCTGTTGCTTCAAGTCTCCTCTTCGTCTCATCCAACATTTACCACGATATAGGAGGACAGATATCACATAGTAATTTAGTAGTCCTTTCTTTGTTTATAGAGAACTGTACATTCATCTTAAAAGTTTGGTTCAGTCATCTTTTAATGGCTTGTACAGATTTTTTTCCTATTGCAATGCAAAGTGCACAAATAAAACTTTAATACATCTTTGAGATTTCAGTCTTTAAATCGCTGGACTCTTGATTGAACTCTTGAATAATCTGAATATATGATGTTAAGTGCAATTGACATATCTTAAAATCAAGTATTAAAAATTGATTTTATATGAAATTAAATTTCTTTCAAATGATAGCAATTTTAGCCTTTTTGCTGTTACAAGTTATGAGATGATTTGGGAAACCTATTAAAAAGTTGTAGATTTCCAGCACCTCTCGTGTATTATGGGATGGGTGTTAAGACTGTATTGAAACATAGTGCTACCCAAATGTGGGCACATTCAGACCCTCCTGGGCTGTAAATGTGTGAAATTTGCAGACACTTTTGGATGCTCCTGACCTTAAAAAGGTTAAATATGGTTTACTTGCTTTGCGGAGAAATAGTCTAATTAGACTACTTCTCCTCAAAGCAAGTAATAAAGATAGTGAACACACAGCCAAAAATCACATACACATTTATTACAAAAACTAAATGCATATTAATTGCAAACAAGACAAATCTTCTCTAAGGCATATTATAAAGAAATATACTACTCCAATTGATCTGAATAAAAAAAAAAAAAAAAAAAAAAAAAAAAAAAAAAAAAAAAAAATCAAATTTATTATCTATTATAAAAAATTTAAGACAGCCAACCTTATCCTCAAAAATAACAACACATCAGCCAAGTCAAAATTACAAAAAACGAGCATTATCTAAGAGTTCAAATGCCCCTTAAGGAACTGTGTTCCTGATCAAACTGAATTCATAAATAATTACATCAGTTACACAACCACATGCTTATCCAGACGTCTTACGTTACACCTATCTGATCACAGCTCCATTAGAACCCATTTAAACACACAAATTTACCAGACTTCATTAGGAACATACTAGTAGAAAACACAAATATATTAACTGCATCCACCTGCAAAAAAAGACTAAAAATAATGGAAGCTTTAATAATAAAAAAGAAAAAGCCAACTCTTAACAATATTAACTACGAACAAAGCCACAATGTGCTAACTGTATTCGGAAATTAAAAACATCCCTACCACAGACTAATACATACACAGAACACACACACACTCAATTAAGCTGAAAAATCGAATCATCCTTGATAATGGCTAAAGGTATAGTCACAAGAGCTCAGAAATCTAAAACATTTGGACAGTTCTTACGCACTTTTTCCAGAAAAAGAAAGCCCTTGTTAGAACACAAGAAAAATTAAATAAAAAGCTTAACCATAGTACCTTGTCTGTCGTTTTTAATGAGATATATATATATATATATATATATATATATATATATATATATATATATACACACACACACACATACTTACATCAGTTCATCCCATAAGTTCTGTCCGAATTTTAACTTTTTTTTAAAATGAACGAAATTTAAAGAGTATTTTATAATGTCTAATGGAGATGAACATTTTTATGTTTAGATGCATTTAAACTGATCATATTTTATTTCAGAGAACAATAAAATAAAATTTTGTTTGATTAAAACCCTGCTAACATGGAAGTACCCAAGAATCATTTGAAGCACATAATGCTTTATGAGTTCAAGAAAGGAAACTCAGCAGCCGAAGTGGCTAGAAACATTCACTCAGTTTATGGAGAGGAATGTGTGAATGAAAGAACTTTCAGAAGATGGTTTGCAAAATTCAGAGGTGGAGATTTCACCCTTGAAGAAAATCCTGCTTTATCAGTTGATTGTTTGTTTGTTTGGGTTTTATGGCATATCAACCACTGTGGGTTATTTAATGCCAAATCCAGTTTATATGAATTTTAAATGCCTATTTTGTATGGAATAAAAAACGTATAGCTGGCAACATTATTGTTTCAAAAACGCATTGCTGGCAACATTATTTTTCCGAAAACATTATCTGAGGCCTTGCTGTTGGATGTAGTTTATCGTCATACCCACGACGCGCTTTATCAGTTGAGGAATTGGCAGTGGTTCTCAGTTCAAACCATACAACTGTTCATCGTCATCTTCAACAACTTGGAAAAATGGGTGCCTCATCAATTGTCTGAAAACAACCTCAAATCCTGAGTTGACATCTGCTCTTCTCTCCATTCTCACCAACTTCTTTCACCTTTTTTGGATAGACTTATGACTGGCGATGAAAAATGGATCTTTTATCGAAATGTTAAGCGTCGTAGACAGTGGCTCGGTAAAGGGGAAGGACCCCAGCCACAGCCGAGAAGGGAACTTCATGGGCAAAAGGTTCTTTCAATCTGGTGGGATCGCCAAGGCATAATCCACTTTGAATTCTTACCACCTTATGCAACAATTAATGCTCAAATATACTGTCAGCAATTAGAGCATTTGAACCTAACTTTGAGGAAAAAAAGACCTGCTCTAGTGAATCGAAAAGAGATGATGTTTCATCTGGACAATGCGCGACCACACACAGCAAGAATCACGTCACAAAAGGTCGAAGAACTTGGTTGGAAGAAAATTCCTCATCCACCTTATTCTCCCGATCTTGCTCCTTCAGACTACCATTTGTTTTATAGCTTACAGAATAATTTGGAAGAAGCAGCTTTTGTATCAGATTTTTCAAGGCTTCATACCTCAAAAAACTCAACTTAACACAGGAAGAAGTTAAAACTGACATTTTTACAGTAATGGAATTAGTAAGCTTGTTAATGGATGGAAGGAAATCATAGATAATCAGGGAAAATACATTGTTGATTGAATCTGTAATTAAATGTAACATTTGGTCACTTGTTTTCTTTATTCAAAATTCGGACAGAACTTATGGGATGACCTGATATATATAAAATGTTTTGTTGAATAAAACTGACAAAGTACTACTTTTTATTATACCTTAAATAAACAATCTATTAAATAGTGTTTAATATTTTTGTTGTCAATTCTCAAGAACAAAACAAAATGTACAAATTCACTTTCTTCATATGCTTAGGTTTTATTAAAATTCTAATCAAAGCTTTTTAAAGCAATAAATATTGCTAAGAGAGGTGATGGTGTAAAATCAAGAGAAAAACCATAATTTTGAAACCATTTTTTTGTGGGTAAAAAATAAAAGTGTATTTTAACACATAATAAAATAACATTTATTCATTTACTGCTTGAAAACAGCATGGATTTCTATGGATTTGAACCATGAGTTCCATGTGCATATCAACTGATCACCATGTTGAATTCAGAAGTGTCTGGTCCAACTAGCTGACTCAGGCTGTAACTCAATTGTATTTTGAGTTATTGTCCTTTATTGTGGAAAGTTAATCTCTAGCAAAAAATAAATAAATACAGATGTTATTTGAATTATATATACATGTTAAAGAATAAAGGCAATTCTTTCAAACAGTGTTATCTATTAATTTAAAAAATATGTTCCTTTTGTTGCAATAACCTAGTAACAATGAAAAGGTCAGTTTGCTTGTAAAGTGTGACACCAACCCAACATTAATAATGTCTTCCCCTTCACTCTTTGGAAGTAGCTTAAAAGAATTAAACAATAACCTATACCTACAAAATTTACATAGCCTCATTTATTTTTTTTTATTACATTAAGAGGTGGGGGTTGCCTTTAATGTAGCAGTAATCAATGCAGAAATTGGAATCAGCATGCAGAGTTCAAATTCCAGCCAAGTTTGTTGTTCACTTTTCCACAAATACCCTTAAAAAGATGTGACGTAATGGAACCCAACCATATCTTGGACTAACTAGGTCATCCTTCAGAATGTTTCCCATGTGTCAGAGGATTCCGTTGCACATATGTCAAGAGACAAAGATGTTTCCATCTGACTTGGAATAATTAGATCCAGTTTAGTGCCCATTATGATGGACACTTTGCATGATATCATTGTCGGTTAATTTCTCAAATCCGGTCGGTTAATTTCTCAAATCCGGTCGGTTAATTTCTGCCACTATCCACATTCTGATGTCAATGTCTTTGCCATAACCCTGACAGAGACGGCTTTTGGATAATCTGCTTTGCCTAAAGGAAACTCAATTTGGTCCAAGGTTATATACAGTTTTGAAGTGTCCAATTTGCTCTTTTATTTAACCTATAGCCGGAGGGAGAATAGATGGATTCATACCTTTCCTTTAGGGTAAGTAAATGTAACAAACAACTAAAATCATTCCAAGCCACTATCCATTATGCTGTCCTCATACTCATGAAATAAAGGGGGCAGGTAATTATTTTATTTGGGCTGAGTTTTATTCTTGGCTCAAGCTACATCTCAAAAAAAAAAAAAAAAAAAAAATTTCAGTGACCAAACACCAGAACATTGATTCTGAGAAATGGATAGGGCCGAGAAGTTTTCCTGCTGCTGCTGATGGGTGGGGCCAGTCCTTCAGATTCAGCTAACTGGATCATGAGAAAAATGAAAAAAAAAAAAAAAAAAAAAAAAAAAATTGTAGTGAGCCCCATTCTTTAGTTTCACTAGTTCAGACCATTTCAACTAGTACACACCATGCTACTATCACCTCCCAAGTATTTCCTATTTTCTTACTGTAAGCAACTTTTCATTCTGTACACAACAAAAACACTTTTATGAAAACAGAATTTTATCCTTCCTATTTGTCACAATTGGGAAAAGGGAGTCCTGCAAGCATGTCGGCTCTACTCATTTCCAAAATAAAAATTTTTGTGTATATTGAGGAAAACAGGATAAGCTGAGAATTTTACAGCACCCCTCCATATAAATGATATGCTAAAAAAAAAAAAATCAAGAGAATCATTAATTCAATAAAAAAAAAAAAAAAAAAAAAAAAAAAAAAAAAAATAGGCTGTATGCATAAAATATAATAATAATAATATAGAAGGTTTGAATTGACTAATGATGCACTCACTTCTGAAACCTAGTGCAAAATGATTTTCAAATTATTGCTATTGTATATGTTTTAAGTAAATTAAGTAATTGTCAATGAGTACGTCTTTATCAAATTTGAAAAAATAATAGTAATTATTTAATAATGCCTGCATATCATATATTAATGTTGTTTGCTACCAGCTCCTAAGTATTGGCACAAGGGAAAAGAAAAAAAATAGCATAAGTGAAAAATACTACTATGCAATCAGCAGTGCAAATCAAACAAATAACATTTAGAAGTCACAGAATTCCTTTAGCTTACAGAGTGAAGGCTGGTTAAAAGTCCAAACAGCCTTCCTTCTTCAAGTCTATATATCAAGTCCAAACAGCCTTCTTTCTATTAGTCTCTCTCTCTCACATTATATATATATATATACACAAGAAAAGAAAAAAGGAAATAAAGTTATTGAGTACATATTTATGTTTCTGACAAGTGAAGAAAAATAACGGGTTGGTCCTTTTTGGTTGTTGCTTCTTTATTTTTTTTTTTTTGACCAATCACTATAGTAATGTGCTGGAGAATTACTTCAGAGGTTCAAGTGGGGCAGAGTGGCATAGCCTAAATTTGTGCATAAGACGAGCAAATTGTGAGCTAAGTGAACCATACAAGCATTGGCACTGGAATGACACACTGTATGCATCATTGAGGCAGACTGAGGCTGGCAGTGTGTACAAGATGATAATTTTCTGGCTTAGCAAAAACAAATAAACTAGGCATGTGTTTGTTGGGACATCAGTAAGCCTTTGCGCTCAATGCAGGTCAGGTCAGCACATTGCAGTGTGTGCTGAACCAGAATCCCTTGTGAGTGTTGTTACAGTGTCTGTGCTACAGAAGAAGCGGTTTCCAGTTACAAGTAAGCTGTTTCTTTTTAGTAAACTTGGATCTTAGTGCTCACAAAAAGACGGAGTGTTAAAAAGATGGGTTTTCTCCTTGACACCACTATTATTTCAACTATTTTGACTCTTTGGCAATGTTTAGTTTTAAAAAGCAATGATTAGAATTGTAAAAGCCTAAACATATGATGAAAGTGAATTTATACATTTTCTTTGTTCTTGAAAATTTATATCAAAAATATTCAACGCATTATTTTTTTAGATTGTAAACTAATAATATTTTAAATAAAAAAAATAAAAAATAATTTTATATTTCCAACATTCTAAAATCTAATACAATTAAAACTAATGCAATGCAATATTTATCATTTACCAAGTTATAAAGAAATAAATATGAAAACAATTTTTTATTCATAAATTTATAAACATCTAAATTATTAAAATATGTGAACCAGATGTTTTGTATCTCCCAACTTCAAAAAACTAGAGAGTAACAAAAAACAACCAAGATCAGGACATTCATCTAGGAGGAGGGGGAGGAGGAAGACAAAAACTTCTTTCTGAATCAAACCTTAAATGTTCATCTTTGTTATTCGATCTATAAGTGAAACAAGAAAGCAGAAAATTCATTTTATAAATTAATTAATGTGAAGATGATTTATTCAGATGAGCAACTGATTGGTTGTGAGTTTAATAACTGGGTTGATGAAAGCTGTTGTGGAGTAGCTGAACACTCCCACAACATGTAATGATCTAAAGACAATTTTAACAGCACTAAGAAAGACCCCACATTAAAAACCAGCATTGTGCCACATCCTGCCTTGTGGGGAGGTCTTGGGTAAATGCCAAGGAGTTAACGATTAACTGTTTATTAGTCTGCATTCTCAACTGTGTAACATTATTCCCTAGAATAAACTACTTCATAATTTTTATATATATATATATATATATATATATATATAGATAGATATGTGTGTGTGTGTGTGTATCAACCTTTGATTTATGACATAAAAAAAGCAATAAAAAATAATCTTAGCCTAGTATAGTAGATACAAGCAACACGATGAGGAAGAATTAACCTATACGAGATTTCCTTTAGAATGGAGAATGGAATGAGTCCAATCCCTGAGTTGGGTAGCACAAAAGAAAGAAAAAAAAAAGAAAAAAAAGAGTCATATACTCTTGTTTGGTGGAAGAGACAGGTGACATCACAAGGACAAATTAAGGAGGATTAATTAATATGAAATTCCCTTTAGAATGGAGAATGGAATAAGAGCATTTTATCTCTGGTTTGAATAAAAAGTTGGATTTGAAATTCTGACGTTACTAACTACAACAGATGACTGCAGTCTAGTGGTACAACATTGTAACAATAACCACCAAGATGACAACAAACCTGACCAAATCAGTGCTGCACAATTAGAACTGGCCATATTAATGACACTCCTTTCTAGATTGGAACTGTTGAAAACAATGAATGTCATATCAAATGATTTTACTTGGTTTATAAGGTTACACTAACCCAGCAATCATAATTGGTATGTATATCTTATCACCTATGCTTATATAAATTTTTTTTTTTTAAATACAAACATCTTTATAAATTGTTTACACAGGTGCAGAAACCATTTCTTGCAGATATAATTTTAAATCAAAGAAAAAAACAAAAATTAAGGTGAAGTCACGCTGACATCTGCTTACGCATTATATAAAAATGCAGTCATACAATAAATAAATATATATATCTATATTTAACATCCTAAAAATCATGACAGTACATTTTAAAAAGACACAGCAAATGAATGAAACATGTTTGAACAAACACCTAAAATATGACTATGACATTTATTGAATAAATACCAGCCAACTTGGGCCATGAAAAAAATGACAACATATTGTAAGTCTTTGTTTTTTTTTGTTTTTTTTTTTTACTGATAGTTCACTCAATACAAGGCCCAAGGACGACTTAAGGTAGACGGTTACCAAGTGAGATTGTTGGAAGAAAGGAGGAATTAAGAAATGCATATTATAAGGACGTGCAGAATAGATATCAGTTGACCCTGGTTTTTAAGATATCAAGATTGTATTTGTCAGGGAAGCATCCTCTTGGGAATCTGCTGGTTCTAATCTTGTTTGGGAATGTCTGCAAAACACTTTCCCCTCCCCAATTTATAGGCAGAACCACACAAATGCATGATATGATAGGCCACTGCTCGGTTTCATCCGATTCAGTCCAGATCTATCATTTCAGGCAGAGAGGAACCCAGACAAGGCTATGCCGAAGGGCAGAAGTAGACAAGTCCAACCCTGTGTATGCAGGGTCTACAGGGGAATTTTTGCCCAAGCCTACAGGCTCAGTCCACATAATAAACAGCCTTGTGCCACATCCTACCTTGTTGGGAGGTGAGGTAAGTAACATCAGTCCAAGTTTGCCGAGTTAGGTGGTTCACTTCCAGGCTTGTCAAACTTTCTACCTGAAGGCAGAGAGGAACCCATACAAGGCTAAGGGTAGAGTCACATCTGGGGAGGTAGAAAAACTTGACCCCAATGCATGCGGGTTCTACAGGGAATTTTTGCCCAAGCCTACAGGGTCATAATCACCCCACATAAAAATGGCCTTGTGCCACATCCTGCTTTGTCGGGAGGCTATGGTAAATAACCTGTCAGTCTGCTTTGATGCCAGAATGCTATATTCCTTTATCCTAATTTGCTCATGTGTCAACCAATTTTTTGTGAATTTTTTGGTATATTAATGTTGCTTTGCCTTATTACTGCTATTTAATATATCGTTTGCTGGCTTTATATTACTTTTGTCGTTTCTTTTCTTGTTATTGTTTATTGCAAACTTTGTCAATTCTGTTTATTGGGCAGTTGACATTTACATTTAATAATAGCCACTTGCTCTACAGAGTCTGTTCCACAAAAGCAACAGTTCTGAGAAAGAAGCTGTTTGAGTGGAACATGCTCTTTATCAAAAGAAACATGAAGGGAAGAGACATGGCTAAACATGAAAAGAGTGGGTTGAACGAAAGATATATATTTTGTAGATGATAAAATGTATTATTGGCAATTTTACTAGAAAAATGTATTTTTCTATTTTTTAGCGTTGTTCATCTTAAATAAAAAATAAAAAAAAAATTGCTGTTGATTTTTGTTTGGGTGTTCACTATTTAACCATAGCTGGGACCCTAACAGGTGCTACCACCTCTTGAGGAATCAGAGAGTCAAGTTTAAATTACAGTCAAGTTCATTATATTCACTTACGTGCTAACACCCTTGTGAAACTCTTCTCCCCCATCAGCTTTGGGTAAATTGCAGTACAGACTGTTCTATAGCCTTGAGTGGCAACCAGTCTAGGAGAATGAAAACTGAATTCAAAACTGTATGTAACCCTAGCAGAGCACATATCATGCTGCTATGGGAAGCATTGTTCGCATTGACTCGATGATCCTGACTATAGTTGACTCCTGAGATAATCCAATTAAAATGCCATAGCCTTGATCGTGTTGTTGATTTTATTGAGCAATTTGCAGTGTAAAACAGCAATGTAAATGAATGACTGGTTCAATGCAGATGGCCCTGGGTATGAACACCTAAAGGAGCAGGGTATTGTGGAACTTATAACTGTGTCAGGCGATGTTCAAGTGAGAGAATGATAAGGATATTGGTCATGTTGAGGTTCAATATACCCAATTTCAAACACAAAAGTAATGATTATGTTTGACAAATGTTCAAGTTCCACAGAATAGCAGTTCTTGGAGAAAAGCTGTCAGAGGAACTGCCTTCTTAGATTTAAAACACTGGGGAAATGAGGGTGATTCAACTCTGTGGAAGTAACATGGTTTGTCCTAGAGCAGAAGGTCTGAACTGGTGGAATTGCAATAAAACAATGACATTTTTGCATGAGGATAACTTGGAGAAAAAGATCATATGGCAAGCAGTGCTGATCTTGAAAATTTTAACTTGAATCTAGGACAAACCATGCTAGTTTGGTGTTCAATTTTGGAAGGTTAAAAATGTATTAGTTTGTTCCTTTTTCATTTTGTTTATAAAACCTTTTGTAAGCCTGAAATATATTTTCACACAAAAAGTGTAAAATTACCATGATTCAACATTATTTTTCAACTGCTTTAATCCTAAAAGAGAAAAAAATGGTCTTTGGGAGTAAAGAATTCATGCTAAAAAGTCTTAAAGCCAACAGAGTTCTCAGTTTTCTTGTCAAACAACTTCTCTAAAATATTACTGTGGTAGACATAAAGAGGATTTTTTTCTGTCTCTTCTTTATGCACTATGTCCCTTCAGAATATTGGCCATCATGGTTCTCAACAATTTCCTATCCTTTGTAACTCTTAATAAATTTTGTCTTTTTTGTTATTTCTCTTAAACCCTGTTCTGCTATTTTTGTCTCCATTTTCTTTGTCATTGCTCATGTTAAGTATGCCGCAAAATATTGTAAAGTGTGTGTGTGGAAGTAGCAATGGTGCAGCATTAATATTTGAATAAATGAATAAGTATTTGACTTTTTTTTCAAATAATTCTTGTTATTCTTCAATTATATTATCTATATCTATAATTCTCAGTGTGTGTGTGTGTGTGTGTGTGTGTGATTGGATGTTGTTTTATGCATTTCCACAGTTTTCATTCAATTTCGATTAAATTTTTTTTGTTTGATAGATAATTCTTCGGTGCCAGTTTCGAGTCCAAATTGACTGGAAAAAATTACAACCTTGAAGGTGAAAAATTGTAAAAACTGTTTTTTTAGTTTGCGCAAAAATCAAAGGCAAAATTTAATGTCTGTAACAAAAAGCATACAATCAATTTACGGAGTTGAAATATAACACAAAAGATTAATAGAACTATTAAAAAAAATATATTATAAATAAAAATAATCGTATATTATTATTATTATGACAGTCCATGGAAGAGCTTCCTTCCTTGAAAGATTGAAAACTCCAAAACGGCCCTTTTCAGGGCCATCCCCCCATTCAAATAGTTGTTGCTTTTTTAACTTAAAAAATTTTGCTAAGTGTACCATGATATTTTCATTTGCTTCTAGGTGTGCCATAGCTTAAAAAGGTTAAGAAACATTGATCTAGTATCTGATCTCCAAACAACCTTTTCATACTGGACCCCAGTGAGAGAAGCAGTCAGTCTCAAGGACGATATACTTTGTTTTGCTTTCAGCATCAGAACATGATTTTCTGTAACTGCTACTTTTCCATTTTTTTTTTTTTTTCTTTAATCTTTTCACCCCAGGCAAAGCAATAAAGCCACTAAGATACAAGGGTCACAGAGTGCAAAAGAATATGAGAAAAAAAAAAAAAAAAAAAAAAACTATTAAGGAGAGAGAACAATAAAAGAACAGGAAGATAAGTTTCAATTGCATTTAAAATTGTGGATCAAACATGACTGGAAAGTAAGTTTGCTGGAAGTATTCCACAAGCGAGAAGTGTGAGAGAAGCAACTAGCCATTTCAACTGTAAAATGAGGAGACCTTGCTGCTAATCTAATACTACACTTAGATTTTATGACTAAGTACCATAAAGGAAAGTAATATTTATTTTGAAAAATACAAAAATGTGACACAAGGCCAGGGAGGGGGTAGAGGAAGGCTGTTTACACTATTTACATTGTTGTCCTCATTTTTATTGTCATATTCATGACGTTTCGGCTATTGTATGCCCCAGCACTCTTCAATTGATATACGTTAGAATTTTGGACTAATATGTTATATTTTGTCCATCACCACAGTCACAGTACCTTTGTCAGCTGGTAGTAAGATGAAGCTCTGAACATACAGCAGCTGAAACATCATGAATATGGCAGCAAGAAAGATGAAGACAACTGTTTGAATGATGTAAATAATGTAAAAAGTTACGATACCTCATTTTGGAAATATAGACAGAGGGCAGGATGGTCTTCAATCTGTCTTACCTTAAACCTAGCTAGCTACAATTACTGACCCAAATATACCACAGCATTCCTTACACCAAACAATACATTCTTACTTACCATTACTACTACAGCCACTATAATACCTAAAGTCTCTACAGGGTGCGATGGATAAGTTGTCGTCTAAATGATGTAAAAATGAAAATAATGTTGACATTTCACTTTAACAGATATATTTACCAAAATTACACAAAATATCTTGAAACACTGAAGAGTAAATTTATTCAATAAAATCGCCATTGGCTTCCAGACAACTTAGGAATATGCTGCAACTCTTTTAGATGGTCTCCATGTTTAAGTTGGTGAATGCTGCCATAATCCTTGCCTTCAGTTCATCTTTAGTGTTATAAATAGTTTTATTGGTCTCTCGCTCAACTGTGCCCCAATCAGGGGAGTTGCAATTTGAGGAGTTAGGTGGCCAGATGTAAGGGCTGATGTGGTCGCAGAAATTGTCTGACAGACATGATTGGGTTTTCCTGCTTGTGTGCTAAGTCCTGTCACCAGACATAGTGTCTTCCAGCATCTACCCTCTTGATCCAGGGCTGCACTACCTCATCAAGGCACTTGATGTAGGCCTTGGTGTTGAGTCCGAGGCCCTGTGGAAAGATGAACGGAGGCATTACGTCGCCATCACCAGTGATCACTCTAAACTCCATGATATTGACGGGATACATCATCCAACTCTTTCTGAAACCTCTGCATTGTCCCAAACACCCAAAAAGTCTGAAATATTTACATTGGAGCTTCTGGCACAAATGCCAAGCAGTACAGCATACCATTTCCAAATTTCTAGCAGAGTGAATTGCATCATGGTGCTCTTTTTCTCAACTGACCATACTATACTGCGCAGTTGACAAAAAAAAAAAAAAAAAAAAAAAATCAAACAAAGCACATGGCAAAATTAAAAATATATAATAGTGACAATTTACCAATCGCACCCTGTATGAAGTCGTAACTAGTTCCCACATGTACAATTTGCCTGCGAAAGGGAGGGGAATAAAAATAACTTTTAAAAGTAAATATTTACAATGATTACAATTTTAAATACAAGAAACTAAACAAAATAGAAGTTCATCAGAACAATTATCATGAAAGAATTTTTAGAAAAGGCACCGAGAAGCTATATTCTGGCAGTGGAAAAGTGACTCAAATTAATTTTTTTTTTCTCATCTGTTGTGTAAAAAGAAATACATGAGATTAACATCATTTTGCGGATGATAGTACATTAATTTGGGACGACCGATTATGGGATATCACAAAGTTCTTAATAAACATTCTATTCTTAAAATAAAAAAAATCTTACTTCTCACCAATAGTGGCAGATTATTAATAAATGCAACACACACACACACACACAAAAATTAACATCATTGTCCCTGGAAGGGGTGATAAATCATTACTTTGAGATGATTTGTTATAGATTTATTTTTTCTGATAAAAATTTCATTGTATTTATTCTAAAAGCAATTCATTTAAGTTATCATTTTTTTTTTTTTTTAATTTTATTTTATAAAACTAAAAGGAATAATTTTTAATGAATGAAGAACAGACACACTAGATAAACTTCCAGCTCCATGCTTCCCAGGCAAATTTAATCTGCAAAAATTTAAATGCGATGTCAATCGGTATCTGCAATCCTCCTGATTACTCTTTCCTCTTGTTCATTATTAATGTTTCTATTCTTAATTATTATTACGCATCCTATTACCCCCACCCCTTAATTGTGTCTTCATGGATTTTCTATCCTGAAACTGGAAGAAACCAATTAAAAAATAAATAAATAAATAAATAAACAAAACTCAAAATGGTTCTTTATAAACTGGTGAATGAAAAAAAAAAAAAAAAAGAAATAAAAATAATGAAGGACTTAAATTTAGATATTTTTTTTTTATATATCTCTAAAAATGTAAAAAAATATTATGACTTCAGAAATCAGATGCTTTTTTTTTTTTTTTTTTTTTTAAATATAACTAAGAGTTTTAAAATATTGTATTGTCATAAAAAAAAAAGTCCCAAGACAGTCATCCTAAAACTAATTTTTTGTTATCCCAGGGCACAATGTTACTGTTAAATTGACCAATGGAATGAAATCAAGATCGTAGTCGGAGAACAACACTGGAAGGCTGAAAGAATCAGCAAATATGTTAAATACGGACATGCTCCTTAGCAGAGAGAAATTCCATAAAAAAAAAAAAAAAAAAAAAAAAAATTTAAGAAAAATAATAATAACAATAGTGTCATGACACTAATACGATCCTGCCACCTGACTAGGGTTTTTTTAAACTAAAGGGTCCAGAATTTTAACACTGTGAGAGACTCTCCAAGAGACATAAAAAAGAGCTCAGTATGAAATCTGTGAAAGTTATTGAGCATGAATTGAAGACAGATGGCTGAAGGAGGCTACAACGACCGAAACACTGTGGTGAGTATAACAACCAGAATGACCATGTTAGTCAGAATAACAAAGCATAAAGACAAACATCTGATGAAGGCCGGAGTGTACAACGGTCGAAACGTCCTGAACATATTTTGAATTAACAACCAAAATGAGCATGTCGCTTCGAATAAAAAAACATTGAAAACAAACACCTGAAGCCGGTCGGAAGGTACAACAGCTGAAACGTTATAGCGACCAAGATGTTGGTACCAAGCAAGGCGATCAGCAAGTTGTGGACGCCTTTGTTGGTATGAATAGTAAAGGCTCCAAAAAATAAAGTAAACTGAAGAAGGCCGGAGTGTACAACGACTGAAACGTTTAACAACCAAGATGAACAATATTATTGTACGTCCGAATAGCAAAGCATATAATTAGGAATCTGTTTCTCAGAATAAAATAAAATTTCTTAGAAACAAAAAAAAAAAAAAAATTGGAAACGTGCAACTTTTTTTTCTTAAATCACGAGACAAGGTTTTCAAATTGTCCCATAAAAACATTTTTTAATCTTAAAGAGAGAAAGACCATTTTTATTACAAGGAGGCTTTACAAATGGTTCAGGTTTTAAAAGTAGTAAGTATTTTTATGGTTCACGCGTACATACAGTAAAAAAAAAAAAAAAAAAAAAAAAAAAGGCACCTTCACAGGAGAGGAGATGAGGCTTGAAGCTGGACATTTGGGTTTTATCATTTTTGTAAGGGAACATCCAAACCAAACTGACACCAACAACGTGAAAAGTTATTTCAAGTGAAAATGAGATCATGATTGTCACAGATATTTTCTTTTTTTTAGAATAAAGTCTTGAACTTTGTACGTGACTTTGTTGGTATCTTCACTAAAAGATATTTTCAAATATTTTTCCTCATTGTTCTTCTTCAGTTTCACTTTGGGTCGGACAAAAAAAATGAAAAAAAAAAAGGGGGGGGGATAATAACCAGGATTTAATTTTAAAATAAATAATAATGACAGAGTTTACTTTTCAAATATTCGAGAAAAAAAATAAATTCTTTTTAGTTTTTAACTTTTTTACCGACCAGAGAACAAAAAGTTCCGAAAATTATCTTTTTTTTTTTGTTAGGTTTATGATCTGTTTTTACAGAAAAATCAAAAATGCCTAATTTTTTTCTATTGCTTTCGCAAAAATCTAACAAAAATATTTTCCAAAAGAAAAAAGGTTGGAATTTTATTTACGAATTTTTTTCAATACAATTTTTTTTTGTAATTGCAAAGTAGCGACTATTTAAAAAAAAAAAAAAAAAAAAAAAGGCCCCAGAGGTCAATATTTCTCATTTTTATTTTGATAAAAATGTTCTTTAATTAAAAGAAAAGAAAATTATTATAATTTATATTTTTACAATTATTCAAATAAAAAAAAAGAAAAAATTAAATTATTTGTTATGCACAATAAATAATAGTAATACCGATCATTCACATTTTTTGTTCTAAGTGTAGAAATTAATTAACAATACAGTTTTAGAAACAATAATTTTTTTTTTTTAATAATTTTATGACAACAAAAAATATATATATTTTTTTACTTATACATCAGGAATTTAATTTTTCAAAACAAAAAATTATAAAAAGTTAACTTAAAAGAAAAAAAAAAAAAAGCCAAAATACCGATTCGGCTTCTCGACTACTAACTTACTTACACTAGCATGCTAAAAATATTTGCCTTATTTTAGGCTTAATTCGAGCTCAAAATAGATTTTAATTATGAGTGAATTCTTTTCTTACCATTCTGATACTGTAAGGTCGAAGTTCGAGGACCTATGATAGCAAACAGCAAGTGTTGAAAGTTTGGGATAAAAACTTGTGATCACGACCACGCCGAAATCATATGCATAATGAAGCGATGCGCCGCCGGTTTTATAGGCGAGAGCGCATGTGCACGCCACGTAGCGGGATGCGGGCGAACTAATTACAGGGTGGACAACAAGAGAAGCTAAACAAAAAAAAACTTATTGTTAAAAACAATGTAAGGGAGAGAAAAAGCGATAATTTTATTTTTTCGTGGTCGAAGAACTAAAAACTAAATTCTCCATAAACTATATTTTTTTATTCGCACGTGAAATCACACACACACACATATCTATGATGGCTCGCTAGGTTTTATTTACAAAACTAGGTACAGTTTCTACACACACACACATAAAACTAGGTACAGCTCCTTTTTTTGCGCACACACATAGGTATCGGCGTGAGACCGTGATATATTCCATGGTTATACATTGGAATCGTAATCACGATTCAATTCATCAGACCTACTGTGATTATCACAGTATATAACCGTGATTATATATATATATATATATATATATATATATATATAATAAATTGCATATATTTCACACACACGTACACATATACCATGATTATACCCGACCGTGATTATACAGGTACTATACCGTCAGTTCCATGTTAACGCAGTTGTTAGGCACATGTCCTCCTGACGATTGCATTTTTTTTTAGCATGAAACAAACCTCCATCTCTTTGTGCTAACTTCAATGTACACTTTACATACGCTCTATCCCTGATATTGAGCACTTTTTAACTCATATATAGCATAAAACTTAATCGAGTTGACGCCAAGCAAGGCAGTTAACTAAGAAATGTAAAAAAAAACCACTGAAACACAAGAATGGTTTTTTTGTTTTTTTTTACTCACTGGGTATAAGTGTTAGAAACAGGAACATTTGCTAGGAGGTAACTAATTAGTAATTACTAATGTTCACCCAATACAAGGCCCAAGAGCCACTCAAGGTAGAGGGTTACTGTGCGGTGCTGTATGATGAGTGTAAGTAAAAGCAAGAAGTGAAATTCATAACTTTTAGTAAAGATAACGGACGGATAACTCTCTAGACTTGTTGAAGAGATCAAGACTGTAGTGTAGTGTAGTGTAGTCAAATGATTGTGAAAAAAAACATCAAAAAGCTGTGGGTAGTCTGTTCCACACAAAAAAATGATTACATTATTATTTTTTGCTTGTAACTAATTATTCAGAAATTCAAATTCAAACTGTGTCGCTTTTTTTTTTTTTTTTTTTTTTTTTAAACGTACAAATTACAAATTTAATTTCACTGACACCCCGCGGGCGCACTTGTTTTTGAACATGAATGTAATTTAAACTTTGTAACAGACTCAAACAAAATGAACTTTAAAACCTGAAAACAAATGAACTTACATGTGTGGTATTCCAAAAGATGCCAGTATCGTCGACATTAAAAACTTCATGTAAATATCTCCCATCTTTGACAATTTCAGTCAGTGTGTAAGGAAATAAATTTGCAGACACTGCGTCAGATTGTTGTGATGGATCATTATTAATATTAGTATTATTATTGTTATTATTATTGTTAATATTATTACTGTTGTTACTACAACTGTTATTATTATTCGATTTGATATTTTGTAGATTTGCTCTGGTTTTGAACTTATGAAACCACCCGTGACTTGCAGAGAAGGTCTCACCGGCTGCAATTCCCCCGTATTTATTTTTTAGTTCTTTAAAGATACTAATCGCTTTCTCTTGAATAACTATTTGGGTCGGGGGCACCTGACGTTGATTCTCGTCTTGTAGCCATAAGCACAAAATATTTTCCATCTCATCATGAAGTTTCCCTCTTTTTTTACTAATTATAGTAGATCGCATGGGTATGGAATGTTTTACGTGCTCCAGAATCCTTGCTTTGTCCTTAAGAATTGTACACACTGTCGAACGGTTCAACCCGTAAACACGTGCAACGTTCGTCATCTTGTTACCGTTTTCCACTTGTTTTATGATTGCTACCTTTGTCTCCATTGTTATGGCTCGTCTTTTCTTAGCCAGTCTCCGGCCACTGACTGATACATTATCGGCAGTTGAAACAATAGAAGGGTTAACTTTACTTTCACAGAATGAGACCAGAGTCTCCGCCGCTACCGACATGGAATCCATCATGTTATTGTTCGTAAAATATGGTACAACGTCGGAGTAGGACGAAAAAATTTTAAAATATATACTACTCACACGGTGCAGTGACAAGAACAAAAAACAGTAAGAGGTTACAAATGGTCAGGCTTGTTCGTGGGGTGCCAGAAGTAGGCACGTTAATGCCAACAATTATTATTATTAAGAAAACTGGACATACGGAAATGGTCGTTCGTATGAATAGAAGTTTACAAGCCGAATGTTCGTAAGTCGAAGTTCCAGACCTGGAAAAATATATAACTCACAGAAGCAGCAATTTTAATTTGAGAATAAATTAAATTAACAAAACATGACAAAAATAGAAAGGTATCTTCCTTCTTCATAAAATAAATCCATGAATAAATGAACAGAGAACATTTTTGAACGTAAGATTGAAACTAGGTCAGTGTTAGTGTGACCCCTAAAAAAGGTCTTCTTAGATTTGTTTACATTTTTTTACAACTGTTACAAAGCGAATTTATTTTGAAAAATAGGACAGAATATTCTGTTACAACTACAAATAAGGTCAATGACCTTAATAAATTGTGATATATAATTGTATTTTATTTACAATTGAATAATTCGTGAAATATTCGTAATTAAATAATCATCAAATTCGTCTGCACGGCAGACAGATTTGATTTGAAGCTTTACTGAATGAGCCACAACCTCACCTCAGCAAAGGAAAAATCAGTGGCCATACCCCAAAAAATGCCCAGCTTGAATAATAGATTCTAATTCTATTATGCCACATGAAGGATCGACCGTCTGTATCAAATTAACTTAATTTCTACAAACACGTTTCTTGTCTCTTTTTTTATTTCATGTGTGAGCAACGTTTTTTTTTTTAAACTATTCAATGAAGACTGAAAAGAAAAGTTATTTGCGTGCGTCCTTTTGATAATGAAAAGGAAAAAAAATGGTCTAACCCTAGTTTTTTAAAATTTACCAAAAATCAGGAAATTATTCGATTTAAATGAAATTTTCAACAATTATTAATTAATGAATGAATTTTATGTCAAATCGCTCATTATATAAGAAAACTTTCTGAAAATATTTTTTGGGGTCAGTTTTTCGATATATGAACCAAAAATAAAT
This sequence comes from Acanthosepion lycidas, assembly GCA_963932145.1. NCBI lineage: Eukaryota > Metazoa > Mollusca > Cephalopoda > Sepiida > Sepiidae > Acanthosepion > Acanthosepion lycidas. The sequence goes on along the minus strand of OZ010606.1, from coordinate 7,556,447 downwards.
GGTGGGGGCATTTATTTTATAAAGAAATTAATTTTCACTTTAAAAAAAAATAATTATGCAATATATCAACGGCAAATATACTGAAAATTCGTCCAGAACCTTACCAAAAATAATTTAAAGTTCAAAACATTATTTTTGCTGAGTGTTAGGGCTTACATAATTTAAATTTAATAAAAATATCTTTTTTCAGACCGGAGAAAAAAATCTACATTTCAAATATTTATTTTTCAAAAATAAAATGACTTTTTTTTTCAGTATAACTTTTAAATTCAACAAATAGCTGTTCCTTTTTTCTTTTCTTTTTTTCATAAGATGCTTTTTAATTTTAAAGAAAAGAAAACTGCAAAATATTTTTTGAAGAATCGAAAAATATAAAGTTTATATGCCATTTTCTATTTTGATTTTCAAAAGAATTTGTTTTCCATTTTTATGTTGTATTATTTTTAGTGGAGAAGTTCAGAAAGAGAATAATTCAATAATTTTGTGATGGCAATCAATAGCATAAATTATTACGTGTTTATCACCCGACCCCCATACACACACCTTTTGTCGCACTTCTTTTTAATTTAATAAATTTTAAAATCAGAATAATTAGTAGGAAAGAAAAGAATAAAACTCAAAAGTACTGTACAATTTAAGAAGACGGGTCCACCCCTAAAAAATAGGGATTATTTTTTATAACTTTTGTTTAGGATTTATTACTAAAAACATCCTATGAAAAAAATAGTTCAAAAAACAAATAAATGTCTGAGGTAACAATAATTTATTGGCCCACAACAAATGACACAGACGACACAAGCCGAGTTTTAAAACGATGAAATTTATTCTTGACACATAAAAAAGAAAGAATTACACAAATTTAGTGTTTTGTGTGCCTAGAGATGGCCAGTAACATTTAATTAATTGTAAACCTAACAATGAAAATGAAACATGCCATTTTACAATTAAAATTATATTGCTGCACAAGAAATGCTCTCAAAAAAGAAAACTAAATTAAATGAAGAAAAAGAGAAAAACTTCTCAGAAATGCTTTGCGTCTGTCTTTGGGCAGAGTGCAACTTAGTTTGTGTCTGTCTATGAAAGAGATACAGCTAGGGAAAAATACTGAGAGGTACCCTGTCCCGGGGAACAGCTTCCCACAGTAGTACCCCCATCATTGCACTAAAAACAGAGGGATTGGTAGTCATATCGATGACAGCACAACCAATAGTTGCAGGGACTGGGCAATTTTGGGTCCTGGCCCAGGTGTATGCACTCGGGTGTCCCACATTAAGCCCAACGTTGTGTCACATCAGATTATCATAGGGGGTGGGTAAATATTGATTTCTCTGAATAGTTTTCAAAGACAAATTTGGTACGCATTTTTGTATGACAAAAGTTTATGGTTTCTTTTTCTTGTGGTAACAGTGAAGGTTTAGTTAGATTAACCACACCAGCTGTGAAGACGTTTCTTTGAGTGGGGAGTGACTAGGTTGTTTCAATTATTGTCAGTGCCAAAAGGTAGTCTAAATTTTTCTGCATCATTTTTTATTTAGGACCAGGGTGACCTGAATTCTTGTAGCAGTGTAATGTCAACTCCAAAAATCACTTTCAATCTTCCCCTTATATAATATACAGTTAGGCTCCAAATAGCTCTGAAAGCTTCTCCACAAGCTCAAAAGCTCACAGTGTCTCTGGATGAATATTTTAATCCAATTATTCTTAACAAATTATATAAGGAAGGTCATTTTGAATTGACATGCTTGTAGATCATTTCACATTAATGTGAGGATCAATCAGGGCTCTATGCTTCAACCTATGTTGTTTCTTATCTTCATCAACAAAATTTTCAATTTCCTCAGTCATTTCAATTAGGTATTCATGCGGATTACACAGCTATTTACTCCTATCTTGATGATAAGTTCGATAGGTATTGTTATAGACAAGCGTATGGTTGCAAGAAAGAAATAGGACAACAGTAGAAATAGATTTACGTGATTTATTTCAATAGGAACGTGTGGTTTTGGGACAGCTACCTTGTGGTATAGTTCATAGGCCGGCTGAAGATCTGGGTCGATCTCTCATAGTAGTTCTCGCTGGTTGGCGTGGCGCTACTACTGCTGGCTGCTGCTGACCGCTCAGCCTGACTGTGACAGGTCTCTTCCCTGGCCTCCTGTTGACTCCGTAGTACTTCAGTGTGACCCCTTTTATGGCGTTTTTTATGGATTGACAGTCTCGCAAAGCGACGCGAGTATAATTAGGAGGGAAGCATTTTTATTGGTCGAAAAATAGAAACACTTTAAAATATTATTTTATTTTTCGACCGGAACTCGTGCGTCGGGAATATGCGTAAACGCAGATAATGGTCATTTTGTGACGGGGCCTTGTCCCGTTCACATCCGGCTCTCGCTCTTGAGTATGTTAGTTTATTTGCCTGTAAATCAGCCGAGATATGTCTTATTTTATTTTATAACAAGGTTCCCCCAGATCTCTGTCTGATTTACAGTGAGCGTTATTCGTGTATATTTGGGTGATTAATTCATGATAAAGTCTCGGAAGCGTGTGGGAAGTTGTCCTCGTGTTCTTCTTATTGGCATTTGTTTTGGTATGGAGTTATTTGATGAATTATGTGTCCCCGAGGGATGTGGAGGAGAATGATCCTGGTGACTGTTACATGGTGGAGGCAGAGGGATTGTATTAGAAAGATGTGTTGGACGTGGAGCCAGTCGTCGGATATGTGTATGGTGAATCCAGATTGTATCACCATCATCGTTTTGCACCTGACACATCATATTGTTCGTTTTTATAATGGTGTAATTTCCTATCCAGGGCAGATGAGAGGATTGGGCAACAGTTGAGTGTGGCCGGTGAAGTAAAACCTTGTCGCCTGCTTGTATTGGGTCCTTGTATGTGAGGCGATTTAAGTTAGTCTCAAGTTTGTGATCAAGCTTCATCGTTGGCCAGGGTGACGTGGTGGTGAACCTGCTTTAGCAGGGCATTAATTTGCATTCCATATGCTCCAGGATCGTCACTTGCGATTTCTTTTCTGTGTAGTGTGGGTAGACCGATGTTGGGGTGACGGCCAGTAATGGCATAGTGCGGGGAGACACCGGTGGCGCTGTTGGTCGTGGCATTCATGGACGAAACGACAGATTCTAGAACGGCTGTCCATTCACAGTTCCTGTCTTCGCATAACCTATAAAGTGCGTTCTTCATCGTGCGATGTTGTCTCTCGATATTTTCTGAGCTTTGCGAGCGCCAAGGACAGTGAAGTTCTTGCGTGATTAACATCTGGTTACAGAATTGTCGATAGACTTCTCAAGTGAAGTGTGTGCCTTGATCAGAGGTACTATGCGTGGAATCTCTCTGTGTCGAAGGAAGAACTGGTACAATCCGCGGGCGGCATCGATAGCACGGTCTCTCGCGCATGGTATGGCTGTAAAGTGTCGGCTGAAGCTATTCAAGATAGTTAGGATGTAGCGTTTTCCCTTTGAGTTGGGCATTGTGACAAAGTCTATAAAGACGAGATCGAATGGTCTCTTTCCTTGTTTGCAGTGGCCAATGGGCCAGTGGGTACATCTACCGTAGTTGCCCTTGCACTTAGCACACGTGTCGCTAGAATCGACATAGGCCTTGATGTCGCGGTTTTTGAATTCCCACCAGTAGCTGGAAAGGAGTTCTCGCATACGGGTAACACCTGAGTGGTTGTTGCCCTCATGTGCCTGGTAGAGGTATCTGGATCGTAGTTTGTATGGTACAAGCAATCTCGGAGAGTGTCTACTGTATCTTATCATCAAAACGGAGGTGCCTGGTTCTAGAAAAAATTGATGCAAATGTTTTTTGAAAAGTGTAGCTCGGTGGTCGTCAGGATCGATATGAGGTTCGCTTGGAGTAGGTGACTGGAGGGCGCTGATGATATTTGCCAGGGCGTCGTCCTTCTGTTGTTCATTTGCGATGCCGAGGTGGTTGCAGATTCTCTCAGTGGAGATGGTGGTGGTGGAGTGATAGGCGAAGAATGCGTTGGTGACGCGCTTGTGGGTGCGGGCGTTTTATGGTGTGTGAGTTTTGGTAATAAGCTGTAAACCGTTAAACTCGCCGAGGCACCAAGATGGGATGTATACGCGGAGGTCTGAACCACTTACCTCGAATGTCCTGCCTGCCGGTGTCGGGTCGTTCGGGACTTTCGTTTTATGTCCGCAACTTCTGCTGAGCATGTCAGCCCATACATTTGATTCGCCTTCGACATATTCTAAAACGAATTTATAACATGAAATTTCTTCTTGCCATCGTCGTATTTTGGCATTATTGAACTCTCGTTGGTCCAGATATGTCAGCGATCTGTGGTTGGTGAAGATGACGAAGGGGCGGTTGCGAAGGAAATAATCAAATTTCAATATTGCCCACTTTATTGCATATGCCTCTCGTTCTGTCGTGGACCAGTTCTGTTCCGTGGAGTTGAATGTATAGGAAGCGACCGCTATGATATCTTTCTTCCCGTTGTCGGCTTCTTGCATTAAGATTGCTCCACATGCGACGTCACTGGCGTCGGTGGTGAGTGTGAAAAGTTTGGAGAAATCCGGAAACGAGATGACGGGTGGCGAAGAGAGACGGTCCTTGATTTTTTTGAAGGCTCTGTCGGCATTTTGCGTCCAAATAAACGGTTTATTAACCTTGTTGAGTTCGTGTATTGGACCCATAAGTTTTGAAAACATATCTGACCTGATTTGTTCGTGAAGACGTGTCTCTAGGAATTGTCTGATCCACACTAAACGGCCGATAAGGCTTTGTAATTCCTTTTTTGATGTTGGTTTCATTTCCCTGATGGCACGAACGTATTCTGGATCAGCCTTGAATCCTTCGCTGTTTACTATGCGTCCGAGGAATTTTGCCTCTGATGCGAAGAAGGAACATTTATCTGGATTCAGCTTGAGTCCGAATTTTCGGAGGGTAGTAAAAAATTGTTCGAGGGAGAGTATGTACTCCCTAAATGTCCTAGCGTGGACCAGGTTGTCGTCGATATAGGAAGAAATGTTGTCACGGGATGTGACCGTGGCTAGGGCTTCTGTTATGCAACGGGAGAAGATTTGCCCGGAAGATGTAAGGCCAGGCGCGTGTATTGATAGCATTGGTCCTTCCATGTAAATGCTGTTTTGTATCGGTCTCGCTTGTCGATCTCAATTTGCCAGTAGCCGCTGCGTAGATCGAGGGTAGTGAAATATCTATTGCCTTGGCCGATTTTGTTGAACAAGTGGTCGATCCTTGGCATTGGGTAAGAGTCAAGATCGACTAAGACCTTGTTGAGAGTTCTTTTAAAGTTAGCGACGACGCGAATCGATCCGTTTTTCTTGCGTACGGCAAATACAGGGCTATTGAAGCCTTTGGGGTCGCTGCAGTTTTCAATGATACCTTCATCGGCCATACGCTTAATTTCGGTATCAACGTCTGTTTCCAAAGCCTGGGCGATCGGGTGTTGTTTCTGGCTTCGAGACTGGCCGTTAGTTAGTATGCGGATGGGTCGGATGAATGTGACTTTACTGCTACTTTCGGTGCCGATAATGTCAGCGTAGCGAATGAATAAGTTTGCAATGGCCTCTAGTTCGTCTCAGTTCCGGTGGTTTGGTAGCGATAGCCCCGTGCTATGCTTTAGCCAGGTTAGCTTTTGATCCAGTGTCTGGACGTTGGGCTGTAGTTCCGTAATAGGCTGGTTTTGGATGACGTCAGCTTGGGCGCCATATGCTGGATCGTTGGTTGACGATGACGGTGATATGATTGCGTCTGTGTGTTGTGTATCCTGAGGAAAGTGTGCGTCTGAATTCTATAGTCGCATTTTGGTTGCCGATTAGATAGGAATCGAGTGTGTTGTGACATAGGATATTTTGGCCGATCAGGATCGGTGTGGTTTGGGTAGTTACCAGCACGTTAACCTTTTTGAATATGGGTGAGTCTCGACTGCCGATGGTGATGTCGCAAGTCAGTTCGCCAAGGGCGGTGGTGCTGCCGTTGATTCCTTTTACTAAGACATCGGAGCGGGTCATGTGTTTCTTGGCTTCTCTGGGTAACTGAGATATTGGTAAGATGCAGGTGGAGCATCCAGAGTCTAGCATTGCGACGCCAGAGAAGGTGATGTCGCTGAAGTTGAAGGTGGACTGGACGAGCGGTGAATGGCGAGCGAGTCCTTGAAAGTTGAAGGTGTGATGGCTGACGTTGGGGCACGGCGAACGAGGCATCACATCTCGTCCTGCCCGAAGCGAAAATCCTGTTCCACATCATTTATGGCTTGTGTATTATCATTCGTTGCGGCGATATGGGTCTGTGCCCGAGTGCGAGGTGGGTGGCGATATAGGCAGTTGCGTCCATGGAGGCAGGGGCGACCTCTAAGGTAGTTCTTGCACACGCTGATTCGTGGTGTGTGCTGATGGTTTTTGCGTGTCGGATGGTGGCCATGTTCGGGAGGGTTGGTGAGGCCCGTCTGCTGTGGGTTTGGTTGCCTGCTGGGTCGTAGTGGCGCGTTTCTTTGGTTTGACCGCTGTGGTTTCTGTGTGATATACACAGTGTCGCGCGAAGTCGTGTCGTTGGATTTTACACCGCGATCAAGGTATCATTGAGCTTCGGAGGCTATGCCAATGGCTGAATAGTGGTTGTCCATTGTCTTGACAAGATGTGGGTAAAGATTTGAGTTCCAAATTTTCACCTTTTCGCTCATTAGCATAGCGCCGATGATGGAAATAAGTCCATCGACTGTTAGGTCTGTATTTTTGTCTTTTCTGTATTTGTTTTTTTAATGTGACGGCTGCCTCTCTAAGGGTGTTTTCGAGTCAACCGGCGAAGTCTGTTAATTTTTCACCATCTCGCCGTTCAAGATCTCTAGCTTGACTGAGGTGTTGGAAGTTAGTCATCTGGCTTCCGTGGGCCGCTAATAAGTATTACTTCAGTTGTTCGAAGGTGGATATGTCTTTTTTTGAGTCAACCATGAAAGATACTTTGGTCCAGTAAATCTTTAGCAGACTTGACGAATTCGCATTCCAGGCTGGGATAGGTACTGAGTTCTGGCGTGACGTGGATTGTGTATGCTTTGTTTAGGGCCGTGATGAATCGGTTCACGTCGTGTCCAGGGTGAAAAGTTCTCTCTAGCTTCAATATGTCGCGTATAGTTTGTTGGCGCATCATTAAACTGTAATCGCCGTTTGTTTGAGCGGTGGGAGGTGTTAAAGTAGTTGATTTTAGGGCAGTCAGCATGTCGTTTATGTCGGCTTGAATTTCTTGTATCGTGGCTTCGGAAGGCTGTGTTAGTCCCGTTTTCAAGTTGAATAGTAGTGTTTTCTGTTCCTTGATGAGAGTAAATAATTCGGCTCTGGTGAAGCTCGTGTAGTCGGCCATATTTCTCTTGCTGTACGCTTCTTACACCAGTGTTATAGACAAGCGTATGGTTGCAAGAAAGAAATACGACAACAGTAAAAATAGATTTACGTGATTTATTTCAATAGGAACGTGTGGTTTTGGGACAGCTACCTTGTGGTATAGTTCATAGGCCGACTGAAGATCTAGGTTGATCTCTCATAGTAGTTCTCGCTGGTTGGCGTGGCGCTACTACTGCTGGCTGCTGCTGACCGCTCAGCCTGACTGTGACAGGTCTCTTCCCTGGCCTCCTGTTGACTCCGTAGTACTTCCGTGTGACCCCTTTTATGTCGTTTTTTATGGCTTAATGATGCGCCAACAAACTATACGCGGCATATTGAAGCTAGAGAGAACTTTTCACCCTGGACACGACGGGAACCGATTTGTAAAACGACGCGAGTATAATTAGGAGGGAAGCATTTTTATTGGTCGAAAAATAGAAACACTTTGAAATATTATTTTATTTTTCGACCGGAACTCGTGCGTCGGGAATATGCGTAAACGCAGATAATGGTCATTTTGTGACGGGGCCTTGTCCCGTTCATATCCGGCTGTCGCTCTTGAGTATGTTAGTTTATTTGCCTGTAAATTGCTCTTAAAAATGACCTCCAATCAGTTGTTAACTGGGGCAAGAAATGACTTGTAAATTTTCACACTTCCAAAACAAAACTGCTCTCTTTTAATCACTACAGATAACGTTTTTATTGCCTTCCATCAGCATGGCTGATGCTAACCTTCAGGAGAGCAGCTCATTGTGCTTTTTGATTTCACATTTTCCACTGACACGAAGAGAACAATTATATTGAATCAATTGCTAGGTCTGCTGTTAGGAAAGTTGGTTCACTGTATTGTGCTAAACAACTTTTCTTGTCAGAATCCGGCTTACACATTTATAAACCTGTCATTTGTTTGTGCATTGAACATTGCTGCCATATCTGATCTGGTACTTCTGCTATATATCTTGAGATTCTTTACAAAATCCAATAAAGGTCTGTAATATTATCAGTCCTGATCTGGTGTCTCAATTTCATTTACTTTCCCTCTGTCGTTTCTATAAATGTTTTCATGGTAATTCTTCTGATGAGCTTTCCTCCTTAGCAATCTCCACCACATTGATTTACAAATTGCAACATCTATTAGAGGGACGAAATTTAAATTTTCATTATTGCATTATTCCAAAATTTTAACACATCTGCAGATAGCTATTAATGTCAACAACTGAACACAAATAGTTATTAATTAAAAAAATTAATGTATATTATCCATAATTACATGTACAAGAATGTTGTTTTTGATAAAAGTTTTAAAATAACCATAAATACATTAAAAATGCGTATATTGTTGAAAATTCCTTTTTCCACAATATAGCTATTTGGGCTATGTTATAATGCTTATTACCTAAACAATAATAATAATAATGAATAATTTTTTTTAAACATTAAAGTATATTTAATCACATCTCCCTCATAGTTGTTGCAATCTGTTAAGTCTGCTACTAGATTGGCAATTAGGTCTCATTGTTTTACTATTGAATTACCTAGATGTAACCATAAGTTCTATTCTAATAGTTTAATTCTCTTTCACTTCCATTTGTGTCTTAGTGGCATTATCACCTTGCTTTGGATGAAATGATTAAAAAAGAAGACTATTCAGAATGGAAAAATATTGATTTATCATTTTAGAGGGGGTTTCTGTTCATAATATAAATACATTATAAAATCGATCCCTGGATTTTTACAGAGTTATCTGTACTTAGTTTTTATTTACAAATATGTCTTGAAAATGAACCTCTGTCATTAATATTTTCTTACAAAAATATGTTTTCATTTTACGAAAAAGATTTCTCTCAAGTAAAGAATAAATGTATATATACATTTCATATGTTTTATTTTAAGAAAACATTTTCAATAAAGAATAGGAATTGTTTGGCAAAATATTTTTTCCCATTTTTTTATAAAACGATTTTTGTAATTAAATCACAAACAGATGTATGCATTTTTAAATAATGCTATATCTGTCAGGACATTGTCCCTAATTTTACAAAATAAAACTTTATTAAATAGCATACACATAAACAATTTTTTTTCCAATTATCATAATTGACAAACAGCAGCTCAGAGAAACAAGAAAACACCCACACAAACCGGCTACACACAGACAGCAATCGCTCACACACAAAAAGTTCTTGCCTGTCTCGACAGCCAGTTAGATATAAAAAAAAAGGTTATATGTTGTCTGGATAGCAGTTTTGATAGCTGTTTTAAACCAGCTGGTCAGCAGTCACACACACACACATACAGCTGCTCAATGAATGTAACACATGCTACTCAATGAAAGAACTTTCAATTTACACAGTAAGTCACTTATAAACTCTACATGAAACAAATACAAACTGACATTTTTCCTTTCCTGTTAATCTCTTTTAAATTGTTAAATAAAATAAAAATAAAATAAACAAAAAAGTAGTTTCCAAAATTCATTAAAAAGGAACATACCATGATGAAAAAAAACCCAGATATGATAAAAACAAAGTTTATCCTCAAAATGTTTATGTTATTATTAAGAGAAAAGACCAAAGTATTTTTTCATAATTTTATTAAATTCTTTAATCCTTATCAGTACATTCAAAATTTTGGTTAAATATCTTCTTGCAAATGAGTGAAATTTCGTTTTTAGAAAATCTTGATAAAAGTATTTTTTTTTTTACATCTGTTACCCCCTTTCACTTAAATTTAGGAAATTTCAAGAAATTAAAATTCCACTCTCTTCATATTTATCAAAAGCAGAATTCCTTGGAGAATTTAAATCATCAATTTGCTTTCTGTCAAACAGAAACACCATTTACTGAAAATCACCTCAGAATCATAAAATAAAACATGCAGTAAAACTACGACATTGTTTAATTAGAAAAGCTTTTAATTGCTTTTATAAATAAAATATATTAAGAAAAACATTTTTTGATGAATAATGAATTTTTACAAGCATTGTTTCATTTTTTAAAATTTGAATCAAAAAAATTTAATATTATAAATTTTTAAAAATTCTGTATTAATTTCACCTTTTAAATATTATTATTATTAAGTAAAAAGTATTTATTAATCATAAACTGAAAATATTAGTACAAAACATCAAACAAATATTTTTAAAAGAATTTTGAATTTTTTTTATATGTATAAATGTGCTAATTTTTGTATATATGGATGATCATACACAACATTATCAGAAAATACTATAATAAATTTAAAGCGAGAAAATATCTAAAATTCAATAAAACATTAGATTATGGAGAATATACTTTAATTTTTAAAATTACTGAATACTTAAAAATTATATATAAAAGCCACTCACGTTATATTCAATTACATTTTACAGTTATGGCCTCCATAGAACGACATTAGATAAACATTAATCAGTCATCAATCTGTCAAACATGTCAACAGTATAAATATATAACAGTATAAATAAACAGCTACTGTTGTGTTAAAAAATGTATTCCTGTGATACTTTAAACTTAAAATAAATAGTTTTTTTGTCAAATCAGATTAATTATACATTAAAAGCTAATATTCCTCAAATAAAGTTTCAGAAAAGTATATTTTATTTTTGGAAGATTTTTTAATAAAGAGAATTATACTGCGATAAATAATTGGTAAAAATGGTGCTGAAATCAGTTACTTTAGCAAAATATAATACTCCTTCCAATCAATGTGAATTAGTTTTGAAATATAGCTAGGTATTTTGCTTATTAAAAATTTGTATGTGTACGAATATTTGTTTTTGCCCCCACTATATATATATATATATATATATATATATATATATATATATATACATATACTTGCCTAAAATTCAATAAACTTTAGATTACGGAGAATATTTTCTTAATTTTTTAAGATTACTGAGTACTTAAAAATTCCATTAATTCTATGGACCTTGTGATGTGGCCTATATTGTGAAATGATGTTTCACATATCTCATATATAAGTGTGTTTGACTTGAAAGAAGCTCTTATGACATTGTGATACAATTTGAGCAAGGAAGTGGTGAAGTCATGCATAAGTTGAGAAGAGATTAAAGGCTATGGTGAAGGTAAAGTTTGGCCATTTTGAATTGTAAATATATATAAAATATTTACATTATTCAGACTATTGTCCTCATCTTTGTCACCATATTTATTACGTTTCGGCTGTTGTACACTCCGGCCTTCTTCAGGTGGTTGGAATGTCGAACTTAACTCTTTATTTCCCAGAAATTCATACACAGATGTCCTCAAGGCACAGTGAATAAAGGTGTTGGTTAGATCCAGTGACAGGACCCAAAGAGTATGAGTTCAATACCTGGTTAAGGCAGTGGAGAACTTTCAGAGGGAAATTAACAGGAGATAAATGATAACTGACATTCATTAAAACATGGCACGTGGAACTAGAACAGTCTACCCCAATAAGCGAAATAAAGGGTTAAGTTCGACATTCCAACCACCTGAAGAAGGAGCATACAAAGGCCGAAACGTTGTGATAAATATGGCGACAAAGATGAGGACAATAGTCCAAATAATATAAATAATGTACATAATGTAATATAAAATATTGTCACTAAATATAACAATCAGGCTGTAAACTTTCATTAACTAAAACTTCAAGGAAGATGGCAAGAGATCTGGATTTTTTGGATAGGTTGCTAAAGAGGATTATGGATAGAGATTTAGGGTTAAAACCATAAAGATTCAAGAACAGCTCCTCTGGAGTGCCTCCAAGCAAAAAAGGCTTGGCAGAAGAACGAAAATGTTGGAAGAAATGCAATGTTCTGGAGACAAAATCTTTGTTTGGTTGGGTAAGGAGTTTTTCCCTGTGGAGGCTGTGGTCAACTACCAATGCCTCTTCACCAGGAAACATTCTTGAAGATGGCAGAACACATTTCAAGTGATAGAAACCAATTGGTATTATGGTTTGGGCTGATATTGTTTCTGATAATTTGAAATCATCTTCAATGTTCATTGAAAGAGCAAAAGTGAATAGCAGAGTTTACCAGCAAATGTTGGAGAAAGATCTGTTTCCCTAAGTGTCAACCACATTTAAAAGTCACTATGTCTTCACTCAAGATAGAGCTTCTGCCCACACGCCCAATTTGACATAAAACTGGTGCAAGAAACATTTCTGTGGAGTTTTTGAGAAGTCAATTTGACTTCCATTACAAAATTATTTATTTTTCTAATAAAAAAGATAATATTAAAATTGTATGAGAAAAAAATAATTAAAATGTTGAAATTATGTCAAAATTAATAGTGTGTAGGATTACAGCCCCCTGATGATAATTACAGGTGGTGAGATATTTGAAAGACTTTTCCTCTTTTCTCTCTTTATTTTGGAGTGGCAAGACACACTTCCTTTTTCTCTGATAGAGACGATAGATGTCTGTACTTCAGAGACACCGACTAAAGATTGTATTGAACTGTTCATAACTTTGTTTCTTCCTTTATCCTTCGCTAACATGTCATGTTAATATATTTATTAATTATTGGTTGTTTGAATTCCGTGTTTTGTCTCCTTTTTTTACCCAGACTCACATGAGTTCACCAAATATTGTTTGTAGGGCAAATGTACCAGGTGGCATAAAATGATAATACTTTCCATTCCTACAACAAGAGAAACTATTTTATTGAAAAATATAATATTAAAATTGTACAGAAAACTAAGAAAATGTTATAAAAATTTTAACCCCTCACTAAATCTTGTGTCAAACACAAAAAACCTTGTTAGTAGGAATAGAAAGGGAAAAGAGAACACATACTTCTATTCTTAAGGTAAAAAAAAGGGCGCAGATAACAAAATAAGAATCAACCACCGCATAAAATTTTAAAGGAAAAACATTTATTACATAAGTAAAGACAAAAGGAAAATGACTTGTTGTGGCTTCTTGGGCTCATGTTTTCAGCTGACTTGAAGTGGAAAGACTATATTGAATCCATTGCTAGGTCAGCTGCTAAGAAAGTTGGTTCACTGTGTCGTGTAAGACAATTTTTCTCTCTAGAATCTATCTTACATATGTTTAAGTCTCCCACCACCATAAAGTTGCCTCCCTGTGCCTTTTCTATAAATACTTTCATGGCAATTGTCTGGATGAGCTCTTCACTATGGTAGCTAGAGTTTTTGAATTTAAGCACCGCCCTAGACTGGTGTCGAAATCTCATCAATTTATAGTTGAGCTGGCTAGATGTAACCATAAATTCTATGCTAACAGTTTCTTCTCTCACACTTCTTGCTTGTGGAACTTCCTTACAGCTACATGCTTTCCAGCCAACTTTAGTCTGTAAGAATTTAAATGCAATGTCAATTGCTATCTACTGTCCTTCTGAATTACTCTTTCCTCTTGCTGCTCATTATTAATGTTTCTGTCCCTAATTCTTCCACATCCTGTAACCCCTTGTGTCTTAGTAGCCTTATTGCCTTGTATGGGGTGGTACCTATTAAAAAAATAAAATTACAAATACAAGGTTTGAGCAAAAATTTTCTTTTTTGCACCTGTTAAAGCAGAATAACAAGTTTCTGATGTTTCAAAAAGGGATGACACTATTGAAAATAACTGATGAAGGCAGAAAAACAAAGGTGCAACCACCTTTCAGAAAAACTAAAACCATCTACTTTTACTTGCCCCACATGTGTCTCTAGAATATATTGTAGTTTTAGAAAATTCCCTTTTAAATTTGTAGTGGACCGTGGGTTTACGTGTTAAATTAGGAACATGTGTATTTATTCCTGCTAGAAGAAGGTCCACTACAGGAACATGGCGGACTCAGAAATTGAATCCACCATAAAGAGGTTTAAAGAAAACCAACAAGACATATATATATATATACATCAACAAATATATGTATTAAATAACAGAATTTACAATGGACATAGACATTAACATTTGTGTTTGTGCGTGAATATAAAGTGTTTGTATTTTGTTGAATGTTCGTATGTACATGTATGTGTGTGTAATGTTCATGGCGTCTTCCACAAATGGGAAGAAGCAATCTTCTGCAAGAGCTTACATTGTAGGCATGTTCGCTGAAAATAAAGAAATGAAAAAGAGAGCGAGGCAGAAATCGCCCAGTTTTTATAGCGTATGGAGAGCGTCCCCTAGTGAAAAATTTGGACAATTGAGGAGGAGTTAACTCTGACAAATTCACAGTTTGTGCTTCGGAAAATTTCTTTGAATTCTTTTTATTCTTTGTTGCTCAATTGCAGGAGAATTTTTACTTGTGAATGTCAAGGCTCTCTGCAGTTGCCTGGTAACTGGTGCCTTCTTGACAGTCTCTTCCTTGATATCAATTTGCTTTCTCCCCTTGCTGTCAAAATGTCTTCTATTATCTACCGATCTGAGTTCTATTTATTTGGAAAAAGACGATCACAGAAATCCCCCATTCAGGTTCTTAATAGGGTTTGAGACTACATCTGTCATTCGTCAGTATGTGTGGAAAAAATATTCTTCCATAAACTTGAAATAGATCTTTCATATAATTTTAGTGGTTTTTAACTGCTGAGCCAAAAAAGAGATATAAATGTAACAATTTTTTACACAAAACATTCTTAAAAATACACTTCTCTCAAAAGAATGTAGACAAAAAAAAACAACCTATACAATTAAACATTATTACACTAAAGATTAATATTAATAAAAAATAAAAATTTTTATAATGTGCAAAAATTGATATAAAACATTATTTTTAATAAAACACATAATATTGAATTGCATGTAAAACTAATTAAGAAAATTAGAATATTACTTGCAGTGTCTTTGAAAAAAACAAAAACTACCCAAATTATCACTCGGTAATGGTGACAAATAATGTTCTATTTGTCACATGTCAACATAACACCATAATACCATGTTATACAAATAGAGTTAGTGTTAGCCAACCATCAAAATACATGACAACAGCTTTTAACTGATGAATAACAAATCTGCAATTAAACTATTTATAACTTTATTGCTTCCTCGTTTTTTCAATAAATATTAAAGTGAGCATTGAAGTCAACATTCAGAGGTTACAGACTATTTCATGCTAAACACAATCATCAGGCCAGATGCATTGTGTTTTTCTCAACTATTCATGCATACAGGTCAGTGGTGCATTGTAGGTAGCCTATTCTAATGGTTATTTTGGCAGAAGTGGTTTGCTAATTTTATTATTATTTACTTTATTTATCTATTTATTTGGATTCATTTATTTTACTTGTTTTGGTTTATTTATTTTTATTTTTATTAATTCTTTCCAGTTTTCATTTTTTTAAGTAACATAGTAAAAATTTATCTTTGTGTCTGCATTTTGAGATGAGTTCTGATCATTTATTTAGTAGTTTGTTTTGGTTTGGGAAGGTAATTATAGTTATTTTTTCCTCCAAGCAGAGTTTGCAGTTTTCAGATTAATTGTTGTAGGCTGATCTTTTCCTTATTTTCCATGATATTTTTGGTATTTTTTAACGTCAAAAAACGACATTATTTTTGCACCAAATTAGTATATAGCATATCTATACAAAGACAATAAAGTGCCTTCCTTCTAGCATGCAAAAATGGAGGCAGAGGGTGCGACAACCCCAGACATCTATATTTGAAAGTCATCCAATCAACGAGTGAAATAAAGATTTAGTTTATATAATTTGAATAAAGTATTTATTTCATGTTTCATCTCTTTTTACATATTTAAAATGTCTTCCTTTCTCACATTTCTCAGTACTTGGCCCTATAGGTCCCATTACTTGAATCTTAGGGGAAGACAATCCAGGGGCATAACCAAACCTCTGTACGTCATTGCCCTCTCATGCAATTAGGAAAGCTAGCAGATGAACTGATTCTTTTATGAAGTAATTTCACATCTGCTTTTCAATTGATGGGTAGGCAGGAACAAAAGAATCAACAACACATAAAAAAGATAAATCTAAATCCAGTGGGGTAGAAAAATTACTTATAAAAAAATATAATGTCTACTTCTATTTTTAAATATGGCTTTTTCCCAGCTCTGCTGTTTTGGGTGGGGACTGTTGTCACAGTCATCAAAGTTTAATAAATAAAATAAAAGTATTTCTTAAATCACTGAAAAGTATCACTCCATAACACCTCATTAACCATAACACCTGCATTCTAAAGGAAAAGGTCACTCAGCTAACTTTGCTGATGATACCAGATGCCTAGATAAGTAAAAATGTAAAGGCTGGTAGACGTAATTCAGTCTGTTTAAAAATAGAGGTATCTACTGAAATATGGTTATCGACTGACAAAAATAACATTTAGTGCAACAAGAAACATATATATATATATATATATATATATATATATATATATATATATATATATATATATATATATATATATATATATATATATATTGTTAAATATAACAGACAACGAATGTCTCTTATATTTGATCATGAACCATTCTAAACTTTGTATGGTCCCTTTAATTTCAGGAGAAAATAAAGACAAAAATTGTCCAACATTTGTATATTTTTATTATGATGTTCCTTGATCTAAGCTTTTGGTGCATATGAGCCATCATCAGAGTGATTATATGTACATTTAAACAAAGATATCCACCATCAAAGATGATATTCTGTTATGTGGACATAGAAGATTGCCATGCAACAATAATGGTCACAGAATAGTAGATTTTTGTCTTTATTTTCTCCTGAAATTAAGGCAACCATATGAAGTTTAGAACGGCTCATGATCAAACATAATAGATATTCATTATCTGTTATATTTAACAATATATATATATATATATATATATATATATATATATATATATAGCATATTTAACAATATATGTTTGAATAATGATCTGCTGCCCCAATACATTAAATTCAAGTTATCTCTCTTTTTCACTCTCTCTCTCTTTCTCTCTCTCTCTTTCTCTCTCTCTCTCTCTCTCTCTCTCTCTCTGTATATATATATATATATATATATATATATATATATATATATAAAAGTGAATATTGAAGTCAACACTCACAGGCTGTTTCTTGCAAGGCGCAATCGTCAGGCCGTAAATGTTGGATTTTTCCTTAACTATTTACATATATGTGTCAGTGGTGCATTGTGGGTAATCTATTCTGATGGTTATTTTTGTGGGAGTCACTTGTTTATTTATTTATTTGTTTTGGATTAATTTATTTGTTTTTCATTTCCATTTTGTATTATTTATTCTTTTTGGCTTTTGATGTTTTATTAACATAGTAAAAAAAAATGAGGGTGGGGGATTTGCTTAGGTCACTTATTTAATATTAGTCATAGTCTGAGAAGATAATTAAGGCTATTTATTCATTCAATGTTTAATGATCTAGTTTATTCTGTTATTTTGGCTGGGGGACAGTTTTTAATTTATCTATTTAAATACACAAACAGCACAATACAAATAAACAAAATAATATAAAAAAAACAAGTAAAATAAATTAACCCAAACAAGTAATAAACAAATTAACAAACCACTCCCCGTTAGAACAGACGAAATAGGATGAATAAAAATAAAAAAAATAAAATACATAAAAAAACAAGTACAAATAATGAAGCCAAATAAATAGATAAATTAAAAACTGCCCCCCCCCTCCTGCCAAAATAACAGAATAGACTACGGTAAGCAATCTAAACATTGAACGAATAAATAGCCTTAATTATCTTCTCAGAACAAGACTAACTATTAAATAAGCGACCTAAGCAAGACCCCACCCTAAGGCATGCCATGTAAATATAGCTGGGAAGAAAGAAGACATTAAAATTTAGTAATTAGAAATCATGTGTGTCTGTATATGAGTGTGATGCACTCATGTGTGTGTTTGTGAGAAAAAGTTCAGTCACACAGGAGACAGATATCCCCAGGCCTGGGGACAGGTCCCATGTTGATGTTGTCACTACAGCATGATGAAAAGAAAGAACAAAAAAAGAGGAGCAAACAGGAAGTGTCCTGTTTTGATAGCTGTTTAGCAGAGCCACCTAACAGTGTCTTGGTAATACACAATTAGCATCATTATCACCAGAGCAGTTTCTACTTGAAGGCACACCGCAAATCAGTATGATTTCTAATCTTCAGTAACTTTGTAAATATATCATCAGTTTTCTCCAAACCTCCCTGTCTTGTGCTAACTTATGAAAGTGTTGCAGGTTTTCCAAGCTCTTTAAAGTTTTTACAAGGAATAATGGAATTTTATTAATAGTTCTTTTAATATCATAGTTTTACCCCTTTCATATCTTAATGATAAAAGTTAACGTTTACACATTTGTAAGTCTACCATTAATCCATGTAATAAATATTTCTGCCTTAGCTTTTTAGATTGAAAGATTTTTTTGGAAATAATGATTTACTGAAACAATTCCTACTAATTATCCCATAGCTGGAAGGGAGAAGAGGTGGTTGGTTGGTTGGTTGGGTTTTATGGCATATCAACCACTGTAGGTCATTTAATGCCAAATTAAGTTTATTTATATATATATATATATATATATATATATATATATATATATATATATATATATATTAAATATACAGTACAATTAAACGTATAGCTGGCAACATTATTTTTTTCCAAAAAACATATAGCTGGCAACATTATTTTTTTTCACAAAAACGTATAGCTGTCAACATTATTGTTTCAAAAAGGTATAGCTGGCAACATTATTTTTTTCAAAAAAAAACGCACAGCCGGCAACATCATTGTTTCCAAAAAAATGCATAGCTGGCAACATTATTGCTTCCAAAAAAAAAAACCCCAAAAAAAACGTATAGCTGGCAACATTATTTGTTTCAAAAACATAGCTGGCAACATTATTGTTTCAAAAACATACAGCTGGCAACATTATTGTTTCAAAAACGTACAGCTGGCAACATTATTTTTCCAAAAAACGTATAGCTGGCAACATTATTGTTTCAAAAACGTACAGCTGGCAACATTATTTTTCTGAAAACACCATCTGAGGCCTTCCTTGCTGTTGGACGTAGTTTATCGTCATACCCAGGATGCAGATGTAGTTTAACGTCATACCCAGGACGCAGAGAAGAGGTGGATTCATCCCTTTCCTAAAGGTATTTTGCTTAGGTGAATATAATGAACCCAACCAGAATTGGAACTCAACAGTCATTATCCATTACACCATTCACATATGCAAGCTTACAGCACTTGGTATTCCCAAGTGGTCACCCATCTAGGTACTAGCCAGACTCAACTTTGCTTAACTTCTGTGATCATACAAGAACCAGTGTTTCAACGTGATATGGCTTTAAGCTTCCTCAACAATGTCTATGGATATTATTCTTCCATTTGGTATTGATGACAAAAACATTTTCATAATATTTACTGTTTACAAAGCTATGATAATATTGTTGTATAAGAGTAGGTGTCATTATGGTTTGAAACTAGATTGCCAGTGAGTAACACAGGCAATTCTATTATTAAATAAAGGAAGTGAATAAATAGGAAGTAGCGTGATGACTATATGATCACTGCTATCCACTATTGCTATACGTTCACTCTCTCTACTACTACACGGATTACAATTATCTTCTGATCATTATACTATTTGGCAATTACTACTTGAACAAGTATTACTAGTGCGGATATTGTTGGAAGGCATTACTACTAGTTCCGGTGTCTATGATGTCATGAATATAACGAGCATTTTTGGAAGTGATAACGAGCTTTCACTTGACATAGCAAAAGTGACAAGCAAAGCCATCCAACATCACAAAAAATATCAAGTCCATCTTTGAGTTTATCAATGTCCTTATCCAATAATTTCCTGCTTTTTTTCTTACACATCCACTAAAATCAAAAGCCCTGCATAGTGCATATACAGTACACATATATATAAATATTTGTATGTACGGAGGTATATGTGTAATTATGTATGTACTGTATATAATACACACACACATATACTAGACTCTCCCATTGGTTTTCCAACATATGAGGATCAAGCAATTTTGTTCCTAGGAACTGACAGCCAGACACCTGCACATATGCTTGTGCAGAACCAACCACACTTTTTGATGAGCTGAATACGTACCACAAGGTGTCCATAGCTGGGTAAATCGCAGGACAGACTGGGTTCTATATCCTTGGATGGGAACTGGTTTAGGAGAAGGACAACTCTGAATTCAAAACCTGCAGAGGGTCGTTTGGGCACCTTTTGGTACATATTCAGCTGGGTAAATCATATATATATATATATATATATATATATATATATATATATATATATATATATATATATGTATACAAATATAGGTAACTATACTCGTTTCGAAAAATCCTCGAATTTTTGATTTGCCAATAATCAAATCCATCTCGAGGGAAAAAAAAGTTTTTAAAAAAAGAAAGAACTAGAAACATGAAAGTCTGTTGAAAAAAATTGCACAGATACAGGTTTGAAGCCCAAAGAAAAAAACCCAATACGAGTAAACAACTAACTAACAAAAGAGCTCAATACAACCGTAGAGCTTTCCCGGACGATACGCCTAGGTGAAACCTGGGTAGATTTGTCTGGCTCACTAGGTTTATATATATATATATATATATATATATATATATATATATGTTAAAATAACTCTCAGTACCTGATGAATGGGAAAGCCATGAAACTTTGAGATGTACTGCAGACGTAAGTATATGCGTAATTATTGATATATACTTTATAACTCTGTTTAACTAGATTGAGCACTGTTTCGTCTACAACAAAAATTAAATAAATATTTATTTAATCATCTGTATATGTACATAATTGCACACATATATGGCTGCTCATATCTCTTTATTAAGCTCATTTTCACATTTATATATATATGGGAGGCACAGTGGAGTAATGAATAGCGGCTCAGATTGAGGAATCACAGAGCCGAGTTTGAATTCCATTCGAATCCATTACATTCACTTACATGCTAATACCCTTGGGAAAGGTATACATCCTATTCTTCTCCCTCCAGCTATGGGTAAATAGCAAGACAGACTGGGTTCTATAGCCTTGTAAGGTAACTGGTCTAGGAGAAGGACAACAATTCAAAACCTGCGAAGGGTTGTTTGGGAACCTTGTGGCACGTAGTGCACCAGGTCTCTGTATTAGGCCCTTCAAAAAGCGTGGATGGTTCTGCACAAAACCTTCACCACTATAATTAAATCATATATGCTGGTGTCTGGGAATTTATCTGCTTGATCCTCTTACGTCAAATTTGATGGGAGAGTTGAGTATATGTATATATATATATATATATATATATTAGTAACACAATATTTTTATAAATATTGTAAAATTCTAAAATTAAATGATACTACTATTGCATATATGAAGTCTCAAGTTCTTATGGAAAGTTAAGTTAATAACCTTTTAGGCTTCCTCCATGTGAATAGAAGTTCACTTTTTGAATAAGAACTGTGTGTCACAGGGTGGGATGAGAATTTTAGAAATGTTTAGTTGGGGTATGGCAAAAAGAAGGTTGGGGTGGGGACCACTGGTTTAGATCAAATCAGATATGCCATCTTGAGCAAATATTGGGTGTTTAATAGCTAGTTTATAACAAAATATGGTTTCACTATGCCTTGCCAGAGTTTTTCTTGCCCGAATTCATTTCTCAAATTTAAATCTACCATTCATATGTGCACTGAATATTGCTGTCATATCTCGTCTGGTGCTCTGGTTATATATCTAGAGATTTTTGACAAAATCCAGAAGTGTCTGCAATATTATTGGTCCTGACCTGGCATCTTGACTTAAGTCAATTTCCTACCACATATGACACAACTTCCCTCTCACTTTTCTATAAATATTTTCATGGCAGTTCTACTAATGTGCTCTACTCCTTGGTACCTCTACTGTGTGAAATTAAGCGCACTACTAGACTGGCTACTAAGTCTACTCATTTTACTTTTGTAATAGATAGATGTAACTACAAGTTCTATTTTAGTAGTTTCTTTTCTTGCATTTCTCACCTCTTGAACACTATTTTGATTTCTTGCTTCTTTGCCACCTGTGTTCTTCAAAAGTTTAAATGCATCATCAATCGCCATCTTCTGTCTTCTTGAAACCTGAGCTTCTGTCCCTTTCTTCTCACTAAAGTCTTCTCATTCTCTTTCACTCCCAGTAACCATGTGCAACTTAGGAGCATTTTCACTTTCCCTTGCTTGGGATGAAATGGTTAAAAAAAATACAATAAAAATGCAACAAACAAATATCTATCTATCTATCTATATATATATATATATATATATATATATATATATATATATATATATATATAATTTATTAAAAGATTATAACATAAATATGCTATAAAATCACTACAATAAAAACCTTTATTCTACATTCAACACCATCACTTGATATGACATCAGAAGTGTTAAAACAAAATGGCTATTTTTGTAGTGATTTTATAACATATTGCTGTTATAATTTTCAAATAAATAATATTTGATCTACTCTGTATTGAGCACTCTTTTAGGAATAGTAGTTTTTGGTTATTGGAATTTATTCCATATACACCAATCCTATACTTGGGTATATATATATAAAAAGAGATTAGCTGTTTTCTTATATGGAAACATTCAGTATTCATTAACTGAAGGTTAAGTGAAAATAAGCTCTTTCCATTACAAATGTGTACTATATACTTTATACATATATATATATATATACATACATACATATATATATATATATATATATATATATATATATATATATATATATAAATAACAATATTTTTATAAATGCTGTAAAATTCTAAAATTAAATAATACTATTGCATATATACAGTCCGAATTTCTTAAGGGAAGTTAAGTTAATAGCCTTTTAGGCTTCCTCCATGTGAATAGGTGTCCACCTTTTAAATAAGAATTATATGTCACATGACATGAGGAAGGTGTATCAGGATTTTAGAGATGCTTAGGTGGGAGAATGGCCAAAAATAGGTTGGGGACCACTACTTTAGATGCAATTTAAGACATTTATAATGTTTTAAATCATAAGTTGCCAAATTTTAATGGTTAACAATCAGAGAAGTTGTTACCTTCTCAGCCAAAACAAGGAATATATGTTGTATCATAAATTTCAGTCAAGTGTGAAAAATGTCATAGTCAAACGCCACCTGTTTGAAAACTCTACGATCTTTGTGCCAACTCAATATTATACAATGTTAATGGCAAAAAGGCTTCTTGAAGGTTCTTTGAAAGAAAGAATTGAAATCAAAATAGTCTTCAGTTAATCTACAGGTATTTTGAATATTTTATAACAGGACAAGTTCTTAATATTTACTGTATTTAAATTGTCCTCATTTTTGCTATCATATTCATGAGGTTTTGGCCATTGTACACTCCAGCCTTCTTCAGTTGATTCTAATTTCAAACCGAACCCTTTATTTCAAATACACATGACCAAGTGGGAAAAAAAGGCATTGGTAATCCAGTGACTTGACCTAAAAAGAGTTGTATGTTCAATATGTAGCCACAGCAGAATAACTTGGAGTGTTGAGTTAAAGGGAAATAACTGAAATTGAAATATCCAGAAGAGACATGGCATGTGGAACTAGAACATTCTACTAAAATGACAAAATAAAGAATCTGGTTGGAAACTTCAATCACCTGAAGAAGGCTGGAGTGTACAACTGCCGAAGCATTGTGAATATGACAACAAAGATGAGGGCAACAGTCTGAACAATGTAAATAGTGTAAATAGTTATAATAGCTCATCTCATATATATAGACAGATCCTGAAGAAGGCCAGAGCATACAATAGCCGAAACGTGAATATGACAACAAAAATGAGGACAACAGTCTAAACAATATAAATAGTGTAAAAAATTACAATAGCTCATATATATATAAACAGATCCTGAAGAAGGCCAGAGCATACAATGGCCGAAACGTGAATATGACAACAAAGATGAGAACAACAGTCCAAATGATGTAAATAGTGTAAATAATTACAATAGCTCATCTCAGAAATATAGATGGATAAAGCTCTTAATAATCTGGGAATCTGTTAAAACAGCTAAAATTAAATCAGACTTCTTCCAATCCATAACCATATATCATCTTGTTTTATTATAGTGCAGCATTTGTGAATAAAAAATTCAGAAATTCATATAAGTTAAGATTTGGTAAACAGAACCAATTAAAGAGATTCAAATTAAAGTGGATGCATTATTAGAACATATTCAGTAAGGTAATCAGCTTCAGCAAAATAAAAACGTCTTTTTATTGAAAATCACTCATCACAGGATCTCAAAAGTAGAAAAATATCTATGTAAAGTAAGGGAAGCAATTTAATCAGTAAAAAAAAAATTGCCATATGGGGAGAAAACTTCATTCTTCAGTAACGAGGAGAAACAGTGATGGACTGCTCAGAGTGTCTGCTTGACCGATGGCAAGTGGGCCTCTGATGGAATGAGCCCCATATATCAAATAAATATTCAATGAAGAAGCAAACACAGACAGGTGTTTTAGTAATAAAAAGGAAAGTCATCTGCACACTATCTCAAATCCAATCTGAGAGGACATTTTCAAACCTAAAGATCATAAAGACAAGGTTAAGAAATTCACTTTCTGAGGAGAATTTGGAATCATACATTGAAAAGGAATTGTTAGATGAATTGGATGCAGAAGTAATTATTGGCAGATTCGCACAATTATCAAGTGAACATGGATGATTTCCCTTAATATAGTAGACAGCATACAATACTCTGTTCTGCTTTTGAACTATTTGTCAATGTGTAAATTGTGCAGTAAACTATTTTAAAATATCAACTAATTACTTAAAATTAAAAAAATTCAGTTATAGCATTCTGTATTCACATTTGAATATCTCCTGCCAATAATATGTACGTGTACACTGTAATTACTAAGAAATATACATTTTTTCCACAAAAATTTTAATTGTACCCTTTTTCCATATGTATTTTTTATTTATTTATTTACCTTAATTAAAAAAGGTTCCTCAATTAAATGATCTCAACTGAAAACAAATAACTGCTACTGCGAAAATCCTCATATTTAAAATGTGTTTTATAGTCATATATGCAATTCACCGAGGAGAATTTGAAATCATATATGTTGCTCTTTATTGAAAAGGAATTGTTAGATAAATTGGATACACAAGCAATTATTGGCAGATTCACACAATCATCAAGTGAAAACAAATGATTGCTCTTAATATAGTGAATTGCATATTGTGTTTTTGAACTATCTGTTGATGTATCAATTGTGCAGTAAACTATTTAAAAATATCAACCAATTATTTAAAATTAAAAAAGAGATAAAATATTCAATTATAACATTCTGTATTTATATTTGGTATCTCCTGCCAGTAATATGTACAATGCTTGTACACAGTAATGACTAAGGAATACACATTTTTTTTTTACTACAAAACTTTTAATTCTACCTTTCTTTCGATATGTATTTGTTTAAATTTTGTTTGTTCATTATGAAAATTAAATGATAGAATTCGAGTTGTGGGTGAGTGAGAAGAGGCACGGTGATGTTATAGCAGCTCAGATTAAGGAATTGGAGAACCAAGTTCAAATCCCAGTCGAGTTCATTACATACTTGGGAAAGGTAAGAGTCCATTTATTTTTCCCTCAGCTATGGGTAAATAGGAGAGTTTGGGTTCTATGAAATACACATTTTTTCCACAAAAATTTTAATTGTACCTTTTTTCCATATGTATTTTTTCTTAAATTTATTTATTCATTATTAAAATTAAATGATAGCATTGTAGTTGTAGGTAAACCCCTTTTGTCTCCTGGCAACCAATATTTATGGACCCAGTCCACCACTGAGGAGAAATATACCAGAATAAGATGATCAGTAAATTCATTAAATATAAACCAGACAAGCAATTTAATCTCCGTTGTCAATGATGCAGGATAATGAATGAGCTTAAGATTTGAAATTAGACAAGATTAAGTGCTTGCTTTTTCAGACAGTAATTGATACACTGAACAGAAGATTCAGGTTTTCATTAAAGATTTTATTTAGCCTGAACAGGGTTTCACTTTTAACTCAAGCTAAAAAATACCAAGAGTGAGATGATAATGTACAAAATTAAAATGATGGGAAAATTAAATTGTGGTATAAAATGAATAAGACTTCAAATCGGACAACGTTTTGTAATGAGTGTGGAGAAAAAATTCAAAAATCCATATAAATTAAGATTTGATAAAATGGACAAATTAACAAATACAAATTATGGCAGACATGTTAAAGAATATTCTGTTAGTTAAAAACAGTTTCAGACAAAATTAAAACATCTTTTTATTATCTGTCTATATTTCTGAGATGAGGTATTATGTACACTAGTTACGTTCTTCTGACTGTTGTTCTCATCTTTATTGCTATATTCACATTTCAGCCGTTGTACGAGTCAGCCCTCTTCAGGTGATAAACATTGAAATTTTGAACTGAACCCTTTACCATTGCATTAGAATAATTTACTCCTGTGGACTACATAAGGGATTTGGTTCCAAATTCCAACATATATCATCTGAAGAAGGCCAGAGTATACAACAGCTGAAATGTCATGAATATGGCAATAAAGATGAGGACAACAGTCTGAACAATGTAAATAGTGTAAAATAGTCTTTTTAATAAAAAGAATGTATTAATAAGACGTAATATCTTGACTGAGTGGATACCAACTTAAAATTTAATTAACAATTTATGGAGAAAGATGAAATCGCACATCATTTAAAACATCAAATTATTAACATGCAAAACTTTGTATTTTAAGTGTGTGCATAAAGTTGTAATGTTAGGAATTTGATAATCTTCAATTGACACACTTTCAAATTGAGCTGAGCATTTTTTTGCATTGGAGATCATCTTTTACATTTACAAATCTACCATTCGTCTGTGCACTGAATACTGCTGCCATATCTGGTCTGGTGCTCCTGCTGTACATCTCAAGATTCTTGACAAAATCCAAAGAAGGATCTGCAATGTAATTGATCCTGACCTGGCATCTCAACTTCAGTCACTTTCTCACAGACATAACATGGCTTCCTCTATCTTTTCTACAAATATTTTCATGGCAACTGCTCTGACAAGCTTTTTTTCCCTGGAGCCCCAACTACAGGAATTTAAGTGTGCTACTAGATTGGCATCTAGGTCCCACCTGTTTACTGTTGAAATAGGTAAATGCAACCACCACTTCTATTCCAACAGTTTCTTTTCTCACACTTCCCTCCTGTGGAATGCCCTTCTGTTTACCTGCTTCCCTGATAACTACAATCTTCAAAAATTTAAATGCAATGTCAATCACCTTCTTCTTGAATCCAGTTCATCTTTTATCCTTTCCTCAATCCTCTCTATACTCAGTCATTTCTCTCATTTTCACTCCCTGTAACCCTCTACGTACTAGTGGCATTCCAGCCTTGCTTGGGGTGAAACGATTAACAACATTTAAATGCAACGTCAATCGCCATCTTATATCTTGTTGAATCCCATTCATCTTTTGTCCTTTCCTCAATCCTCCCTATACTCGGTCTTTTCTCTCACTTTCACTCCCTGTAATCCCCTGCGTACTAGTGGCATTCCTGCCTTGCCTGGGGTGAAATGATTAAAAAAAAATAATCATAAAGTTTGTTTTTGTGTCTCCTATGTTCATGTGCTAAGTATAAATAAAAGTCTAAGAGAGTTCAAGTGATATGCACAAATACCATTGGAAAAGTTTTTAATCCATCTCCTCCTCCAGCTATGGGTTAAATAGTAGAACTTGTGTATGGAAAGATCATTGTAATTCTCCAAAAAATTGTTAATGCAATATTCATTTTAAAAAAAAAATATTCTTACAATTCAAGATATGTTACATCTTTAAATAACCCCAAAAGGGTTGATAAGCTGTAAAAAATACAACCAATCCCCCTGGACTGAATAGTCAAACTTAGTCTTATAGGAAATTCACTCAAACAGATTTTTTTATATTAAAAATTCCAAACGTCCAAATTCCAAACAATAATAAAATAAAAATAAAGAAAACATGGTCTCATGCCTGTTAAATAAATCATTTGTATTTACAAAAATGTGTACATGAATTCAAAAGAATTAAAAAGGAGTAAAAATAGTCTTTAGTTTAGTTAATGATGTTGCGTAGTTGGTCCACAGAAAAATCCGTAGTTTAGAAAAGGCTTTTAAATAGTTGGTCTACAGAAAAAACTTGTGCTTCAGAAAAGACTTTTATCATCAGCAAAGGTTTATTGGTCAAATATTTCACATGGTGAGGTTTATTTCTAACCAATAGACTCTTTGATTTAAACAATATGTGTTGCATTGTGGAATCTTTTTGGCATGTTTGTAATATTGTATGTCATTGGATAGAAAATAAAGTTGGGGCGTGTTTATTATGGTATGTATGTGGGTATGTGCTGAAACAGGGTTTATTTCTGTTAGACTCAGTGGAAACATCATCATCATCATCATTACTTATTCAGTTATCCCATTTTGTGCTGCTGTGGTCATCACTTCCCGTGGCATATGGTGTCATTCAAGACAAAACAGTGCAATGGCTTAACGGTTTCTTTTGCACTGGGGATGTTAAGTTACCTCATTCCTCTACTCGGATGTCACTCCACCCACTGGTAAAGCCATTGACCTCTGAGGCTTAGCTCTTACATCCAGGCCAGTGACTGTCTGATGGCTGCTTAGCAGAGATGGGTTGAGGAGAGGTGTTCCCCTTCACCAGTAAGGTCGGGAAACCCTTCTAACTGTGCTCACACAGTTTAATTGGCAGGTTGATGTTGTTGACCAGGGCATGGCTATTGCAATGCCCATGTAATTTCTTGGAGTTATGGGCAAGAGTTGGATGTAGGTAATGAACATGTACTGTTCCACACCCCAATTCACCTGAGTAAGGCAGGGTTAACTGCTTTGCTGCAAAAGTACTGCCACTGACAATACACCCCATACATGCCAGTGGAAACAGGGTGAGCAATAAATGAGCAGTAGTAAATAAATAAGAAGATGAGATATCCCTAGACATGGACAGTGGACTGAGAACAATCTAGATCTCTAAATTAAATAAGGGGTTTGTTTGAAAATTCCCTGTAGTTTATCCAGATTAACAGACAACTGAAGAACGCCAGAGGGCACAATAGTTGAAACATTGTAATCAGGACTGGTGCATACTACCCACTGACCAGTAATATTAGGTTGGTGCAAAAAATAATGTCGTTTTCACACATAGTAACATATGTGAGAAAACGACATTATTTTTGCACCAACCTAATATAAACTTAAAATTCTGGAAGCCCTTTATATAAGAGAAATGTTACCAGAAATAATAAAAATCAACTGAAGGCCGTGATTGAAGCCAATGTTGATTTTATTGAATAAATTTACTCTTTAGTATTTTAAAATATTTTTGTGTAATTTTGGCAAATATATCTGTTAAAATGAGATGTCACTGATATTTTCATTTTTGCATAATTTAAACGACAATTTATCCATCGCACCATACATATATATATATATATATATATATATATATATATATATATATATATATATATATATATATATACTATTTACATTGTTCAGACTATCATCCTCATCTTTGTTGCCATATTTATCAGAACGTTTTGGCTGTTATACACTCCAGCCATCTTTAGGTGGTTGGAATGTTGAACTGAACCCTTTATTTCACTCGCTGGGGTAGACTGTTCTAGTTCCACGTGCCATGTCTAATGGATGTCAGATCAGTTATCACCTGTTAATTCCCCTCTCCAAGTTCTCCATCACCCTAATCAGGTATTGAACTCACACTCTTTGGGTCCTGTCACTGGATCTAACTAACACCTTTATCCACTGTGTCATTTGTCCCTGAGGACAAATATGCCAACAAAGATGAGGATGATAGTCCGAACAATGTAAATAGTGTACATAATACCTCATTTCAGAATTATAGACAGATATATATATATATATATATATTTAGTTGCATTGATGTGTTAGCTCTATCACTGATACTGAGTGCTTTCCAATAAGAACCACGCATATATAATACATTAAAATTTCATATATATATATATATATATATATATATATATATATATATATATATATATAGGTATGATGAAAATATACATACATGCACATATACTTACATGTACATATAAATATATTTCTTCCTCGGGTGTTATAAATAGTGCTCAATGTTATGTGACAGAGCTATAAGCATATATTATTAAATATACATAATATCCAACATGGATAGCATGACTTGGAGTTTCTTGCAATCTTCAGGTGCAAAGCATACTCTGACTGTTATAGAGTCCGTGTTCTCCTGGTGAGGATTCAAAATTGTGTGTGAAGAATTTTTTATTTAAATATTGTTGCCTAAAATATTATAAATTATTATTTTTATCATTCAAATTCTTAAGTTGGAAAGGCAAAGATTCAAAAAATATATATAAATTTAAAATTAAGTACCAAGATATCACGGGGGATAACTCTCTCTTTTTTTGCATAGCATACCATAGTTATAACAGCTGAATTAAACTAGTACTCAGGGTGTGTATATAACGAAGGATAGAAATATGAAAATAATAGGCCAGGGCTATATATCTAATATGTTTGGAACCAAGCCTTCTAGTTAAACAAGCAGACCATCCAGAAGAGTTGCAGGAGATTCCAAAGTTGTCTGAAAGATGTGGTTGAAGCCAATAGTGATTTTTGTAATGACAAAGTACACAGGTGTTGGCTTTAAGAAAGCTTTATTCAAACTGAGAATACAAAGTCTGTGTATAGTGTCGTTTCATAGTCCCAGTAAAAAGAAATAGCTCTCTCAAAGAGGAGAGTAACAAAACAAGGGGAGACCACTCTTGATTATTCATAAAAATTTTATTGAATAAATTTACTCTTTAGTATTTCAAGATATTTTTGTGTAATTTTGGTAAATATATCTATTAAAATGAGATGTCAGTGTAATTTTCATTTCTGCATCATTTAGATGATAATTT
Source organism: Acanthosepion lycidas (assembly GCA_963932145.1). Classification (NCBI taxonomy): domain Eukaryota; kingdom Metazoa; phylum Mollusca; class Cephalopoda; order Sepiida; family Sepiidae; genus Acanthosepion; species Acanthosepion lycidas. The sequence continues at coordinate 7,525,099 of OZ010606.1, read as the reverse complement.
ATGCATCTCATCCTGTATGTAAAACAGATTTCAGTGAGAAAAATTATCTAGCATGACACAATGTAACAGCCCAGCTTGCTCCAGACCTAGCAATTGATTCAGTATGCTCTTTTTATTTCATGTCAGCTGAAAACATTAGTCTGAGAAGGTACAATGAGTCACTCTCCTGGAGATGAGCATCAGTCATGCTGATGGAAAGTAGAAAGGGTTCCCTCAGATGATTAAAAGAGTGCAGTTTCATTTTGAAGTGTTAAAATTCACAAGTCACTCCTTGCCCCATTTAACAACAGATTGTAGTTCAATTTTTAAGTCAGCTGCCAGTTTGACCTTATCAAATTGATCAGATTTACTATTAAAACAGGAGTAAATAGTTGTATCATCAGCACAGGTATCAAGTTAAGAACTGATGACATCAGGAAGGTCATTTATGAAAATTAGGAACAATGTAGGTTCAAAGATGACTGACACCTGCATTAGAGGTAGAAGAATGGCTATTCAAGACAACTATCTTTTTGCGATTTGATAAGAAAGAATCTGTTCAAAAATTTGTCCAGAAAGACCATAACCATAATATATATATATATATATATATATATATATATAAATGGTGGTACTCTTTTGGAAAAACGTCAGATAGCTCAACTTGCAGTAGAACAAATCGGCACCCGAGGAAAAATGGGGAATAAAAAAAAAAAGAAAGAACCAAGAACATTAAAACAAGGTGAAAACAATCGTCCAGTGTTTAAGTCCCAAATCCAAAGAAAAAAAAAACCCAAAATGAGTAAAAAGACAACTACATAAAGTGCTCAATACACTAAGTAGAGCAAAACCTAAGATAATCTTAAGGAACCAGGAAAACCTACCTAAGTTTCACCTAAACGGATCTTCAAGGTAAAGCAATATTGATACATATTTTTTTAATCCTATCTAAGCTTAGATTGGATTAAAAAATATGTATCAATATTGTGATTTACTTTCTTCTTTTAATGATAATGTTATTAAGCTTATCAGGCGATATGAAAAGAATTTACATAAAATAAATAGACAAAACTTGTCTATATTATTTAATGAAACCTGCATCAATGAAAAAATGCTGCCTAAATACACACTATATATATATATATATGTATATATATATATATATATATATATATATATATATATATATATATATATATATATTCACCTTGCTATCTATAAATTAAAACTAACAAAGCAATTTTTATCCATACTGGGTATGACAATAAACTACAACCACGTCCTGGGTAAGATGATAAACTACATCTGTGTCCTAGGTAAGATGATAAACTACATCCGAAAGCAAGAGGTTTTGAAGAGCATGGAGCCATCTCTTAATTGTTGGTGTTCCCAGGTCCAACCTGACCCGAGTTGGTGGCACCTATCAGGGTCCCGGCTATGATTAAATAGTCCCCCCCAGGGGTCAAAACTCTATAAAAGTGTAAAAATAGGTTTTAATACCAACAATACTTTTTGGGAAAAATTATTATCAATAGTACATTTTTAAAAAATATTACCAGCAATACATTTAAAAAAAAAAGAAGATATTATTAATAATACATTAAAAGAAATATATATTACTAATAATACATCTTTGAAAAAAAAGATATTACCAACAATACATTTTTGGAAAGGAATGTTAACAGCAATAAAAATCTTGTTGGCATGAAATAACACATTGAGGTTGATATGCCGTAAACCAAACCAAACAAAAAGAAAAAAAAAAGAAAAAAAAAAAATTAAACCAAACCAAAGTAAACCAAGCAATTTTTATGATTACTTGGTGCAATGGCTCGTTTTTGACAGAATAGCAGACGAATTTTTTGTCGTTAGTTTCCGTAAAATTTGCCTAAAAAATTATAAAATGTTATTAGCTATTTATGGGTGTTGTAAAAATTTTGTATATTTATTTAAATTATTTTCCAGCTTTTTTTTTAAGAGAAAATATTATTTTATTTTAAAAATGTTTATCCCTGCAAATATTCAATCCGTATTTGTTCAGACACGTGCTTTTTCGATTGGACCACAAGAAAGGCAAAAAAAGAAAGAAAGAAAGAAAGAAAAAAAAATGGGGGAACTAGACGTTTTGACTGAGATGTTTTCTTCTTTTCAACAATATTTGGATGCTGAGCGTGAAATACGTGATGTAAAAAAAACAATATCAGTTTCTAATTTGACATTTATCATTTTTCAAGAAAAAAATCTTATTAATAATTATTGTTACTTAAATCATTTGTATGTGTTTTTAACCTATTACGTGCAGTAGTGTCGCTTTTTTAACAGTAAAATATATATTTTGATTTCATTTATTCATTATAATTTAATTGCATTTGTTTTGTTTTTTATTGAATATATTGTGGGATTGAGATGTTAAGAGTTTTCTAATTTTTACTGATTCCACGAAATTTTACTCTAATTTTTTTTTTTTTTAAATTACTTATTAAAATTGTCGTAATTTGTTTTAACCTTATTATTGTACGTTCGGTCTTCCATATTTCGCATGACTTTAAATTTTTTTTAATAAAATAAATTCAATTTGTAAATACAACTAAGCTTTTTTTGCTTAGTATAAAAACTAAAACGGAAAATTATTTTGAAAAGAAAAACTTTCTTATAGTTCTAAGTATTTACTTGGGATTTTTTTTGTCGAGGTAGACTGAAAAGTTCCTTTTTTTTCTAATGATAATGCCTGTAATTAATTTTAATGATTCAACATCTTCCTTCATATATATTTTTTTTAATGAAACAACAATATTTTAAATGCATTTTTTAAAAGAATTCTGATTTCAATGCCGCAGGAGACTATCATATTATGGCAGAATAAATTGAAATTATCGATTTAAAGTTGTTTTTAAAAAGCAACCCATTTAAATTTTCCTAAAGAAAGAAATCGGGAAAATACCACCACCTCTTAAAAAAGTCTGTATTTTCGATCAGTTATTTCCTTTTAAATTATAAATAAAAACTTTAAAAAAAAAAAAAACACTAAAAAAGAGAGAAAAATAAAAAAATCTGAATTTTGTTTCATTTTTTATATTTTTATTTAAAATTAATTTTCTCATGGATTTGATTTTTATAAAATAAATTAAATTCAATTTGTAAATACAAGTAAGCTTTTTGCTTTTAAGTGACTGCTATTATTTCAAAAATTCAAATAAGATTTCTTGTATTATTTTGAACTATTGTTTCATCTTACTTGTAAAAACCGAAACGCAACGTTTCAACCATGAACATTCTGGTCATCATCAGGTGTCCATTGATTGCCTGTTATGGGATATCTGATGATTATTTCCTGTGAAATCAGTTATTGTTCATTCTTGCTGAATTAGTGTGTCACTATTAGATTAAAAAACTAGATGACAATAACACATCTATACCCAACTCCTATTCACTATGCCACCATCACCAGTCATACAGAAGCAATGCCAGAATACTAGTCAAGAAATGATCATTCTTGACTGGACCCATGGGAGTGAAAGTCTGATGTCATGGAGGCCCAAATCTTTCTATGACCCTAGAATAGATATCACTGATGAAGCATTCTAGTGCTCAATATATGTGTATAAAACGAACAAAAATTATTTTAAAGAAGTTTCTATTTCAAAATCCAGGGATAATTCCTTCTCATGCAATAACCCCACAACTTAATTTAATGATTGATTTTAATTATAAAATCCTTACCATTTTTAAGTTTTTCATATTACTTGATTTTATTTAAAAGTGGATTTATGTTTGTTTATTTTTATAATATTAATTTTGATGTTTCCTTGTTTCTTTTCTCAGAACATTCGAGAAGCTGTAAATGAATTGGAAAACACATCAAGAGAAATTCTGACTTTACTTCAAAGTATTCACCAGGTGCAGAATCTTAAACGAGGTCATTTTCTTTTTTTTTCTTTAACATGTTTCACTTTTCAGCAAACTTGGACCTTTGTGCCCACAAGAAACAGAGACTCAAAAGGACGGTTTTTTCCCTTGACACCACCACTATTATTTTAAGTACCTTTACTCCTCAGAAATATTTATTGTTTTAAAAGTGATGATTAGAATTGTAATAAAAACCTAAACATATGAAAGTGAAGTTATACAGTATTTTGTTCTTAAGAATTTACAATAAAAATATTAAACAGAATTTATTGGTTTGTTTATTTACAAGAATAATTTTATATTTACAATATTCTAAAAACTAATACAATTAAAACTAATGCAATGCAATATTTATCACTTACCAATTTATAAAGAAATAAATATGAAAACAATTTTTTGCTCATAAATTTATAAACATTTACTAAATTATTAAAATATATGAACTATAAGGAAATCTTTATTATTTACCATTTTATAAAATTTCAATCAATTGGCAATTAGCCACTGTTTTGCCAACCATTCCAATAAACAATCTAATAGTGTTTATTATTTCTGTTGTCAATTCTCAAGAACAAAGAAAATGTATAAATTCACTTTCATATGTTTAGGTTTTATTACAATTCTAATCATAGCTTTTTAAAACAAACATTGCTGAGGGGTGAAGGTAGTTAAAATAATAGTGGTGGTGTCAAGGGAAAAACCATTCTTTAACACTGTTTTTTTTTGTGGACACAAAATCAAGTTTGCTAATTTTTCTTCTCTTTTTAGTATTTGATGGTTCCTCTGTGGGATTTATTTTGAGGAAATTAGTATTGGATTTTTTAAAAAATTGATGGAATTTTTTGTTTCCAATAGTTTAATTATAAATTTATAACAGTCTTAGTGTGACTATAATACTTGCCTCACCTACTAACCCCTAACAAAGTCCACCCCTTGATTTTTTTGTGCATTTCTTTATTCAGATTATTTGCAATGAATTCTTATGGAAAAATTATTGGCTTGATGACCCATCACCCAAAGTTAAAAAGGTTCTATCTGTACTTTTGCTAGTTTGGAGATATTTGGCTTCAAAGTTTGGTTAACCATAAGATTTTTTTATAAATTGACAGAAACATGTCTTTACATAATATATATAATTTTCTCAGGATTAAATTTTTTTGTACAAAAGTTAAAGGAGTCATATTTGGTATTCTAGTGAGAACATACAAAGAGCCATAACTAAAAACAAAACCAAAAATTGCAGATAGAATCTTTTTAATTTCAGTTGACATGCTGTTTCCTGGGCTTGAATAAAAGTTAAGTTAATTAGTTACATTGGACTATTGTCCTCATCTTTGTCACATTCATGTTTCAGCCATTGTGAGTAAATTGTTCTACTTCAACCAACACTATTATACACTGGGTCACATCCCCAAGGACACATGGATAAAAAAGTTGGTTGACAGAGAGTTAAGGGCCTCTCACTTCTGAGTGACTCCCACAGGAGAGTCTCTACAGTGAAGAAAACAGTGACTTACCTCGTCAAACCAAGTGACAGCACATTGCGTGTATCTTACAATGAAAAATGTGGCAAAAAATAAAATTACTTACCAAAAAAAAAGAGGCACGTATTCCACATGACATGCTGAATACGGAATATTTAAATTAAAAAACAAGTCCGTCGCAGGAGTAGCTATAAAAGTATTTTGATATGCAAAAATTGGGCGTCCTCTCCCAGTTGTCGACAAATGGAAAAAATGCCTAGCTGATAAAAGCAGTTGGTGTTCTCGAATCGGCAAAAAAATTCATGTATTTTGGCTACCACGTTCGTTGGGGAGAGTTATTTTTCTGACTGGTTACGTGCATAGTGATTTGTGAGATAGTACCTGCGAATCAAGTTTTCAGCATTTCTTTCTGCCCCCGATGTTCGAGTCTTAACTTACAGTGATTTGTTCTCTGCGTTGTGGAAGTAATCTGCGACAAATATTTCCTTTGCTTTCAGTATGTGTAGTAAGGTCCTTTCTTACTGATTGCCAAATTACACCAAAGCTGCACAACCTGTTATTTAGATAATCAAAATTGCTGCATTCCTGTATTGAGGTTTTATTTGAATGAAATCTTTAATAGGAAGAAGTACTTGATTATTGGCTTTCCAGATTATTTCATTACTGATTAATATCTGATCATGTGAAAATGAAATTGTTTTCTCTATTTTATAACAGTTCCAGAGATTTGCCAGAAATCCCGTACCTATTTTGCAAAAGTAAAAGATCAGTATGCAAATATTGCCAGCAAAGTTCCTGAAAATCAGTATTACAGGTAATCTCTAAAATTTTTAGAAAATTTAATATTTTAGACTAAATGTCACTTAACCCACTGGATAATGACTGATAATGTTAGAATGGTTTGTCTATGGCTTTGTTTAGAAATATATAAAATGAGATATATATATACTGATAATAATTTCTTAATGTCATTTAACCCACTGGATAATGACTGATAATGTTAGAATGGTTTGTCTATGGCTTTGTTTAGTTATCATAACTAGACTGAATTGAGCCTGGATGCTGACAAGCTTGTGATACTTTTTGCCAAAAGGCCTGCAAAAAACATATAATAATTGCATTGTAAATGATATGTGACAAATCATCCCGAGCTAAACTTGCACGATATTTCATGTGCTTTGCATGTAGAAGGCTATTTTCAATGTGGAATATTTTCAATACCAAGAGTGGCAGCCTTATATTACCATCGACTGATAAATATTCATGAGTTTCACATGTATATTTGGAATCGCTTCAATAGGCAGACAGCTTTGCTACCAGTAGCAATTAAAACAGTTGCTGCGTGACTATGATCTCCATTAGACTGTGCATTCTTCAATTTATGATGTTGGAGTGAGTTACTTCTTTTCTTGATGGCAAACCTGTTTTGAAATCTCTCTGTGTTGTGTTGTGGAATTGACCCATGTGCAGGAACAATCTCCCTGCTAACTGAGTGACTATGAGTGTATATGTTTCTTCCTGCATGTGCAGTAAGGTCCTTTCTGATTGGTTGTGAAATTACATTGCGAACATGCAATCAGTTCTCAGGATATTACAAATGATTGAATATGATCCTTTCTTTTTTTAAAGTGGGTTATTAAGACCTGTGGATCTTATATTGTTTGGCATTCTAAAAACTTTATGACCTTAACGCAGTGTTTCTCAACCTTTTTAAGCAACAGCACACCTAGACACAAATGAAAATATCGCTTCACGCTTAGCAACATTTTTAAAGGGTAGACATATTAGAAATTAAAATGGATTAAAAAAAAAAATACAGAAATGAACTTTATTTCAATGTTTCTATTCAATTATTTGCACAGCTTATTTAGTATGAAACCTTTTTCAATGTTTGGTCAAATGTGTGATAGGCAGACCCTCATTTCTTCTTCAGTTGAGGGTAGTGTTTCTTGTTTTTAGTGTTATTTTAAATACTTTTTAAAAAATTAATATTAAAACAACGTTCCCTGCCTAACATATTTATATGTATGCCGTGACAATATTTCGCAGCACAGTTGTTGACAATCATTGACATCGAGTTATGTCCCTTTGGTTATATTAACTTTTAGGAATATTACCTCTGACCTCTCTTATTTTCATTTCTTTTTCTTATTATTTGCAACACTAATAAGTAAATATTTCTACCTCTGTCCCATAATAGATGGTACATTTGCATAGATATTACACAACCTAAATGTAACAGCAATTATGGGACAGAAGCACTGTCTTACCTTAGGCTAAAACAGTGTTTGGGGAAATATTTATTCTTAAAAATTAGTTTGTTGTTGTGTTAATAAATCCTACCCCTAAAAAGAAATTAAAAGTGAATTATTTTCAAAGCGATTGTTGTCTTTGACTTATGTATGCATTTTTCCCTTTCCAGATTCCATGACCATTGGCGATTTGTCACTCAAAGATTGTCCTTTTTAGCTGCTTTTGTTTTTTACCTTGAATCTGAATCATTGATATCTAGAGATCAAACAGCTGCTACACTTGGATGTAAGATGACTTTGATTAATTTTTCTCTGAAAACAAACACACACACATATATATATACATATATATATATATATATATATATATATATATATATATATATTAATAACACAATATTTTAATAAATATGTACCAGGTGTAACAGCAAAATTGTCCATTTATTAGATTAAGCTTTGAACTGTTGTATGAAACTTAATTAATTTAGTGGCTTTTTAGATATTGAACATTTTGTGGGATAGTCATTTATGCTGTAACATGATTTGGACAATTTTGCTGTTACACCCGATATTTTTTATATATATATATATATATATATATTAAATAAAAACAGACCACTTTGAGGTTCCCTGTAATAAATTATTTCACCACAGCGTCTGTTTCTAGTTTTTTTACAATGAAAATTGGTGACATCTTCTCTTCTCTCTTCACTTCCTTCTCTCTTTTTTTTCTTTGCTACCCCTTCGATTTCAATGCATAACTTCCAGTAAGTTAACCATTTAAATGTGTCAATATCTGCTAACTCACTCATGACTTCCCTCTCTCCTTCCTCACTTCATTAATTTACATATGTTTAATACAGCCCGTCAAAAATGTGTAAATTTTCTTTTCATTTTTTGTTTGGAAGTAAAGTCTGATGATCTGCAGTCATTTTAAAAGGGCTGTGGTGAAATAATTTATTACATGGAACCTTAAAGTGGTCTGTTTTTATTTAAATTATTTGCTCTGGATTTACATTGAGCTCTCTGGATTATATCCTTCTTAGGTTTACCCATACGGATTACCTAGTTTTTCATAAACTAAATATATATATATATATAGTTTTGTGGAAGAATTTGTGCTTGGTTAATTAAATTCTGTATAAGTGTAATGTTTTAATTACTACAAAATAGCACTTATACAGAATTTAATATATATATATATATATATATATATATATATATATATATATATATATGGTAACTACTGACAAAAAAGTGACACAGTTCAAGTTTTTTCCTAATGCAATATACTCGAGTAGCTGTCAGAAATTTGTCACTTTTTTTTTTTAGCAATATCACTACATAGCATGTTTAAGCTGTCTGAGTAGTTTAGACATTGAGCACTTTTTGTTCCTACATTGGTAGGTCTTTTGATCTTTTCTTTTTCTGTTGCTTTTTTTACTTAGTTCTTTCTTTCACATTTCACCCCAAGAAAGGAAATAAAGCCAATAACATGCAAGGGGTTAAAAAAAAATATGAGAAAAAAACAAAGCGCTATTAAAGAGAAAATAATAAAAGAATAGGAATTAAGATGACAGAAGATAACAATTGACATTGCATTTAAATTTTCCCCAAGCAAGACACTAAAGCCACTAAGATGCAAAGGGATTACTGAGTGTTTGAGAATATGAGGAGAGAGACCAATAAAAGAACAAGAATTAAGAAGGCAGTAAATAACAATTGGCACTGCATTTAAATGTTTGAAGATCAAAGGCAATAAAGCCACTAGGATGCAAAGGGTTACTGAGTTAGAGAATATTAAAAAGAGATGATAATAAAAGAAGAAAACAACAGAAGATAACAATTGACATTGCATTTAAATTTTTGAAGATCAAAATTGACTGGAAAGCAAGACACAGGAAGAGAGTTCCACAACCAAGAAGTGCACTAGAAGAAACTGTTAGCATAGAACTTACGGTTGTATTAGTGATTTTGAGCAACTTGGAAAATGAAGTCCAGAATAATTTAGTCAACTAGAAAAAAACATAGATTGCAGTTGTAGCTTCAAATGACAGTTGAGTTTTTTATACTTTTGAGTGGATTCTGAAAAGTTCTCACTCAATCTTGCTTCCAAAAATCTGACCAAATTATCACCAAACATTAGAATTTCTTTAAGGTCTTCTTGGTTGAAGTGCAAATTTTTCAGCACCTACTCATTGTAGTAGTAGTATTAATGATGACAATAAAGTGTAAAATAATTCGGTTATCTGGAAAAATATAGACTGCAGTTCTAGGTTCAAATGAGCATAAAAAAATTTTTCCCATTTTATTTTTTATAAGAAAGGCTATGAAGAGATGGTAAAAAAAACAAAAAACAACCCCACATTCAAAAGTTGGGATTTATCTACAGGCTTATTTTATCTTTTTGTAGTAAAAGTGAACAAGCAAAGCGGATTTCATTTGGACCTTGAAGATTTCCTTATGGGATTGTTGCAAATGGCAAGTGAATTGGTAAGTACCTCCTTTCTCCCTGACACACCCATTGCTACCACCTTTTTATTCTTTGGAAAATATTTTGTCATTTTTCTCTGAGTGAATAAGCACTGCTTATTCTTACCAAAACTGTCTATCCTTTGTAAAACATTTAATTACCCCTTCACCAAAAAAAAAAAAAAATTCTTTCTATCACACCAAATGCTGTGTGTGTTTATTTATTTTTAAAATTTTGCTAACCAGATGCTTCTCTGTAGCTAAATGGTATAGCATGTCAGACTAAATGATGGTTTTTGTATAAGAATACAGGTTCAATTCCTGTCGGAGAATGTATATTTTGTACAAAATTTCTCAAACATTCAGGCCAGTAAATGTAATTAATACTGTTTAATTAAAAACAGAGCATTTACTTAAAAAAAAAAAAAAAAAAAAAAAAAAAATCTATATCTATAAAAATTAACATATAAAAAAAAAAATCTATTAAATAATTATCGGAATTAATTCATTTTATTTATTTTTATATATATATATATATATATATATATATATAAAACACACACACACACAGTGGCAATAAAGTGACTATACAATTACTTATAATAAAAAAGTAAAGTTTACTTTAGCATTTTGTTATTAACCAGAACCATTTTAATAATAAATTTCTGGACTGTTTATTAATTGCGTTGTCTTAATTGCTATTGTAAGTAACTTTATTGTCACCATATATATATATATATATATATATATATATATATATATATATATAAAGAAATATAGTCTTAAGGTGTGCTATATTTATGGAATAAAGTGCTCAATATCAGAGATAGAGCGTGTGTAAATATAAAAGTGAACATAGAAGTCAACACTTAGAGGCGACAGTCTGTTTCATGCTATATGCAATCATCAGGCCACCTTGGCTTGACGATTGCACATAGCATGAAACAGACTGTCGCCTCTAAGTGTTGACTTCTATGTTCACTTTTATATATATATATATATATATTCAAACATATTGTTAAATATAACAAACAATGAATGTCTATTATGTTTGATCATGAGCCGTTCTGAGTTTTATGTAGTGGCTTTAGTTTCAAGAGAAAATAAACTCTCACAAAACTAAAGCCACTATACAAAGCTTAAAGCGGCTCTTGATAAAACATAAGACATTTGTTGTCTGTTATATTTAACAATATATGTTTGAATAATGATCTGCTGCCCCAATACACCATATATATATATATATAGGAAAATTATAACATAAATATGTTATAAAATTACTACTAAAATAGCCATTTTGTTTCAACACCTTATTTGAAAATTATAGCATAAATATGTTATTGGAATTTATTCTGTATACACCAATCCTATACTTGTGTGTGTGTGTGTGTGTGTATGCATATATATAATATATATATATATATATATATATATATATATATAGCAGGCAGAAATACCAAGTGCTACCAGGAATGCGTGCTTGCTACCTTTCTTTATCTTTTCTGCTCTGCTGCAACAACAAGAATATGATGAATATTCGGATTTGTCAGTGTTTCTAAAATCTCAGATTTTATATTGATTTTTTTTATTTGGTGATGCCATAACATTCTGGGTTTGTCTTTTTGCAGAGTCGTCTTGCTGTCAATTCAGTCACTGCCGGGGATTATGGTCGGCCATTACAGATAAAAAAATTTGTTACGGAACTCGATGCTGGATTCAGACTGTTAAACTTGAAAAATGATTCGCTGCGAAAGCGATATGATGCGCTCAAGTATGATCTGAAAAAAGTAGAGGAAATCGTCTATGATTTGTCGATTCGTGGTTTGAAGGAAAACGTTGAAGGCGAGAGCAAATGAACTTTTTCTGGACTCCTCCTTGAAACTCTCAGTGAGCAGTGACGTTCACAAGGAAGCAGAAATCTGTTTTGAGAAAGTCAGAAAAAAAAAATAAAAATAAAAAAAAAAACAAACCTTTATCATTTAATAAAGAAACTCAAAAATTAATATTTTCTGTTTTTCTCACTCTTAACCCTGCGTTAATCATCTCAGATTTCCGAATATGGATAATCCCTTGGCAAGTGCCTCCCACTACAACTGTGCCACACAACATGCTACACACCCTTACAGATTCAGGAGAGTTGTTGGAAGCGTGCAAAAGAAACAAGTTGCCAACGAGAAACTATGACTACTTAAAAAAATTTTGGGGTGACAAAATATTAGTAAGACTGAATTTAAAAAAAAAAAATTTAACCATCTGGACCCTGATCACCTTATGAGTATAGATCTCCCACCCTGGTTCCCTGCTGTCTGAGATTCTTGGCTGCCTGGGTCGATTCACTTTCACACAGCTGCTGGTATACTGGCCACTTGAGTTCAAAGGGTTAATGTTATTAAGTAAATTTTATTAAACAGTTGTTTAAAATAATTAATACTCTCACAGATTTTGGTCAAATAGCAGGGCAGATTGATCTCTCCAGCCTTGATTGGCAACCACTCTGTCTTGAAGAGAGACAGCACTGAATTCAAACCAGTAATCTTTTGACAAAGGCAGGAGAATCCTCTTCTCACAAATATGGCTATCTTACATATTGTCAAAATATTCTTTTAGTAAAGAAATTTAATTCAGGCAGCTTCTTCCCCAGATCTGTTACATTTTCAACCAGATTTCCAAAAGGACGCTTCCTCAATCACCATAATCTTAACCTTTTCAAGTCCAGAGTTAGCCATTATCAATCTTACATATCTTTATAATGTGAAATTCTTAGTTCCTCGGTTTATCTCTTTACAATAACCTCATTCAGTAACCATCTACTTTGAGTGTCTCTTGGGGCTTGTAATGAGTGAATAACAGTGTATAATAAAAAAAAAATAAATAAATAAAAAAGGTAGCTCTCTAGCGTTGGTTGGCTACCAGTCTAGAAGAAAGTTAACACTGAATTCAAAACCATGGAGAAAACGACAGGAAACCACTCTTTCCCCAAAACACTCATAGCAAAGAATGGTTTATAGATATTAAAGAAAAAGAAGCTATGGAGGGCTACATAAAGGCTAGGAGGTTTAATAACATGTATTGAAATTTGTCAAACAGGATTTACATTTCAAGAATATATGTACATAGACGTGGGTAGAACAATGCTTATCAATATAGGAAAAAGAATCAGCTGAGTCCCAATTCCTGATCGCTTACCCAATAAAAGGACTACTCAAGTTTCAGTTTGGTTTGTTCTACGGCATATCAACCACAATGGGTTATTTAATACTGACAAGATTTTTATTGTTGGTAATAATTTTTTCAAAAATGTATTCTTGCCAATAATTTGTTTTTTTTCTTCAAAAATATACTGCAATATTTTTCTTCAAAAATGTATTGCTGGTACTAAGACTTATTTTTACACTTTCATAGTATTTTGACCCCAGTTTGAGGGTTAACTATTTACTCATAGCTGGGAACCTTTTTTTTTTTTTTTTTTTTTTCAAAAAATGTATTGCTGCTGATATTTTGTTCCTTCAAAAATTCATTGCTATTAATAATTTTTAACAAAAAGTATTTCTAATATTTAAACTTATTTTTACTGTTTCATAGTATTTTGGCACCAGTTTGCAGGGGTCAACTATTTTCCCATAGCTGGGATTTTAACACATGCTAACACCCTGGGTCAGAGTGGACCTGTGAACACCAGCAATTAAGAGGTGGTTTCATGCTCCTCAAAACCTCCTGATCAGAGGCCTTGTAGTTTATCATCTTACCCAGGATGCGCCACTCAAGGAAGAGGGTGGCTGATTGAGATTGTAAGGGATGGGGAAGTAAAGGTATTATGAGGACGAGTAAGATAGATATCTGTTGACCCTGACAAAGATTATAGTTGTCAGGAAAGCATTCTATCAGGAGTTTGTTCCACAAGGTAACAGTTCCGATGAAGAAGCTGTCTGAGTGGATCTTGCTTTTTATCAAAGGAACGCAAAAAGAATTGGGATGGTTTGCCACTAAGAACATGACATGGTGGGTGACAATCATTAACATCCGATTTATTGTCACTTGACCCCAAACATAATTTATCTATTATTTTATTCCATTTTGGTCAAGTGGATGGCCACTTTAAATACCCTACCTTACAAATGTTATCACTGGTCATAGAACACTAAACACGAGACAGAGATCGAATCACCAATCTTTCCTTTCTGTGAGTGTGTCCCATTCATAGTGCCTGACTTGGAAAATTACTACTAGAACAATAATTTATTAGGTTAGTGCAAAAATAATGACGTAATAATGTCGTTTTTTGACGTTAAAAAATACGTCAAAAAACGACATTATTATGTCATTATTTTTGCACCAACCTAATACATCTGTAGGATTATCCCACATGTTTGCCAAGGAACTTCTGCTAATCACAGCTAGGCAGTGTTATATAAATCAGTATAAATTAATTTAATATAAATATAAATCAAAGTCTTGTTGTCACTTGTTCCCAAGTGATTTCAGTTATTATTTCATTTTCTTTTGGATAAGTGTGTGGCCGTCCTGAAGATCCCACTTCACACACAAATATTACTGCACTTGAAATTGAGATAAAATCAAATATGTTCCCTTTTATGTAGAGGTTCCAATCATTGTGTCACAATATGTCTTGGTTCATTTTAAAAAAAAAAAAATGCAAGAATTGTCCCATTTTTTTTTTACTGTTACTCTTAGATGCCAATGAGGAGGAAAGTTTTTTTTTTGACAAGATTTTTCCAGCACTCCTCAAATTTATTAAGACCATTCCATTTATTAATTTTGCACAGAAGGCAATAATTAAATTTGCTGTAGGTTACCTGGATTAGCATGTACCTGATGAAGGCCAGAGGGCTCAAAAGCCGAAAAGTGGTGACAAAAATCTGCATGTAAATATTGTAAATATTATTATTATTATTAATCATGCTCAAGAGATCCTGGATCAGCACTTGGGAAATTTTGATTCAGTCAGTGATGGTTGTGTGGTGATTGTTGAGGTTGGACAGATGCACAAAGGAGTGGTAGTCTTCACTGGAGTAACTAAGAAACTAACATTTATCATTATCAATACAATCCAACTGTAGTTTCTGTTTCAGATATTATAACAGAAAATAAATAAAATGGTTGGCTGCTTATTTCTGATATGGGGGCAAGAAATAATTAATTATAGTCAGTTCAGTTTTTGACTTGCATGTTTTTATGATTGCGTTGTTTTAAAAATAGAGTTCCATTGTTCTTTTTTTTCCTTCTTTCCAGAATTTCCGTCTTCTATACTTTGATGAACTTAATGTGTTTTTTTTTTTGTTTTTTTTTTTAAATCACCCCAAGCAAGGCTGTGAAGCCACTAAGACACAAGAGGTTACTGACAAAGCCGACACTAGGGTTTTGCCCCCCTACCCCAACTTCGATATGGAGCACACCCCCCTCTCTACTACATGTTGATTTCAAAGTTTCCAAAACTAAGGGTCACAAACCCTCAAAGGAAAATTGTGTGGGAAGGGCAGCATTTTTACCAAAGATCAGGGAATTATCCAATTTAAATTAAAATTTCAGTACATATTCATTATTTACTTTTATAATGAACAGGTTGTTTTATTTTTAAAAAAATCTGAGAAAATTTTATTCTTTTTGTAATAACCACCAATATTTTTATGACTAAATTTTACTTGTAAAAATGTTTAAATCGCAATTTTTACATTTCCATAAAGATTAATCACTGATGCATCTCGACTCAAAAAAAAGTTTTACAAAGATTCCAACACAACACAAATGGGATGGTCTTAAGAATTTATTTTAAAAACAGTATTTGAGTTTTTGGGAAAATTTTTCATGTGTTGAAATCTTTAGACATTTTTATTTTTTAAGCGACCATTTTCTGTTTTTTCTTTCTAGAAATGCAAAAATAGGGACTAGAAATTTTATTTTAATTACTAGCCATGGACTTCTAGTTAGTATTACTATTAGTAAAAAAAAAAAAAAAAATATCAGAGATCCTCCTTAGTGGATGATCTTGGAATAAAAAATGATTTTCCTGAGATATGTTACCCTCTTAATTGATTTAAAAGAACTTTTCAGGAAGAAAATTAAAATTAAAAAAAATTAGCACTTCTGTGCCCACTCCGGACACAGAAGTGATAATTTTTTTAAATTTTAATTTTCTTAGGTATAGGGTCCCCCGCACGATTGAGAGGTTGGTGGTAGTAAGCACCAACCCTGTCAATTATTATAGTTTATGATTGACAATATAACTTAGTAAAAAGTACAAGAAAGCAAAAAAACACTCCTGAAACTAGATTTTTTGGGCTTCAACCTCATTGGGGATTCCTGCATAGTACGCACCACACAACCCATGCAGATATATGATGTATATTATTAGTTGATGACTGACAATGTAATGTTAGTTTAAAAATAATTTTAAAAAGTGGCAGATAGCCATAAAACAGTGCTGAAAAAAACCGTAGAGGCCACAACCAGACCCCAAAAAATGCAGGCCAGGTTGGAGGTTTTATGGGTAAGATACACCAGCCCTGGTTACTAACTGTAAAAGAATAATAGAAAGAGAAAATAAGATTAATGAGTAAGAGCAATAAAAGAAGAGGAATTAAAAAGATAGTGGATAATGCTTAACATTGCATTTAAATTTTTGAAGATTAAAGTTGGCTGGGAGCCAAAAGAGAGTTCTGCAAGCAAGAAGTGTGATAGAAGAAACTGTTAGCATAGAACTCAAGGTTGCATTCACCCATTTCAACTGTAAATTAACGAGAACCTAATTGCCAATCTAGTCATCCTGGGTATGACAATAAACTACATTCGACAGAAAGGCCTCTGAACAGGAATTATTGAGTAGCATGGAACCACTTCTTAATTGCTGTTGTTACCAGATCCACCCTGATCTGGGGTAGTAACATCTGTTAGGCTCCTAGCCGTGGGCAAATAGTGAACCCCCAAACTTGGGTCAAAACACAATGAAAGTATAAAAATACATTTTTATAGTAAAAATACCAGCAATACATTTTTGAAAAAAAAATTATCATTAATAAATTTTTGTAAAAGAAATTACTCCCAAGAAAATTAAATTTTGACATTAAATGACCCACAAGGAGTTGATATGCCACTAAACAAACTTTCCAATCTTGTAATGCACCGAAATTCATAAAGTCTAGGTACCATAGAGGAAAGTTCATCAGAACAATTATCATGAAAGTATTTATAAAAAAAAAAGGTACATGGAAGCTACATTACAGTCTTGGGGGAGTGACTCAGGCTGAGATGCCAGATCATTCATCTTTGGGTCTTTACTAAAATTCTAAATTTTTGATCCTTTAAATAATTGACTCCAATTTGTATTAATTCCCTACCTTAATTACTGTATATTGAAATAATCGCCCCCCCCCCATTATTAACTACCCCTACCAATTATTAAGATCCTCCTAATGTATTAAGCATCTAAGAGCATTGCATATAGAATTAAATAAGCAACATTCTTAGCATTTTATTCTTTGTTAAAAAGCCAATCCAAAAGCGAAATGATTTGTGCAGTTTATGAAGGAAGATGCTTCTATAATGATCCAGAAATTTTTGTTCTATAGATTTCTTTCAGCACAACAGTCCACGGTTGTGTCGACACATTAAGGTCAACAGAGATTAATTCATTACTCGTGAAGAATAGTTAAAATGCAGAGAGACAATATATTTAAAAGGGAGATAACCTACATGAAACAAGGGAGATAACCTACTTTTTCACCTACTTGGTTCTGCTAGTTACATTGATGCATTGGCTACTGTGTGTAATTTGTGACTTAAACAGCAAAATTAATCAGTTGTGATAGTCAATGAAAAGCAAATGCAACAGATGGAATTAACTATTAAAAAATGTCCAGTTTTCATAATCAGCCCCCCCCCCAAATAATTTTTGGAGAATTGGAAGAGAATCTACCAGAATAGCAAGTTAGACTTTTATGATTCATGATGATGATGATGATGATGATGATATTTCATTTATTCAAGATATCAAGATCTAAAATTTCATCACTATAAAAAACAATCTTTCCACCACAAGCACAGTGGCAGTAGCGGTAGTAAAAAGAACAACACAGACGTATTGTCTTCTCTCTGTGAAAATCCAGTGGAAAACAGCAAGGGACAAAAAACATCCATTCGGATCCAACATAAGACTCATTTCACAAACAAGTAAAGGATGAGCACCTCTGTATTTGGTAATGAGTTCTACCAACGATGATGATAAAATTATAGTTTTGTCTGTCTATCCATGTGACTGAAATCCCTCGTACTTGGCCCACACTTACTCTATACAGAAATATTATACCTTTTCAAAATCAAGATGATTCCAGGATTGAAAATCTGTCCTTTGTTTGATGCTTGAACATCCAGCATTGGAATTTGTGTCCAGATGAGGCAGGAACAGTTAAAAATTCAAATTTTAAAATAACTGAAAAAAATTAGTGATTTTAAAGTTTTTAATTTATATTGATTTTGAAGTAACACAAAAAAGAAAATTAAAAATTTCTGTTTTAAATTCAAATTAAAATATCTCCAAAACTTTGTGAATTGAAAAAATCAATTTTATTTCTTCAAAATGCAAAGGAATCAGAGTTAAAGTGAGATGTTTCCTGACATGAAGTTTTGAAGTTCCATAGAGTTTAGGATTTGAAGAACTCAATTTTCAGCCTGAATTGGAATTTCAGCCTGAATTGGTGTTTCAGTTCAAATCAGAGTTTCAGCCCAGATTGGTTATTTGGCCCAAAACAGTCTTTTGGCCGGAATTGGACCTATAGCCCAAATCAGATTTGAAGTTAGGTTTTGAAGTTCCATGAATTGAGGAAGTCAAAGTTATTTCTTCAAAATTATCATTGCTAATTCCAGAGGTCTCTTTAGTTTTGGGTTGGAGACCTAATTAACCCTCCATGGGAGCTAGCTTAAAAGTCCGCACAGAGTCAGGCTTTTTTAAGCTAGTATTCAATAAATTAAGTAAAGTTCAAGTGACTTATTTGGTTCTAAATTTGAATCTTGTGACATTTCTAACAAAACATTAGCTTGTTAAGAATTTGAAATTTGAAAGTTAGAATTAGCTTTTCATTTACTCAGAAATAGTATAAATATGGGATCTGATAATAAATTCTATAGATTTGGAAACTGGGTGAGCAGTACTAAAAATAAGAACTAAATGAGTTATCTGAAGAGGTGGACAGTGGAATGAGAACAATCTATCCCCATATATCAAATAAAGTGTTGAGTTTAAAATTTCCTGTAGGTTACCAGGATTGTCATATACCTGATGAAGGCTGGAGGGCACAGCAGCCAAAATGGTGTGATGACAATAACAGAGATGAGGACAATAGTCCACATGTAAATATTGTAAATATTATTATTATTAATCATGCTCAAGAGACCTTGGATCAGCACTTAGGAAGTTTTGATTCTGTTGGTGGTAGTTGTACAGTGTCTGTTGTTGTTAGACAGACACACAAAGGAGTGACAGTCTTGGCTGGAGTAACTAAGAAACTAACATTTATCATTATCAATACAATCCAACTGTAGTTTTTGTTTCAGATATTATAACGACTAGTAAATAAATAAAATGGCTGGCTGCTCATTTCTGATATAGGGGCTAGCCAATCCTTGTTAGTGATGGCTGCTCAGTCACATTTATGCTAATTTGACCCCCATAGAGCCCAAATGTGGTTTACACTGTAACTATGCTGAGTGGACTTTAATTACTGTTTCTGGGAGAGAATGCAACATCTGGCATGATCAAAATAAAACTGTGGATATGCTCAAGCCCTCTGCCATAATAAATTGTGCTAGTACATTTATCAACAGATTCCAGTGCATATAGTATGCCCTGTTTGCTGAGGCTTCAGAATACACTGATTGCCTCTCTTCAGAAGGATAAGACCCCTTACACCAAATGAGGCATCCTGGGTATGGCGATGAACTACATCCAGCAGCAAGCCCTCTGACCAGGAGGTTTTGAGGAGCATGGAATTATCTCTTAATTGCTGGTGTTCCCAGTTCCACCCTGATCCATGGTGGTAGCACCTGTTAGGGTCCCAGCTATGAGCAAATAGTTAACCCCCAAACTGGGGTTAAAACACTATAAAAATGTAAAAATGGGTTTTTAGTACCAGTAATACATTTTTGTAAAAAATTATTACCAGCAATACATTTTTGGAAAAAAAAATATTACCAGCAATAAACTTTTGAAAAAAAAATGTTACCTGCAATAAATTTTTGAAAAAAAAAATATTACCAGCAATATATTTTTGGAAAAAATATTACCAGCAATAAAAATCTTGTCAACATTAAATAACCCATTTGAGGTTGATATAATGTAAAATAAAACAAACCAAACCAGTGCATATAGTCCACTGTAAAAGAATAGAAACTGGATTTTTATTCAAGATTTTTTCATCTATTTAAATAGATAATGTCATATCTAGTTATTTTTGTTTCTGTAGAAATGCGATAAATAGACTAATGAAATTTGTGTGTGTATGGTGACTTTGTGATAATGAATATCAACTACCTTAGCTGTGATTTGAATTTTTCCTGTAATTATCTGTTTCCCCTCCTCCAACTCAGTAGATTCCAATAAGCAGCAGGTGGCTTATCACAATGAACTCAACCGTTTATGTTTATTCCACATCCCAGAGCCCACATGTGGTTTATACTGCAACTATGCTGAGAAGGCCTTAGTTACAGTTTCTGGGAAAGATTGTGTTATCTAGCTTGATCAACAATTTGAACAAGGCCAGCATGTTCAATTCCTTGGCCATGATGACTTGCGACTTTGAACTAACACAGATAGTGATGTCACCCAAGGCTTCTATCTACCCAATCTCACTCACAAAGTTTGTTTCAACCCATGACATGGTTTTCAGGCACTTTGTGATCGACCCCTCTAGTCTGATAACATCAGGAAGTCTCTTTCCTGAAAAATCGACTTTGGTGAGATTTGAACCCAGGTTCCATGGTCAGAATGTGAACATTCTAACCACTCGGCCATGTGCCCATATATATATATATATATATATATATATATATATATATATATATATATATATATATATATATATATATATATATATATATATATATATATATATATATATAAAATATCTCCATAGACACTTAATCAGACTAGACTGTCATCTTCCGCTTTAAATTTAGACACCCCGACCTTACCCTGACTTGACATCTACGTATGTAACTGAGATATTGATACAAATTATTAACCCTTACGCCCCTTTTTCTTTAAACAATTGCTCTAGCCATTACCATAGTAATTTTAATTTCAATAATGAATATGCTTATAAAACGCGTAAATTTCAGGAATAAGTTATTCCAAAAATAATTTTGCTTGAAGATGGAACAGAGCTTAGTACTTTAATTCAATTTAATTCAAATAATTATATTGAAGTTTTCGGCTCTTGTTTTGAAACATGAGAACTCTTATGTAGCGTTGAAATAATATTTTTAAATAAATAATTATATATATATATATATATATATATATATATATATATATATATATATATAGGAGGCACGGTGGAGTAATGGATATCGGCTTGGATTGAGGAATCGGAGAGCCGAGTTCGAATTCCAGTCGAATCCATTACATTCACTTACATGCTAATACCCTTGGGAAAGGTATGAATCCTCTTCTTCTCCCTCCAGCTATGGGTAAAATAGCAGGACAGACTGGGTTCTATAGCCTTGGATGACAACTGGTCTAGGAGAAGGACAACTCTGAATTCAAAACCTGTGGAGGGTCGTTTGGGAACCTTGTGGCATTCGGTGCACCAGGTCTCTGTATTCGTCCCTCCAAAAAGTGTGGCTTGTCCTGCACGAGGCCTTCACCACTATAATCAAATCTCATGTCCCGGTGTCGGGTTGTCGGTTTCCTGGAAACTGACCTGCTTGACCCTCATACGTCGAATCTCGACGGGAGAGTCGATCATCATATATATATATGATAAAAATCCTACTAGGCAAACAAATCCTCTTCTCAGAGCTTGCAATCTGGCAAGAGACCACATGGAACTCCATATCATCAATTCAAGGATCAGCTCAAAAACACTCTGCTGAGAACAGAAATCAAACTGGTCAATTGGGAGATGGAACCTTCAGAAAGAACTAAATTTAAACTAAATTGTCTCCATTCACATGGAAACAATTCACAACTAGTATACAAAATCTTGGGTTACTACTATGGACTTTTCCGTTTCTTCTTTTTTTATAGTAACTAAAGGGAAACAAAGTACTATGCCTATTTTATTTTTCTGATCCAGAAATTAGTGTAAGTAAAGATAAGCATTGTTATAATGGTCGAGCTCAAGTCTGCCTTGTGCAGAGTTGGAATAACCAAAGAAAAGGTTAATTTATTACATAGGTAAAGCTTTTAGAAGATACATGTCAATGCCATGCATTAGAAACTCATAAGACAAGGTCAGTCATCAGTGGACCAAGAAAACTAATGTTCCCCAGCAGGAATATAATTTTCAGGTAGTACTACAACTTAACCAGTGACCCCTAACAGGGCATTGGATGAAGCCAAGTGGGGTATTAATATTTCTGTTTCCTTTACTCTGGGAAAATGTATTTTTAAAAATTTTTTTATTAATTATTATTTCATTTAATGATTTTATTTCATTTTCCCAAAGGTTTGCATATAAACCTCAGACAATGATTGATGATGATTGACATTGCATTTAAATTTTTCAAGATCAAAGTTGACTGGATAACTAGAAGCCGGAAAGTAGTTCCACAAGTGAGAAGTGCAATAGAAGAAACTGTTAGCATAGAACTTACGGTTACATCTAACGGCCAATTGAACTGTAAAATGGTGACATCTTACTGCCAATCTAGTATTGCACTAAAGTCGAGGTACCATAGTAGAAAGTTTATCAAGACAATTACCGTGAAAGTATTTATAGAAAAAGGCACAGGGAAGCTATGTTATAGCAATGGGAAAGGGACTGAAGCTGAGATGTCAGGTCAGGATCAATAACATTGCAGATTCTACTTTGGATTTTATCAAGAATCTTGAAATATGTTGCAGGATAACCAGCCCAAATGTGGCAGCAATATCAAATGCATAGCTGAATGGTAGACTTATAAATATGTGAGATAGATTCAGGAGAGAAAAATTCTCTTGATCTTCAAGTCAGAAAGAAAGACAAGACTGTTTATTATTAAAACTGTTATGTCTTAATATTAATAATATCAATATTAAAAATCTTTATTTACAAGAAATCTTTATGTAATGCCCCTCCGTAAAAAAAGGCTTTTTTTGTCACAGTAACTATGTAAAAGTCAGGAATTAATTTCAACATTGTGTCAATGTTAAAAATAGGACTCCCCTTTCTAAATTGACAATAAATCAATATTTTTTGATTCTGACAAGTGCCACCACAGCCAGACAGTCTAAAGAATGCTAATTTACAAAAATTCTTACTCTCAAAATTTTAATTTTTTTAATGTATATTTAAATTTTGCATTTATTTTTGGCATCAGTTTAAATAGATTGGTCATCTCATAAAAAGCAGGAAACTATTTTCCCCAATGAATAACATTTGTAGATGAGAATTTATTAGACCTTCCTCAAATATTACCATATTTGATGGCATATAAGATACACGTTCTTTTATTAAAAATATCTTTTAAAATTCCCCTGCATCTTATATACCATATGAAGGTTTAAAATTTGCAATAGTTGGCTGAAATTAGCTACCTGGCAAATCCTATTAGCTTAGGCATTAAAGTAACCTTTATATACCTATTGTCATTATTTAAAAGTCTTATCATTGATAATATTCATTATATTAATTTCATCACGTTTAATATTAGTACTGTTTCACTAAAATTTTATGCAATAAATTCAAATTACATATTTGTAAAATATATTTGTGTCATTAATATTTTTCTTGTGATAACTTCCGGTTGCATAAATACAATCAAAATTTTTATATCCTAAATATTCCACTAAGATGTTTACAAGACACAGGTTGTACAGATCATATAAAGGAAAATTTTTGACTGAATTTTAATGGTAACTGTACTGTTTTGCTCAATTGTAATAATTGCTTGATTTTTATTTTGTTTTCTTACCTTTGGATATAATAAAGTTTTTATAGACTCATGTTCTTTTTTTTCGTATTATTTTTCATTTAATTGTAATCATAGCTTGTTTAATCAAAATAATCCCTCATAAATATAGCCTAGGCTGTACCATTTACTAATAATTTTACTAATTTTACTAATTACTAATTTTTTCTTGATTTATCCTGCTGAAATTGGGGTGCGTCTTATACACCCGTGCATCTTATATGTCATCAAATATGGTATTTTTTATCAATTTAGAAGTGGTCTAATAATATTTATACAGTGTAAAAGCGATGCTAATATTGGGACTGACACGATTAAGAAAACTTTATCAACATGTAATAAAGATATTTGTTTACACCTAAACATGAATACAACAGTTAATATACAGAGAATATGTCAGGCAGAGTGAAATAGAGCTAGGTACCGTGTACCTTTAAGGCCCTCAGCAACTGGTTCTGTGGACTTGAAGTGAAATAGGGCTGGGTAGCTTGTATCTTTAAAACCCTCAGTAAATGGTACTGTGGACTTACCCATCTGATGGAGTGAAATAGGGCTTGGTAGCTTGTATCTTTAAATTAAAACGCTTGGCAACTGGTAATATGGACTTACCCATCTGGTGAGTGAAATAGGGCTGGTAGCTTGTACCTTTAAAACCCTCGGCAAATGGTACCATGGGCGGCTGAGAGAATTTCTTCTGTGTTACTTTGGAGCAGGTCTTGTTCCTTCACTGGTGATGGTTAGCTTTTTCTGAAGCCACGTGAGACACCGCCAAACATCATGTGGCCAATCTCTCTATATAGGAGCAGACGAATTTTACAAACCCAACACTAGACTTTTACAGAGTTAACTGCGCTTTGTTTATTTTTAAAATGCCGTGCCTTGAAAATGTGTTTCTGTGATTGACACCTACATATTTGAGACAAACTGGAAAATTTTATTTTAATGACATTGCATTTCACCGTCGTGCCTAGACAGTCATCTTCAGGTCTGAATGAAAGTTAAAACTGTGTTTTTTTACATTAAAACTCTTAATGTCTCTTAATATTAACTTTATATTAATTAATATCTTTATTTATATTCAGGTTATTCTTCTCATCTTTGTTCTTATTACAATGTTCCAAAACGAGGAAGGCTGAAGAGCACAACGTCCGAACATTGAGCTCTTCAGCCTTCCTCAGGAGCATATCAATCTGGATGGGCATGTCACATCCTGTTCTGAACTGAAGATGCCTCCCAGACACATGAAGGCAAAGTCAGTCAGTTAGGTGCCAAGCATGATACACACTTAGGCGATCATGTATCTTTCAATACATGATTGACGAGGCAGATTTTTTCCCAAAGTAGGTTGCCATTTCTTTCTGCAGTAGACTAGTTGCCATCCAACGCTATAGAACCCAGTCTGTCCTGCTATTTACCCATAGGTGGAGGGAGAAGAAGAGGAGTCATACCTTTCCCAAGGATATTAAAAACAAATCATTAAAAAGCTGTTCCACTTGGTCTCATATCTCCATATCTATATATTTCTAATATTTTTATTCTTTAAAAGGAATGTTTTATAAAAAATGTAAAAAACAAAAAGCAAGAATCATCTGACAAACAATTGCATGTTTAAAAAAATGTATATCTGTTTGCTCACTGATTTTTTTGACAGGGCCCAAGAGCCACTCAAGGTAGAGAAATTACTGTGTGAAGTTGTATTAGCGTAAGAAAGGACAAGCGTTAAGAGTATGGAGTTGAAGTAGACTTTAGAAGGAACTGGAAACCCAATCCATCAACATGAAACAAGGGATAGACCTCTACTCCTATTTGAAATACCAGGGAGTAGTGTAAACAGGATGATAGGCAAGCCTATCTCTTCCTACAATAGTCTACATGTAAATAGTGTAGATAATGATAATCATCTCAAAGATTTCAACAGAAGTTAGCATTACTGAATTTACAAAATCTTTCTCTTAAAACATTTTTGCAGAAAATAGGCTTCTCAAGTGCACTAATAGATCTTTCCACTACTAATGAGAGTTTCCTTACTAACTTTTTGTTTGAGGTAGTGTAGAAAGTTGTGGTTGTAAAGGAAAGAAAAGTAAAGACTGTCAACTTATAGTAGCAACAAACATCTGCAATAGATTTCTTCTGTCTCTCGATCGCAACACTTGTAGCCAAATCACAGTTCAAACGATAGCCCATCGTAACAGTCCAACAAGCAGCATAGAAATAACAAAATGCGGTCACACATCCAACCTTCACTTCTCACCAGCAAAAAACGTATGTTTGTCTGCCGAGCTCAGAAAATCTCCTGCCTTTATAAGCGAAGAACAACGGCTTTTGTTCACTGAGAGATCTTTCTGATTGGTCACGCCATTTAGGGGAGGGAACAACATTAGTACAGATTCTAGTCCTTAAAGTAGATTTTTTTGCTAACTACTTTTTGGTAATTTTTCTTCAGCTCACACACTAAACACAAACTCTTTTTCGAGGTAGCTGATTATCTCTTTGACTACAAAAGTCAACATCCTGATTATGCCATTATTTTCTCCTTTAGTTATATGTGCTTTTTGGTTGTTGCTGATATATCTGATGAAGGCCAATAATGATAACAACCACAGAAATGTCAATAATAAAAATGTACATAGCCATTTGTTTATTATTTAAAAGAAATATTTTTGCAAAATAAAATAAGCTCTGTTTTTGTACACAGATATAAAGGATGTAAGTACAGTTTCAAATTTGACATTTGTAAACTACCGTAACATACTTGTGGATAGGTTGCCCCACCGAATAGGTTGCCCCACCGGATAGGTCGCCCCACCAGATAGGTTGCCCCACCAGATAGGTCGCCCCACCGGATAGGTTGCACTCCTACTTTATGGCTTAATAATTGATGATTTACTGTTGACTCGCAGATAGGTCGTACTATAATCTGGGGAGTTACACAGCCTTTTCTAAATGTAAGAATTATCAGGTATATACCTTAACAATTACAATTATAAACTATCAATTTAGCTACCAACACTATCACTGTGCAAAGCAAAATAGTCTTGGTTAATAGATTCATGCAATTTGTTATTTGTAAATAACACTTAAGAACGTTTTTTTAATTCTATAAGAAACAACCATGAAAGAAAATTTATCTCATAAAGAATATTTTTCATTTCTTTAAGTCATATTTTCCAACGTATTTTTGACAAAATATATATATTTTGTAGAATGAATCGTGGGACTATTTTTCTTTTTCAATAAACATCTATACGTGGTTGCTTAACTTATGTATGCAGCTACAGTATGCATGTTCAGGGTTTCAGTCTAGTGCATGGGCCCTGACCAAATGGTGACTGATGGATCAATGAATATTTTATAATTTTATTTATTTATTGTGATGGATATGTGAATCTAGCAGTATGAGGTAATTTTAAAGCAGTGAGTCCGTATATATATATGATAGATAAATTGTTTCTATAGGGAGAAAAATCACAGCTTTAGTGTTTATGGTAATCATTTCCAATTTCTCAGAAATCATGGTGACAAGGTAGTGTTGTTTTCCATTTATGTCGAGCAGATAGATCGCACCCCTAATATTTTGTGGAATTTTTGGTAATAAAAAGTGCGACATTCCTGTGAGTATATAGGGTGTAACAGTAAGGTTCTAATAACTCTGTAAAAAGGTAGGGATCGATTTTATACTGTATGGATATCATGAAAAGCTTTCCCCTCCTAAAATTATAATAAATTAATATTTTTTTGATTTTGACAAGAAATGTCACAGCTTTAAAAATCCTAAAGAATGCTACAAATTTAGAAAGTCCTAAAGAATGCTACAAATTTACAAAATTTCTTTCCTCTCAAAATATTCCAATCTATTTAAGTAGTGACAATTTGGGTTTTAAAAGTTGCAATATTTTAGTATGGAATTGAAACGGTCAAATTTCTTTTTCCAGCTGTGATGATGATTTTCTTAGCATAGCCTAGTTGCAGAACAGGTCCAAAAATATGGGTCACCCAGTGAGAATCAAACTCACTATGTTGTCATAACTGATCTAGTGAAATATTCTTGTTAACCATTACACCACATCAAAGTGACCCAAATGATTTTCAAAGCATAGCACAAGACTGAAAGTATGGGGCACCCGGTTAGGATTGAACTCACTATTCAGTCATAACTGATCTAGCAGAACAAGCTTGCAAACCATTACATTTTGAAGCGCCCCTGCTTCCAGCTGCAAGGATTGAGAAACTTTTGCTTGAATTGGTTTGCATAGGAGATTCAATAGAGCAAACAGGCTCTTTTCATATCTGTTACCTGTCTTCTCCCAAAATATTCCTTATTTTTTTATGAGTGGACCAGTCTATTTAAGTAGTACCAACTTGGGTTTTAGATATTGCAATATTTTATGGGATTGAAACAGTCAACTTTCTGCTTCCAGCTGTGATGATAGAGAAATTGTTGCTTGAATTGGAAGCATAGGAGATCCACTGGAGCAACCAGGCCATTTCATGTCTGGTACCAGTGACTGCAACTGCTCTCGAGCCAATCATACAAAACAGTTTCATCATCCTATGACTTACCAAGCCAGCTGTTTCCATGGCCACAGCTATAAACTTGTGTCTGTCAGCCAGAGAGCTATACTTGCAGATCTTCTTGTCTATCACCGATGTAATGAAAACTTGATGGCTGACATCATCAGATTGGCAGTTGAAAACAAATTGCACCATGTCAGTAGCTTCCATGCTTTGAACAGGAAAACTGTAATCACATGAGAGGTGTTGCGGGCTGGTGTACATGTTGAGAGATAAACATGTGTGTTTCCTGAAATGCCCACAACTAACATGGCAGACTCGGAAACAATGAGGACCAATATATGTGTACAAACAAATGATAATCTATTAACATAAACAATAGAATATTTTTGTGTTATTGAACAATGAACATGAAGGAAGTAAATATTTAAGCTAATGAATTGTTTGCATATGTGTATTTTGGTGTAGGAGAAAGTCCTAGAAAAAATGAAGTGAAAGGTGTGTATGTACGTGTGTGTGTGTGTGTGTGTGTTGTTCATGCATGTCCCAAAAAGGGAACGCATTCTTCCATGAGTAAGCAGAAAAAGTGATAAAAAGAGGACAAGAAAAGATATCACCAAGTATTTATAAACCAGAAAGCGTCCCCTAGTAGCGGTTTTGAAAATTACGAGAAGGTAACCTGACAAGAGGCATTTAATGCTGACCATCTCAAGAATGGAGAAAATTCCAGCTCTTCTGAGACATTTTTGGGATGGTGTGGAAGATGATTTTAATGGCATGATAGTGGTTAGAGGTCAAAATCTCCAATGATTAGGCCACACAGCAAAGCAGCATACCTCACACATTTGAATGATTGATTGCCAAAACTTGCATAAACTAATTTTATATAAAAACATAAAATTCAATGCTATTTGATTAAATACTTTTTTGTCTTCTGCCAAAAGTATTTATCAATACACAAACTGACTCTTGCTAAGGGAAGGACTGGTTGGGTTGGGTAATTTTAAAAAAATGCAAACATTGTTAGGTTATTTAACATTGAAGATTTGAATGAGGTATACATCTAATTTTTCAGAGTAGACCAATCTATGGCTTCAGTCACTTTCCCACTGCTGTAAAATCACTTCCTTGTGGTGTTTCTATAAATACTTCCATGATAATTATTCTGAGGAACTTTTCTCTATGGTACCAAGTCTCGATGAATTTAAGTGTAATACTAGATTGACAGCAAGGTCTCATCATTTTACAGTTGGAATGGCTTGATATAACTATTTGCTAACAATTTCTTCTCTCACACTTCTCACTTGTGGAACTCTCGTTTGGCTTCTTGTTTTCTAATCAATTCTGATCTTCAAAAATTTAAATGAAATGTCAGTTATCTTTTGTTTTCTCAATTCATGTTCTTTTATTTTTCTCACTTCTTAATAATGTTTTTTCTCATATTCTTTCACACTTAGTACCCCTGTGTATTAGTGGCTTTATTGCCTTGCTTAGGGAGAAATTTAAATGAAATGTCAATCATTATCTTCTGTCTTTTCAATTCATGTTCTTTTATATTTTTAACTTATAAATGTTTCTTCTCATATTCTCTCACATTTAATACCCCTGCATATTAATGGCTTTATTACCTAGCTTGGAGTGAAATGATTAATATATTCATACATATATATGCAAGGCAATGTACAAACACACACTCACTCTTGTATAGAGGATATTAATAAAATTGATGTTGCCCTGTGTGCAATGTTTTTACTCATCAGTTCTATCTTGTCTCTTCTCAAGACGCTTAAGGTCTTTGAAGGTCGGATGGAATGATGATGTGTGCTGTACTTCGATCGCATTCCATTTAATGACTCTAACTTTAAAGCTATTCAAACTATTCGACTTATCAACATTTACCATAAATTCTATGCTGCCATTTTATTCTCTTGCATTTCTTGCTTGTAAAACTCTCTTCCAGTTTCTTGTTTTCAAGTCAACTTTGACCATCAAAAATTTAAATGCAAATTTAATTGTTATCTTTTGTCTTCTTAATTCCTGTTCTCTTATTGTTCTCTCTCCTGAATAGTGTTTTTTCTCATATTCCCTAACACTCATTTGCATCTTAGTGGCTTTACTGCCTTGCTTGCAGTGAAATGATTAAAAAAAAGTAATAATCTTCTTAAAATCTAAACAACATTCCCTCTGTCTAAAAACAACATGGACTCCTTGTTGATTAGAGTGCCATCCAAATTCCGAACTGGCCCAACCTCAAATGAATGCAAATTTAGTTAGAAACAAAACACACTGGGGAATAGCATTAACCTTTTAGTACCCATTTTTTTCTCATATTACCTAACACTCAGTACCCTCTGCCTTGCATCTTAGTGACTTTATTTCCTTGCTTAGGGTGAAATGATTTTTTAAAAATTTAAGTAATACTAATTTTTTAGCTCAAAGACAAGTAGTTTTACAGCTAGTAACACTTCCATATTTTTCAAATAACTTTTGCATCTTTTTTTTTAGAACCAAGCCTGTAATTGAAATTGCTAAGTAAGAATTTCATTTTGGAATTATATTTCATCTTTCGTCTTTGTTGCTGGCAGCATTCCATTATAACTCCACATAAAATAAATCTCAAGTGTTATGTTGCGAACAAAGTCACTTTTGTTGTTGCTATTGTTTAGCTTGAAAGGATTTGAATTGTCCTTGGATCCCATCCCAAAATAGACAACCTCCATTTCAAGCTTCAGATAACTCACATTTAAATATTTTATCTCCATTATGTAGAGTCACAAGGAGGTGTGAGGTTTATTTAGGTCTTATCTTGAGGTCATGATAGGATTTGGTTCAAGAAAAGAACTCCCCATCCCGTTGTTGCCATGAGGAAAGGATCATCTACAAAAAGTGTAGATTCTTTGATAGTATAAGTATTAGTAGCAACAATATTAGTTTAATTTTATTTTTATTAGATGAAGCATTGACATCTAATAAAAATGAAGAGGAAAGTAAATACACTATTTACATTATCCAGACTATTGCCCTCACCTTTGTCACTTCTTCAGTCAAACTGAACCCTTTATTCCACTCACTGGGGTAGACTGTTCTAGTACCACATGCCATGTTTAATGGATGTCAGTTGTTTCCTGTTTATTCCCCTCTCCAAATTCTCCACTGCCATAACCAGGTATTGAACTCACACTCTTTGGGTCCTGTCACTGGGTCTAACCAACATCTTTATCCAGTGTGCCATGTGTGCTTGAGGACACGAGTGTATGAATTTCTGGGTATTATAAACCTAATGTCATTAGTTACCATTTTTTTTACCAGTGCTCATATTGCAATTTTTTGCTGTTATAATTGCCGAAACGTTGTAATAAATATGGCGACAAAGATGAGGACAATAGTCCGAATGATGTAAATAGTGTACATAATACCTCATCTCAGAAATATAAACAGATACTGAAGTAAATCCTAGTCAAAAATTAATAATAATGGCTGACAATGCGTCATCTAATAAAAAATGAAGATGAAAGTCAAAAATTAGTTAAGAATTAAATATAAAATTTGACAGTATTTCATCTTGCAAAAAATAAATTTGGAAGTTAATACAATTAAAATATTTGGGATTTTAATAAAATAAGTGTTTTTCTTTTTTAAATATAAATATTTATTTTATTGAAATCTTTTGGCTTTAATGAAAGCATTTAGCAATTATGAATTATTAAAATTATTTTATATAGAAAACAAAAATGAAAAAATTAGTTCATTTATAAAGATTTTAAAATTACACAAAGACCACATTTATAATTTTTGTGCAAAATATAAAAATTTTAACTCCCCACCAAATCTAAGTTCTTGTATCAAACATAAAAACCTGGTTAGTAGGAATAAAAAGGAAAAAGGAAACACTTCTCTTCTCTTTGAGGCCAAAATTGGAGCAAATAACAAAACAAGACCCAACCACTGTGTAACATTTTAAAAGAAATACATTTATTACACAAGACAAGATTTGCACAAAAATTTCCTTTTGTGTATCTATTAAGGCAGGATAACAAATTTCTGATGTTTAAAAAAGGAATTACCATTGAAAAAAAGAAAAAAAGGTTACAGTTTAGGAAAAGACATGAATTCAATGACAAAAAAGACAGCACCTTTTAAAATTGAAATAAACTTTGAGGAAGCAAATCTTGCACAAGGCAAAAAATACAAAGGCGCACCCATCAAATGTCTTCAATTGAATAAAAAATAAGAATGCCTTAGCACCAAAGGGTTTTGTGTTTATAAAACGTTGTCTTGATGACTTTATATAGTCTGTAATGGGATGGATGTGTACTTCGTTAATGGTCGTTAATGTAATTACACCGGTGTTATTTGTATTTGGAGTTGATAAAGGATTTCTTTTCTCTATTTTTTTACTGAAAATGAAATAAATAAAACATGCAACAATAACATAAAGAATAACTATTGACTAAATTGAAGAACAAAGAGAAAGATTTTAAAGTTGTCCTTCAATTTATCTGAAAGGGTAATATATAATAATTATCATCAATCTTATTACCAATATTGTGATCATTTTGTTGGCTTTTTGTTCTTCAAATTTTATTAACCGCCCTATTAAATATATATATATATATATATATATATATATATATATATATATATATATATATATATATAATAAACAATAAAATCCCAAATCACCTCATATAGTGAATAAGCTTATTTTGGCAGATAAAATTTAAAATCATCTGTAATTATATTGTAATTATAATTTTGTCTGCCAAAATAAACTTATATCCCATATGAGGTGATTTTAGATTTTATTGTTAGTAATTATTTACTCAGTAATAATAAATACATTGAGCTCTGTGGATCAGTTTTAATATTTTATATACTAGGATCCATTTGGATTATATATATATATATATATATATATATATATATATATATATATACATATATATACCAATGGATTTGTTACCTTTACTATATATATATATATATATATATATATTGAAACATGTTTCATTGAATAATTTAAACAAGTTTTGTATACTTATTTTCAATTGAATCCTTTCATATTCATGGCCAAGCTTTTTGGTGTCATTATTAAAGGAAGAGAGAAAATCAATGTATTGATCAAAATGGTAATTTTCTCTCGTCCTTCAATAACAACACCAAAAAGCTTGTCCGTGAATATGAAAGGATTCAATTGAAAATAAGTAGACAAAACTTGTCTAGATTATTCAATGAAACATGTCTCAATATATATATATATATATTTATATATATATATATATATATATAATAGTGGACATTGAAGTTAATACCCAGTGGTGACATATTATACATATACATTATAATCATAAAAGTAGGGTCCTTTGAATAATTGACCACTCAAAACCTGAATAGGTGGTCTCCTTTGCCAGAACAAGTGGATGGATAGGGGTGGTAGAACCCCAGCCATTATCCCTATAATGGGCAATCAGTGAAAAAGGGACCAGCAGTGAATGACTCAGCAGTTACCAAGATGGTTGGGCAGTAAATGTAAGGGTGCTTTTTTCATGGCCAGTAGTTAGTAAGATAGTAGTTCACCTTCTCAAAGATGAAGGAAAACCTTACCGATTAAGCAAGAAATTGTATTGTCTGCTATTTCCCAACCAATGTCTTGAAAAGCATTTGTCGTTATTCTTTGTTGAATTCGATCACAGCCAGTGAGACAAACCAGTGAACATAGCAAACCTTTTGTGTACACACACAGTCAACTTGGATGCAGGGACATATGGAAGAGCATTGTCACAATTGTGCATCCAAGAAAGTCGTGTTCTTTGTCTCCTAAAATGCACTTTTCTGGATTCCATACTATACTAGCTTTGCTAGAACAGTAAATGCTGAATATGTTCATTTTTAGTTTTGTCAGATATTTGCACATCATCTGTCTTATTCTTCTATGTGCTGTGTCTCTTCAGGACCTTGGCAATCATGGTTCTCCACAATTTTCTGTCTTTGGGCCTCTTCATATCTTTGTTTTTCCCCCTTTCTCCCAGAGCCTGGTCCACCATCTATCCACTCAAGCTCACCAGTTAGGTTGTTCATTGTTTTCCTCTGTCCTCTTATCTTCCATCTGTCATGTGAGTATCAAATTTTCCAAGCCCTCTTTCATCATTATGTGCCCTAGTATTTTCAACTGTTTCTTTCTGATGTCAAGCATAAGTGATCTTTTTGCTGCTATTGTTCTTAGAACTTCGTCGTTGCACACATATTCAGTTCATGGTATTCTCATCATCCTTCTGTAGAACCTCATTTCTGTTGCCTCAAGTCTCTTCTTCATCTGTGATGAGATTGCGCAGCAATCATTGCGATATAGGAGAACTGATATTACATAACAGTTCTGTACTCTTTTCTAACAAAATTTTCCTGTTTCTTGATATTTTGTTTAGCGTTTGAAAGGCATCTTTCATTGTCCCAATGCACCTTCAGATTTCAGTGTTGCATGTTCTGTTCTCCATTAAAATGCATCCCAGAAATTTAAATAATTGTACTTGTTTGATTTCGGTATCTCCAATGTGTAATTTGCATGTGGGTTGCTTCTTTTGCTTACAATCTTGTATTCAGTCGTTTTGCAGTTGATGCTTTGTCCTTTCTTCTCACTTTCCTTCTCTGCCTTCTGTGGGAGTTTTTGTCTTGTTAGGAAATTGAAATGTATAATTTAGTGCCGTTTCCAAACCAACATAAAGATATAATAACTGTTGCTTTGAGTCCCTTCTTCATCTTTGGGGAGATTGTCCAGCATTCACTGCCATATAGGAGAACAGATACCACGTAACAGTTCATTACTCTTTTCCTTGTTTCTGTTGCTTTAAGTCTCTTCTTCATCTTTAGGGAGATTGTCCAGTATTCACTGCCATATAGGAGGACAGATATCCTGTAACAGTTCAATACTCTTTTCTTTGTTTCTGTTACTTCAAGTCTCTTCTTCATATTTGGGGAGACTGTCCAGCATTCACTGCCATATAGGAGGACAAATTTGTTTCTGTTGCTTCAAGACACTTCTTCATCATCAGAACGATAAGCCATATCAACACAGTTCAACTAAAATCTAAGAAAAAGCATTGTCAAATTCCAAATTTAACAGAATTGCAAGGTAAAAGGTAGACTGTGTTTACAATTTACAGTTAACTTGGATCTTTGGTTTAATAAATCATTCTTATCAAAGAACCTGATAATTTGCAATTTTTTATGTAATCACAGAAAACAAAGTTCATATAGGGATCTACATGTCCTTGCCATTTTAAAAATTTTCCATTTTACCTTAGGAATTTTATTATCGTCTTTCAAATTCCAAAAATATTTAGAATGTGATGTATTATTTCTAAGTATTATTAGTAAAAGACAATATATGTTGATAACACCTAGTCTTGAAAGTACTACCAATATAGAACATTTCAACTGTCGGATTTTCTATTATAGAGATATTAGGTTGGTGCAAAAATAATGTCGTTTTCTCACATAGTAACATATGTGAGAAAACGACATTATTTTTGCACCAACCTAATATAACAAAGATAAACAAGAGATTTAGTTAGAATATAATAGAATTTAGAATATTGCTCTAGTTTGTATTGAGCCCTCTTTTAAATTAAATGTTATGAACGTTTACATTGTACTCTATTCATTTTCATCTTACATGGATATATATATATATATATATATATATATATATATATATATATATTATATATATATTTTAAAGAAAAACAGATTTATTTATATATATATATATATATATATATATATATATAAAGAAATCGTTAGGCCTGACGATTGCGTCTAGCATGAAGCACCCTGTCGCCTCTAAGTGTTGACTTCAATGTTCACATATATATATATATATATAATTAACAGTCCCAAAAGACGCAAAATAGAGCAACACATACCCTCAAACGAACTCCAAGGAAAATAACTGAAATTTTAATTTATATGATAAAAACCAAGATGTGTCTCATACACAGCTAGAGGCTGCGACATTAAAAAACGCAACCTAAGTTCGTTCACGGGTTTCACATTGTCAAAAATGATAAAACAGCTCTGAATACAGCACTGGATAAGGTTTATTATTCAGCCAATATAACAATTGCTCAAATAAATATTCTATGATTAAGTTACTCAAAATGGAAAAGGTCCTTCGGCGATGTTCTGATATTAAAACCACTTTTATTTAAATTCACTAAACCCAAAATTCTCGCCCGGTATGGACCGCCTCCCTCTATCTACGCCACTGGATGAGTATTACTCGATATACTAGCAATATGAATATCCCTTTAGCAATTGGCAATCCCATGAAGGGAACTCAAGGTTAATATTTATTTTGGGGCCCGTTAAGATTAACCATGAATTTTAAAATAAATGCTCCTTTTGAATAAGCGTCCGTTCGTAATTGGGAAAATCTGTTATTTAAATTTCAAATAAAACGCAACCTTCAGAATGTGTATAAGATTTAATATCAATTTACAAGGGCGGGATAAATTGAAAATATAGACGGTTTTATTTTCGTCTGACTATTTAAAGAATGTGTTTGTTGCTAGACAAAGTTAATTGGAAAAAATATGAAACGATATTGAACATCATGGCGACGAGAAACTGCGAGAGTTCAAAAGGATTTTGAGCATCTCGTCGAAAAATTAACCTTTTATGTACGACGGGCTTACGACCATATCACGTTGAAACAACAGTTCTCGTCCGAACACCGAAATTAAGCAACGTTGAGCCTGGTTAGTACCTAGAGAATACTAGCTGATTATTTAAGAATTCTACATTGTCTTGCTACACTAAAAACACACACATTTCTTTCTTTCTTCACCTTTTATGCAGGCAGCTACTACATTTGGATACATACATGTATATACCTGATGTGTCTTAATCGACTCGGCCGATCAAGCAAAGGTTGAACAGTACCTAAATGAAATGCTTCTCACTGTTCAAATTTTGCTTGATCGGTAACTGTGCTCCGTGGCCGATTCGGTTATAACACGTCGGATCTAACGAAGGTTTAACCCTGCCCAGAGGTACGCAGGTTCTAATCCGGCCGGAAAGGGGTGGGAAACAAATATTCGTACACATACAAATTTTTAATTTATTGTATTTCCAACTAACGATAAACATACTTTTCATATAATTAACTGTACACAGATGCATAATAACTAAATATGCATAGGAAACAGAAGAAAAATTGATTTAATAGAAATAAATTCCATTTATCCATTTTAATGGGTGAAAAAAAATGTATTCGTTCAACATAAAAAAAAGAATACATAATCTTCATTTAATACTTTGTAGAATCGCCATTTTTCACTTCAACAGCAACCAACCTCTTCTTGTCGTTCTCAATTAATGAGTTGCATATTTTATTTGGCATTTTGTTACATTCTTCTTCGCATATGAACTTCAGATCCGGGATATTTGCTGGAGTTTTCAATGGGATTTGAATTTTCAAATAACTTCACAGATTCTCGAGTGGGTTTAAATCTGGGGACTTACTTGACCATTTCAGGATATTTACATTATTTTCAGCAAGCCATTTCTTCTTAGATTTTGCAGTGTGCTTAGGATCATTATCTTGTTGAAAGATCCAATCAGGAGGAAGTTCAAGATTTTCAACTGAAATTCTTAAATTTGCTTCCAAAATATTTTGATATGCTGCGGCATTCATTCTACCATCTATTACTGATATGTTGCCAGTATCTTTTGCAGAAAAAACATCCCCAAACCATGAGACTACCACCACTAAATTTCACTGTTGGAACCGTGTTCTTTTGTTTGAAGGCGTTGCCATCTTTCCTCCATTCATAATTTCTAGAATTATGCCAAAATAACTCAGTTTTGGTTTCATCTGTCCATAATACTCTTTCCCAAAACGATTTTTCCTTATCCCTATGTTCACGAACGAATTTCAGTCTGGCATCTCTGTGTCTTTTCAATAGCAGCGGAGTTTTCCGAGGGGAGCGTGACCTTAGATTGTTCCTGTGAATTTCATTGCTTTTTGTTCCCGGTGAAAGCAAATCATCCTGCAACTCTTGACGAGTAACCATTGGATTTTGTTTAATTTGACGCATTAATTTCCTCGAAAACCTTGAAGAAATCTTTCGTAGATCATCTGTTTTTCTTTGTTTTTCAACAGTTTTGAGATTTTTATACCTGGCAATGAATTAACTAATGGTAGTAAATTGAATATTCAGGTTGTCTAAGAGATTCCTATAAATTTTACCTTCTTTACAGAGCTTAACAATAATCCTTTTTGCGAATTTGTCAATTTTTTATCTCTTGCCATGATGGAAACCTTCTTGTACGAATAGCAAGCACAGAATGTTCTGTGTTTGTATTTTTTTAGACTAAAAATAACTACGGATAACATTATTGGAATATACCAGAATATTTCACTTCAATAAAATAAAGTATTAAAGCGATTTAAAAGTTTTAAAATCTAAAATTTGCATTGTACGAATCCTTTTTTTACTCATTAAAATGGATAAACGGGATTTATTTCTATTAAATCAAAATATTTTCTGTTTTCTATGCATATTTAATTATTATGCATCTGTGTACAGTTAATTATATGAAAAGTATGTTTATTCATTAGTTGGAAATATAACAAATTAAAAATTTGTATGTGTACGAATATTTGTTTCCCCTACCCAACTGTATATACATCTACGTTTGTTTCCTCCTGGAATCTCTCTTTCTTTCATATTCTCCAGGACTAAACTCTTGAAATTTCTTATCCTTCTGTATATATTGCGTTACAGAGAGAGTTATTTTTGGAAAATTTTGTGCATTTTCTAATCACTAGAATTTTTTTATTTAAGAAATTTGAAGTATTGAGGGATAATGAGGAAACACGTGTTATATTTCACGAAACAAGATGAATTTATTTAGAAATTTACTCATTTGAAGTTGTCAGTAGCTTGTTTCAGGAAAAGGAATCAAATGTTTAAAGTTCCTAATTTTGATGAATTGTCAAGAAGAGAAAATGTTCATATTAAATCATCAGACACGAAGTAATATTCCAAAACAAAGTAAATAACAATGATAATGAACATAGAGTCAAAAATAACATAAATATTTTCTACAAAAACTAATTGCACATTAACTACAAACAAGATGAATCTTCACTTAGAAATATTCTAAAAAATCTTCCCCAACTGAACCGAATAAAAAAAAATCAAATTAATTATCTACTACAAAAAATTTAAAACACCTAACCTTATCCTCAAAATAAGAATACACCAGCAAAATCAAAATTACAATGAACGAACATTATGCATGAGTTCAAATGCGACTTAAGGAGCTGTGTTCCTGATGAAACTGAATTCACAGATAATTACATCGGTCGCACTACTACATACCTATCCAGACGCCTTATGTTGCACCTATCTGACCAGAGTACTATTATAATCCATTTAAACACACACAGAAACTTACCAGACTCCATCTGAAACATGCTAGTAGAAAATACAAACATAAAAATCTTGTCCACCTGTAAAAAAAAGATTAAAAATAATGGAAGCCTTAATAATAAAAAAGAAAAAGCCGACACTTGATAATATTAACTACGAACACGGTCACAATGTGCTGACTGTGTTCGAAAAATAAAACATTCCTATAACTCTAGAAACATACACACAACACATACACCCAATTAAAAAGCAAAAATAAAATCATCCTTGATAATGGCTAAAAGTATAGCTGAAAGCGCTTGGAATTATAGAAAATTTGGACTGTTTCTACACACCCTTTGTCCAGAAAAGAAAACACTTGTTCAAACACAAGAAGAATTAAATAAAAATACTAATCGCAGTACCTAGTCTTTTGTCTTTAATGAAACATATATAAATGAGGGATTGCTGCCTAAATACACAATATCTATATATACGAATGAGGTATATTTAGGCAGCAAGTATTCAGCCAAGCTTGATTAAAAAGAACTGTCTGGTTAATATTTTTATTGTATTTTTTCCAATTTTTTGATATGGTGCTGAGTACTGAACTCAAAGTTGTGGATAAACTGTCCGAAGTTCATATTTTGTTATTTTTGTTCAAATACTTTTGACTTTCACAGTCATTGTCAAGAACCGATGTGGTGCCTGTGTGGTCATTAGAGATCCTTTGTTTGCAACCTGGTATTCTTTGGGAAGCTTGACGTTTGAAATGGTCTCACGTGATATTATGTGTAATGCCTATTGGGAACGAGTACTTTAGATATTATAGCAGAAACCAAGGATGGAATTATGCACATATCGCTCAGTAGAACCTCTGTTCTAGGAGGAACATCGGGTTTTGATACTACAGAGAGAGAGCAGAGTTGGAAGAGAATTTCCGAGCAACACTCTCTGCTTTATCTGCAGTAGATGTCAATACTTGAAATTGATTGAAGAGAAGAGAGACTTAAAATCTGCTTTTGTTCAGCACACTCTCACAGAGCTGCCAGTAATTATCTAGAACCAAACTTGTGAAAAGATATACAGTGTCTTGTTCTATCAACAAATAGTGACTTTGCTTCTTTGAGGACACGCTTGCACTCATTTTTTTAAAGCTTTTCACCACAAGCAAGGTGGGAGTGCCACTAGCATGCAAGGGGTTACAGAAAGTGGGAGCAAGAGTAAAGAGGCATAATAGAGAAAAGGATGAAGAGAAGGATTTTGAATAGATCAAGACGTCTGAAAATGTCGATTGACATTGCATTTGAATAATTGAAGATTACAGCTATCAGGGCTGCAAGTAAGAGGAAGGGAGTTCCACAGACGAGAAGTGCGAGACATGAAGCTATTGGAGTAGAAGAGACAGCTACATTTAACCATTTCAACAGTGAAAGTTTGGGACTTAGATGCCAACCTAGTAGCACGTTTAAATTCATGCAGTTTGGGAACCAGCGAAAGTAGCTCATCAGAGCAGTTACCATGAAAGTATTTGTAGAAAAGTCAGTGGGAAGCGACAGCACATTTGTGAGAACGTGACTGTAGACGAGATGCCAGATCATTGCCAATCACATTACATATCTGTCTCCAGATTTTGTAGAGGACCTTAAGACGAACAGCGGGGGCACCAGATCATATATGACAGCAATATTCCATGCAAGGGCGAATGGTTGATTTATAGATTTGAAGTATGGACTCAGGTGAGAAAAACTTTCTGGCGCAACACAGAGAACCAACTTTCCT
The DNA here is from genome assembly GCA_963932145.1 of Acanthosepion lycidas. Taxonomy (NCBI): domain Eukaryota; kingdom Metazoa; phylum Mollusca; class Cephalopoda; order Sepiida; family Sepiidae; genus Acanthosepion; species Acanthosepion lycidas. The sequence continues at coordinate 7,483,177 of OZ010606.1, read as the reverse complement.
TGCAGTAGATGAAGCTATTGATTCAATGTATTTGTTTCATCTCAGGTCAGCAGACAGTGTGAGACCAAGCAGTCACAAAGATGTGCTCTCGTGGAGTTGAGCATCAGACATTCTAATGAGAGGCAGGGATGGTTCTCTCTGGTGAGTAATAGAGAGCAGTTTTGTTTTTGAGGCATTAAAGTTAAGCAGCCATTTCCTGCTCCAGTCAACAACTGATCGGAGGTCCTTTTCGAGACAAACGGTCAGGTTAGTTTTATGAGCAATTACAAAGAGACATCTGTTACATTTGAACCTGTCACTGGAAGAAGTGTTTCCTGTGGGCTATAGCAGCTGAACAGGCAGGAGAGAACCAAAACAGAAGACTCATTGTCACATTTCACAAGTTGATGATTAAAAATATCATTCAAAGGGACATCATAAAGAAAGACATATCTATTAACAGCAACGTTTGGTCAGAACTGTCAAGAGGACAGAGCTGCTGAGTGCAATTTGAGTTGAAGAAGGAGGTAAGGAAAAGAAAGATCAATTAGAGAAATGTGTTTGTTGGAATTACAGGGGAAATGTGCAGGGGAAGTGACAACAATGAGGATGAAGTACATCCCTTGTAAAGGATCACCAGAAGGAAACACCTATCCTCTGCATGTTGGTGTTGTGATCAGTAGATTTAAAGGATTGTAACAGAGAATCTGGTCTGGTCTTCACACGTCCACACATTGAGACTGCTTCTGTCGACTGAGAAAAAAAAACTGGTGTTATATAGGTCTCCCAGTCCCAGACCCACACTGACTATTGGCTAATACCTGCCCAGTATTGTTCACGTGCAAATAGTCAGTGCTACCTATTCTAAGTAGGTCTTCTCTCAACAGCCCATTGTGTAAAGGGACACAACTCCTGGTGTTATATAGGTCTCCCAGTCCCAGACCCACACTGACTATTGGCTAATACCTGCCCATTATTGTTCACATGCAAATAGTCAGCGCTACCTATTCTAAGTAGGTCTTCTCTCAACAGCCCATTGTGTAAGGGGACACAACTCCTGGTGTTATATAGTTCTCCCAGTCCCAGACCCACACTGACTATTGGCTAATACCTGCCCATTATTGTTCACATGCAAATAGTCAACACCACCTACTCTATGTAGAAGTTCTTCTCTCAACAGCCCATTGTGGAAGGGGATGTAAGTCCTTACCACACCACATACAAACAACTCGGATGTCTTATCTCAATGACCAGATTCTCTGTTACAGGAAACCTAGTGAGAGATTAAATGATAGAGAAATTCAGTCTGGATGTCAGCAAGGTCAGTGACATTAAAGTGATGAAGCCACTTAACATAATGGACACTGAAGTCATCAAATACAAAGATATCTGCTGATGAGTGTAAAGAGAGGGCTTTATGTATCCTATCAGAAATTCTTTCTCACAAGTGACAGTCATGAGATGAAGTTTTCAAATAAGTTTGAAATTATTTTGTCTTTGATGAGGAGTTATCATTATTTATACAATTTATATTTGGACTATTTTCCTCATCTTTGTTGTAGCTACTACAATGTTTCGGCCATTGTTCCCTCTGGACCTCTTCAGATGTATATTGATCTGTATAACCCTCAGGGAATTCTGAACTGGAACTTTTATTTAATCTTCAGTGGGGTAGACTGTTCATGTTTAGGGATACTGATCAGTTATTGATGGCCTACTACACTGAGTCCAAGTATATACTGCCTGACCCAGGGATTGAACTTACAACCACAATGTCATCAAATTCCCAAACCAACACTTTTATCCACTATCCCGAGGGTCAACAACTTTTGCTATGTGTCGGCTTAGGGTTTTAAAATCATTCAGTGTGTCAACAGTATACATATTTTTATACAAGTCAAGGTCAATATACCTGTTCTATGATATATTTTATATAGTAATTTATACAATAATATGTAAGCCACATTAAACTGTTTTTAATAGTTTTTTTTTTAAGTTTTTATTATTAATGGAAGTCCAATGAGTGAGCAGTTTTGAAACAGCTAAATATCTTCTTTGCATTGTAGTAGTTACTGCTTCGGACTTCATGATGTCATTTGCGGCTGCGTGCCATTGGAAATTGCTTGGTGTGCCACATGTGGTACGTGTGCTGTAGGTTGCCGACCCCTGCACTAGGCCATTGTAATAACTGTTGTCTTAAACACTAATTATAGCTTAATTAAATTCTATTTCAAGTTGGTATCCACTTAGGATAATGATTCTTATTGATTATTTTCAACAAAAAAGAGGTTTTATCTTGTCCAAAACTGATTAATTAACAGTATTCTAATACTGTGTCCATTATAATGAATTGGTTTAATTTGTTCATTTTACCAAATCTTAATTAATATGGATGTTTTTTCTTCACAAACACTACACTGTCAAAGAACCTATACAGTTCTTCAGCTGAAATTGATGTTAGAATGTTGGTAGATATGCAAGTCATTTGCCATATTGATTTTGAAGGTTTAATAATTGCATTCTGGGTATGAGGATAAACTACATCCAGCAACAAAACCTCTGATTGGGTGGTTTTTAGGAGCATGGAACTACCTCTTAGTTTCTGTTGTTCCCAAGTTCACCTGGGGTGGTAGCACCTGTTAGGGTCCCAACTATGGGCAAATAATTAACCCCCAAACTGGGGTCAAACACTATGAAAGTATAAAAATAAATTTTTGCAAAAAAAAAACAAATTACCAGTAATACAATTTTGTAAAAGAAATGCTCCCAAGAAAATTAAATTTTGGTATTAAATGACCCATAAGAAGTTGATATACCACTAAACAATCTTCCTTCCTTGTCTGTTGGTAATGATATCAGTTTTGATTATTAAATGCGTGAGACTGTTATATAAGGATAAAGTGTCACTGCCGACACTGGAGTTTGAACACAGATCACCAGAGGACAAACACAGGCGATCCCATTTTGGATAAGTAGATCACATGATGGTAAAGGAAATGTATATATGAGAAATAGCGTGGTGTCTAAGTGATCACTATACGGATTACTATTCAGATCACTATTCAGTGGTTACTTTTTGAGCAAGTATTATTGAGCAAGTACTCTTAGTGTGAGTGTTATTCAAAGGTGTCTGACATCAGTATTGTTGTACTGGCGATTACAAAGTCTCTACTACAACGAGCATTACGAAAGTGACAAGTATTCGCTGACATTACAAAAGTGGCAACAAGTGTTTGTTGGCATCACAAAAAAGACGTGAGAGAAAAGAAAATATTAGAATAGAACTCCAGTTACATCTAGCTGTTTCAAGAGTAAAAGAATGAGACCTAGTTGCCAATCTAGTACTGCACTTAAATTCATGAAGTTAAGATACCAAGGAGGAAATCTCATTAGAATAATTGACATGGAAATATTTCTTAAAAAGACAAAGGGCAGGTATGTCGTGGTGATGGGAAAGTGACTGAAGTCGAGATGCCAGGTTAGGACTGATAACATTGCAGACTCTTCTTTGGATTTTGTCAAGAATCCCGAAATATATAGCAGGAGCACCAGACCAGATATGGCAACAATATTCAATTCATGGACGAATGGTAGAAAAATGTGCAAGAAGGATTGTGGGGATGTAGGAGAGTTATAGCTCTGAGTAAATAATTATAAACCTCCTTACATTTATATACAGGCAGATTGAAAAGTAACTCCCTATTTTATGTATGATGGACTCTCCTATCTTGTAAAAATTATAATTAGATGGAAGAGTCCATCCTATGTAAAATAGGGAGTTACTTTTCAATTACACTGTATACAAAAATAAAAGGAGGCATAGTAGAGTAATGGATAGCAGCTCGGATTGAGGAATCGGAGAGCCAAGTTTGAATTCCAGTCAGATCCATTACATTCACTTACATGCTAATACCCTGAGGATAGGTATGAATCCTCTTCTTCTCCTCCCAGACTAGGTTCTATAGCCTTGGATGGCAACTGGTCTACTGCAGAAAGAAATGGCAACCTACTGCAGGAAAAAAATTTGCCTCGTCAGTCATGTATCTAAAGATACATGATCGCCTTGTGTTTTATTTCACCATCAAATGACCCATAAGGAGTTGATATGCTATTAAACAAACAATTTGAATCGTATCAGTAAAATCATTATTATCTCAAAAAAATTCATACAATCTAAAAATATTTTCTGGTTTTAAGTAATGTGCAAAAAGTTGACAAACTGTAAAAAACAAATCAATTTTTCTTAATTTTGCATCATTTTTTTTTATAATTCTCTTAATTTTTCTTGTGATAGTGTTTTTCTTGATTTGTTTTTCCTATAAGTTTAATATAGGGATGTGTGGGTGGTGTAATGGATAATGGCTCAGAATGCAATATTAGAGAGCAGTGTTCAAATTCCAGTCAAGTTTGTTACATTTACTTATCTGCAAATACCCTTGGGAAAGGTATGAATCCAGTTCTTATCTCTCCAGATATGGGTTAAATAGCAGAACAGAATGGGTCCTATAGTCTTCGTTGGTAACCTGTCTACCACAGAAAGTACTGGCAGCCTACTGCAGGAATTCTTTTGCCCGGTTAATGATGCATTGGAAAGAGGCATGATTGTCCAAGCGTGCGTCATGCATGGCAGCTAATTAATATGTAGTAATTGTGGGGTGATCATTTTATTACTTAATGACAATATGTAACTGGTCCCCCATTTTATGTCCAGTAGAATTTCCTATGACTAAGTCAATCATGAATCGAAAGCGACATGTTTGCCCAAGTGCACATCATGCATTGCACCTGAGGAAAATGGCTAGATTTTATTGTTATTTTTTGCATTTTCCTGTAGAATCTTTTTGTATTATATTTGAAAATGTTTTTATTTGTGAAACAAATTTTTATTACTATTATTATTATTATTAATTTATGTAAAATTTTGTATAAGCCAAGATATAAATTTCATTATTATTATTATTATTATTATTATTATGTTGGTATCACACATTGATGTAGTCAATGGAAATTCTGTTCTTGAGGCATGGTGTCAATATGTCTCCTCAGAACTCATGAAATTTTCAGAGAATCCCTGCAGAATAAATGATTGCAGTTTTCTGGAGCTCTACAGTCTTTAACTTCAATTTCAATTTTCTCTAATAATAATAATAATAATAATAATTATGTAGAACTAATTGCTGTAGTAATGGGAGCGCTTGGAACGCCATATAGAAAACTGAAGAAGCATTTAGGGAGAATTGGAATCAAGACCAAGCTTGTAGACATCCAGAAAACTTCCATCATTTACTGTGCAAGGATTCACCAAAAAAAGAATTATTATTACTACTGCACAATGATGAAGTCAATGCAAATTCTGTTCTCAAAGCATAATGTCAACAAGACTCCTCACAATGCAAGAACTTTTTGGAGAATCCCTGCTTACTAAAGGAAACCAGTTTTCTGGAGCTCTACAATCTTAGTCTAAATTCCAATTCTTTCTAAGGATTCTTTCACTTTATAACATATTTATTCTGTATACACCAATCCTATACTTGGGTATTTATATATCATTTTTTTCTATTTTTCTTTTCAGTTGAGGCTCCTATATTTTCTATAATTTCGTTCTTTATACATTATATATATATATATATATATATATATATATATATATATATATATATATATATGAAGAAATATACTCTTAAGGTATGTTATATTTATAGAATAAAGTACTCTATATCAGAGATAGAGTGTGTGTAAATATAAAAGTGAACATAGGAGTTCAACACTTAGAGGGGACAGTCTGTCTCATGTTATACGCTAGGCATCTAGCATGAAACAGACTGTTGCCTCTAAGTGTTGAACTTCTATGTTTACTTTTATATTTTTATATATATATATATAATTTTTTTCTATTTTTCTTTTCAGTTGAGGCTCCTATATTTTCTATATTTCATTTTATAAAGAATGAAATTATAGAAAATATAGGAGCCTCAACTGAAAAGAAAAATAGAAAAAAATGATTTTTTTTCAAAATAAGTTTTCAATGAAAACTTATTTTGAAAAAAAATCATTTTCATACAATAAGAAAAATATGTTGTAAAACCAGGAAAAAATCCTTTAAAAAAAAAATAAATAAATAAAAACAGTTTTTAATTTTTTATTTTATTTTTATCCTTCCTTCAGTGAGTCATTGATAGTCCTACTCTCATGCTTACAAATGCTGTATTTCAATTTGTAAGGCGATCCTTAAACCCTTAGTGTGTGAATTATTAAAAAATACCAATAAAATAAAATAAAATAAAAGTAACAAAAAATACGGCATTCTTACAGATCATCTGACAATATTTTAAATGATTTTTTTTCGCTTCTAATTTGTATTTCCCTTTGCAATCCGTAAAAATATTACTTTCGGTGTTAAGAAATCTTTAAAAAATGCGCGTAGCTCCGGTCTTGCCATCTTATTCCCCCGGAAGCTAAACAATCACGTGAAAATCCTTCCCACCTCCCGAGTTCTGTAGATGAAGTCTCTCTTTCTCTCTCATTCACGACGAGCACTTGTCACAGGTGCGTGGTGGTGTTTATACAAACCTCATTTCGTTCTCTACTCTATGCACTCTGTTACATCGACTGGAAGCAACCTCCTGGCAAATATCCACGCATATAGACATAGTTTAGCTTATCAAGAGCAACAAAGAAAGAAATGAAAAAAGAAAAAAAACCGTTTGAAGAAAAGAAAAGAAAAGTTGCTACTGGATAATTGTAAATGGCACTGACTGCTATTACTGCCAAATGATTTCATCCACTTGTTAACTTGGCTGTGTTACTGTTGCCTCTTCTTCTTTTTATTATTAATATTATATTATTCTAATTCGTTTCCCAAGAACGAAGGATTACTTGTGGGGAGAGAAATCTTTTTTTTTTTCTTTTAAAACAGAGTAAAATCACTGGAAACAGCCGACTTTGATTGCAGGATTTACCCTTTAAACAAACAAACAAACAAAAAAAAAGAAAAAAACACTAAGTTTCATTTTTCTTTCTCTTTTTTTTTTTTCACACCTTTCTTGGTGTTTTCTCCTGGAAGCACACCATCAACTTTGTTAAAAATCGGCAAACTTGCTAAGTTGACACCCTATTTTCTGTTTTCCTTATTTCTATCTCTGTGTTTGTTTATTTTTTATACTAAAAAAACAAAACAAACACCACCAAAAACAAGAGAACTTTTTGGGCAACATATTCCGAAGATGGCTGAATCTCATCACTCAAAAAGTAGTGGCGGAATCTTAGCGAAAGCCCAGAAAAGGCTGAATCGAACTAAAGCTAAGGTAAGAATAAATTCCAATTTTTAAAATGATTACCTTTTTTAAAATTAAAGTTCTTTATCCTGATTCATTTTTTTTGTTAACTGCATCCACCCTCTACTCGTTGTCTAAAGTTTTCCTTTCTGGCGTGAAAGGAAACTCGATTCTTAAGTGAGTGTAATTTTTTTTCTGATTTCTGTTGTATTTTTAGTTGTACGTCATTTCAAAACACAGAGAAATGTTTTTATTAAAAACCCTCTTTTTACTTTATCACGATTCTTTATTTTAATTTCAATTAATTACTTTTTCTTGTCAATGCTAAAAGTTTTTAGATAAACTTCAGAGTACTGAATAAATTGTTTTCGTTTAAAAAGCGATCTGTGCCACAGATTTAAATGTTTAAAAATGAAATTAAAAAATCATGCAAATAAAAAAAATATTCTTTGATTAGAAATGAATTAAAAAAAACAACACAAAACAAAAGCAATTTTTTTTGTATTCTTGTATTCTAAAAAAAAGGGAAATGTTGCTTTCTATAATTAACTTTTTAGTTTTTATTTTAAGTAACTCACAAAAAACTTACAAAGAAAAAGTAAAAAGCAAGTGTCACTAAATTTTAGTGACACTTGCTTTTTAGTGACTAAAATTTGTTAATCTTAATTACAGTATTTACTGTAACAAAATTACGTTTTTAATTAATTACAGGGTAGTGTTTAGGCCAGGGTGTGGTCGTTATAAAATATATTAAACAAAAAAAAGTTGTACTTGATGATGCGAAAAGAAGACAATAGTTTTTTTGACATCACGTATATTTTTTTAACATTTTTATTTCTTAATGACAAAGAATCCCCAAACATACATACATACACACATGCATATATATATATATATATATATATATATATATATATATATATATATATATATATACACACACACACACGACAACCTTTTAAAAATATCACATTTACTACAAGAAAGTAAATTCCTGCGGTGTTCTATTTCTTTCCGAGTCATGGGTGGTTAGTGTCGCACGGGTGTTTTAAATGTTAGTATCAATTTGTTGTGTGTGTATGAAATACTTGTTAATAAAAAAACTTTTGTACTCTAAGAATATTTTGTAATCTTCTTAACAAAAATCAGAAACTGATAGCTATTTTTAAGTTCATAGAAGAATACAATAGATTTTAAGAACCTACCTTACAAAAATGAATAACCACTTGTTAAGTTGTATGATAATGAATAAAAAAAAAACTGACTTCTATTTGATTTAAATTTATTTTAAATTGTGTTTTTACTCTTTTCTGGTGTGCTTAAAAAATCATTTATTCATTGTTTAATTTTCGATAGACACCAATTTGTAAAAAGCAGTGTAAGGCTACTATTTCTAGAGCTACCAAGAAGATTGTCACATGATGTGTTTTTCAGTTTTTATTTATTTATTTCACGAATGTTTTCTTTTAATCCTAAATAAATTAAATGACCTTCTATTTATAATTAGGGTGACCATGTCGTAAATTCTGTCAGAGGATTATGCGTCTAAAAAAAAACAAACTTACACTATGTATACTTTTCTTATCTCGCATTTATTTTAAAATATCTTTTTTTACCTTTTCTTTTATGATGCCATGAAAATTTTGCGTGCGCGAAATAAAAAAAAGAAAAAATTAAAAAAAAAAGTATTATTCGCAATATGATTAATTATTATTTTTATTATAAAAGTTGAGATACCTTGATTTGATTTTTATCAGCAAGTTAATGAAATTGGGAAGCCGATGAGACGAAATCGACATTTTTTTTTCTTCTATTTTTTTTATTTTTTTACAACGTTATATTTTCAAAGATCTTGCTTAAAATGCCGCAGTTCAGTAGTCTTTCTTTTTTTTTTTTTTTTTTTTTTTTTTTTTTCGACGGTTCTAGAGTTAAAACTTAAACCTGATTTTATTATCGAACCTTTGTGACCTCGAAGGATTTAAAATGTTTGATTGAGGGAATTAGGGTCAGCGAGATTTGTAAACCTCTTTTTTTTTTTATTGTTTTCATTTCTTTTTGGGTGGTGGATGCTAACAACTCGACACAAAAAAAACTTCATAAAATTGCATACTATTTTTATTTTTTTATTTTCATGATTAAACATTTTTCTTGTATCACAAAAAACACAAATTTATTTTTTGATTGTTTTACTTTTAAAATAGTGTAAAAACGGTAAAAAATAAGTTGAGGTTTTCGTTTTAACATTTTTCCCTGTATTTTTTTTTTTTTAAACAGATCTCCTACGTATTTTATTTATTTATTTATTTTTTTAACATAAGAACTCAATTTTAGTTTTTTCGGGGGAAACCTGAAAAATCCGTTAATAGTTGGTGGAATGTTAGCTTAGTTGTGAGGCGACAATATTTGAAACTCAAACTTTCAAACAGACAAAAAAAAACATCGGCTTTTTAAAAAATAAAACAGAAAAACACACTTATTTGAAACAGTTCAACAAAGTAATTATTGTCCTTTAAATTCAGAGTTTTCTTTTTAAATAGTTTTCTACCTTGGTCTGTTATTTAATCCATAGGTGGAGGAAAAGTTGGTGAATTCATGTCTTTTCTGAGGACAGTCGTATGAAAGTGAACACAAACTGTCCCACCTAGCATTTGAACTTTGCACTTGAATTCCGTTTGCCGCATTGTTAACCATATGGCTACTGCACCTTCAGTTTTTAAACAGATAAAAAAACACTTCCTAAATCTTTTAATATAAATATTTTAAAATAATTTATATCCTTGAAGAATATCCACTTGATGGGTGGGGAATGCATAGTGTCATAAAAATGGGATATTGGAGATTAATTTAATTCTTAAGGACTTAAATTTTGAATTGATAAAGAATGTTGTTTACTCTCATCTCTTTCATTGACAGAAAAGTACTATACTTTACAGTATGGGTGTATGTTTTATTTATTTTTTAGTTCTTATTAAAATATTACAAGCATATGCATAACTAAAAGGTAATTGTTTATATTGCACAATTATAATAAAAGTAGACACTGAGGTCAACATCAAGTGGCGACAGTCTGTTTCATAAAAGTACTATGCTTTATACTGTATGTGCATGCATATAATGTTGCGAGACCTAGTGGCCAATCTTCTGGCATGTTTCAATTTGTACAGTCAAAGCACCAAAGAGGAAAGCTCATGAGAATGATAGCCATAAAAATATTTGTAGAAAAGACAGAGGGAAGCCATGTCATGGTGGGAGGAAAGCGACTGAAACAGAGGCGCCATGTCAAGATCAGACCCTTCATTTAGATTTTGTCAAGAATCTAGATGTATATAGTAGAAGTACCCGACTAGATATGACGGCAATCTTAAACGCCCATTTGAATGGAAGATTTATAAATGTGCAAGATGGATTCTGAAGAGAAAAATTGTCTGGCATGATATAGTAAACCTACTTTTCAAGTTGTAGGCCTAGCAATTGATTCAATATGATCACTCCGTTTCATGTCAGTGGCAAATATGATCCCATGAAAACACAAAGAGTTGCTCTTCTGGAGGTTAGCATCAGCCATGCTGATAGGGAGAAAAGCAATTAAATGAAGGCAGTTTTGTTTTAGTTTTTTTAAATTTTTAACAATTAATTTCTTGCCCCAGTTTACCACTGATTGGTGGTCCTTTTCAAGAGCTGGTATCCTGTGGTAGATAATCAGTTCTAGGAGGAAAATCAGGCAAAGGTACTCCTGATGAGTCAAGAGTGGTGTGGAAAGAGAATTTCCAAGCAAATCATTTTATTTTCTTACAATTATGCTTGTCCTTCCTTTAGTTCCTTCATTAGATATCCAAAGGCATGGCATCTGGAATTAGAATAATCGATTTCTGTGACTAAAAGGGTTCAGTTTTAAATGTCAACAAATATCACCTGAAGAAAGCCAAAACATACAATGACCGAAACATTGTAAATATGCTAATAAAAATGAGGGCAACAGTCTGAACAATGTAAATAGTTACAATAAAGAAATCTCGAAAATACACACACACACACACTGTTTGAAAGACACTCCCTAATATTGGAAAGAAATTTCTAAGAAAAAAAAAATGTCATTCTCATACAACAAAACATTCACCATGCGTCCCTCATATACTGGCACCACATATTTACATTAATCACTCATCCAATTTTGTTTGTATGGCAATGACGTACTAATCAAGAGCAGAGAGGCCTCTGCCACTGCTAGTAAACAGAGCATGTTTAAGTTTGTGACTCAGCTCCTGGAAGGGTTATAGTCTTGGAAATACTTGTAATAGCTAAGTACTGAGGTTACATCATATAAATGGCTGAATTAGATAACTAACATTATAGTGTATTGACTCAACGTACAAATCCACATTCCAATCAGTCTAGCCAATTAGGTGTCCATACAAGTTTGCTTGAGTCTGGGGGTTGCCTTACATATGTCTTGGAAGATGCGAATGTACTTTTTAGGGAAGAAAGTTGTCTTGTAAACCAGAAAATATGGTATATTTTTTATTACATTATTTATAGTTGATACTCGTATTTGAGTAGATTGTCCATTTAATTATTAAACGGTATATTTATTATTTTCATCTACTGAGAATCTTATTAAAGAAAAAATGTGCTCTCCGACAGGATACAAACCTGCGTTTCCATTGTGGGGGTGGGGGGGCATCTAACATGCTTTGTTGTATCAGCTACAGAGTGTGTTGATGACAAAGCAAAGTTGAATGGTGCCTTTAAACACAGATTTATTTTTGTATGACACTTGAGAATAGACATATCTTCTCAGTTCCATATCCTAAGGTAAACAAAGCAGTTTGTAAGGAAAGGGACAGATTTTTATTACTTAAATGCTATTTTTAGTGGAAGTCGCATTTGAGTAGACGCTCTGTTTATTTCTGTCTACCAGCCTTGAATATTCCAGAAATCTTATTAGAAAAATGTGCACTCTTCCTTTCTTTAGAAATTGCTTTGTTTATATTAGCGTACCAAACTGAGTAGATATGTTTGTTTCAAGAGTCTGAGACATATCTGTTTTTAAAGGCAGTGATAAGCTTTGTGTTGTAACCTAGAAAAGGTTACCAAACTAGGAACAACCAAAATGGAAGTTGGAAACAAAATACAATATTTGCCAGCGGTGTGAAGTAAACCTCTGCTAGTGGTGAACTATTTAGACAGCATATCACCCCCACTACAATTGTGTCCAATGTATATATGAGGATTTGGACATACCTATTAGTGTTCATACGTACAGTATATAACACTTTGCTTGGTCATCGACACACACCGTAGCCAAGAGGTTAAAGCACATCAGATTTAATGCTGGTTTTCCCTAGGTAAATGTAAGTTCGCATCCAGCCAAAGAGTGCATTTTCTTTTAATACAATTTCTTAAATACTGAGGCCTGTAGACAAAAATAAAGAAATATACTATTTAATAAATAAATGGAGCTTTTATTCAAATATGAGTATCCACTAAAAATAACGTTTAAGTAATAAAAATCTGTCTGATTCATACGTAAAAAATCCATTCCTTTCTTGGTTGTTGATTCTAAGAATGGAGCTGCTTGACCCTCATACGCTGAAAATGATTGTAAAGTCCAGTACTGCCCGTGCATATCATTAGATTATAGTGGTGAAAGATTGTGCACCAGCAACAAACACTTTTAGGAAGAGCTGAATACAGAATTAGTGCACATGCTACAAGGTCCCCCAAACAACTCTCTGCAGGTTTTGAATTCAGAGTTGTCCTTCTCCTAGATCAGTTGCTGTTCAAGGCTAAAGGACCCAGTCTGTCCTGTCGTTTATCCATAGCTAGGGGGAGAAGAGATGGATAAATACTTTTCTCAATGGTATTAGCACAAAAGTGAATGTGGTGGATTTAACTGGAATTTGAACTCAGCTCGCCGATGTGGCAATCGATTACTCTACTGTGGCTATATATATATATATATATATATATATATATATATATATACATATGTTGTTTATGAATTATTTTTATAGATACAAATATTTAAGTAAATGTTCTGTTTATAATAAACAGTATTAACAACATTTACGGGCCTGAATGTCTGAGAAATTTTTATAGAAAACATGTGTCCTGACAGAAATCAAACCTGTATCCTACACAGAACTGTCATATAGCATGATGTGGTATACCATTTAGTTACAGAGGAAGCATCTGGTTAGCAAGGTTAAATTACTGCCTTAAACTAGGAATTTCCCATGACAAATATTTGAGAAATCTTATTAAAGAAAAATACGCACTCCCCAGGTGTTCAACACACACCTGTGCAGTGGAAGACCGTCATTTGATCCGGCATGCTTTAAATGACTCGGTCATGAAAAAGCTTTGCCAATCAAGCAAGATCTGAGCATTGCCTTTAACTGAACCTGAACAGATATGATAATTTTAAGAGATCTATGACATGAAGGATTTTTGCTTAAAGGCACTGTTCAGAACTTGCTTGATCGGCATTGCATCTTCATGAAGGGACACTGCACATTAAGAGAAGAGAATGTAGTAACAGTCAATGAAAAATATGGTGAATAAATCTAAAGGTGCATTCCAATAGGGAATGATGTCTTTCAGAAACTAAGCAAACTATTAAGAGATAGGAAAATGTTGTCAGAAACAAAGTATGCTATGAAGTATGTATCCTTCTGTATGAAAGTGAAGGCTGAATGTAAAGGAAATGAAATGCAGATGGAGCAGCCATTTTGTTTGTGTTACCCAGCATTTTCAAATTGATTTGTCCTTGTTTGTGTTTCCACTGTCTCGGCTGCATTCATCCTGTACATGGGATGTTCTGTGTGAAAGACTTGTCCATTCCTTGCTCACCATGATCCAGTGTTTGATTCCAGTGCTGCTGAGTTTTTCATCCCTCCCAACCAATAAGAAAATCGCTTCACTGAACAATTTCTTTACAAATAAAAAGTCTATAGTCAAATCATACTGAAGACCCCAGTTCTTGTTTGATCACCAAAGTTGGACAATGCCAAGTCTGATTAGTACTTAGATGGGGGACTACTTGGAGACACTGAGTACTATAAGCAAGCTCCTTCGATCTGAAAAAGGGTTGATAAGCTGTAAAAAAAAAAAAAAAAAGCACCAAATTGATCAGTTTCAGATGAAAAATTATGTGCAGTGTCCCTTCATGAAGATGCAATGCCGATCAAGCAAATTCTGAACAGTGCCTTTAAGCAAAAATCCTTCACATCATAGATCTCTTAAAATTATATCTGTTCAGGTTCAGTTTCAGATGAAAAATCTTAAAGCAACTGAAATGTGGTTTTAATGGCTACTGAGAACATTATGGACTGAGTAATAAGGAAGTTTTAATGAAGGTAGGAGCTAAAAAGATTCTTATACTGAAATTTCTGAGGCCTATAAGGGAGAAGGTGTGGCCCTCATTTTCACTGACTGGATAACTTCATGGGATGGATGGGTTTCAATTGTTGTTTGTGTTGGTACAAAAAATCTATTCAACAATTGAATGGAAGATGAAATATCACCGAAAACAGGAAAAGGAAGCACAAATTCTGTTTACAATATACTTGGTTCTTTATTCTCTGATTCACCTGACATAGTCCGCTTTTGTCTTCTCTCACAACAGACCTGATCTTCTCTTTGGCCAGCAAGAACTCTAACTGCTCCACTTGACCTTTTGGGGGTGTTCTAAGCCAGACTTCATGAATTCAAGCGTCCTATGATGATGGCATCCCACTCTCACACCTTCGCTGTTGAAACTGTTAAATGTAGCCACCTCTTCTACTCTAATAGCTTCATATCTCGCACATCTCGCCTGTGGAACTCCTTTCCCTTTTCCTGTTTCCCTGATAGCTATAATCTCCAAATATTCAAATGTAATGTCAATCGACATCTCCAGTTGCCTTGATCTATCCACTATCCTTCTCATTCTTTCCTCTATCACTCCTATCTGCTCTCGATCCAAATCCTCTGTAACCCCTTGCATGCTAGTGGCTTCCAGCCTTGCTTGGGGTGAAATGCTTAAAAAAAAAAAATCCTGTTGGGGTCTATTGTGTTCCAGATGGGTTGTAAAATTTAACTCACAAGAAGGTAGGAGGAGCAGAGAGAAATAGTGAGTTTATCTAATGAGTTTGTGTGAATGGTTGGCAAAATGCAGGCAAAGAGGGATGCTAAAGGGTCAAGCTTAAAGCAACTAGGGACAGGAAGTTGTGGAGAGTCATAGTCGCCCATGTCCTGAATTGGCAGAGCACATAAAAGAAGTGGCAATATTTGCTCAAGTCATTCAGTGACTGTTGCCTGAAAGTCTATTGTAATATTACTAAGAGTTATTAAAAAAAAAAAAGTCATATATAAATATAATGTTCTCACATCTAGAATAGATAAACCTGCCTGTCTATTTAAAACTTCTTTTTTCCAACCTACCCATTGTTATTCAAAACACTCTTTTATTTAATTTTCCACATTTGCTCCCCCCCTCTCTCTCTCTCAAAAAACAAATTAATCTTAAATATATTTTCCAGCCTGCCCTTTTATACCAAACTTTAGAGTGATTCTTAATATAGACTATTTTTTATCTTGTTGGTTTGTGAAGTGTTTTGTATGATTTTTAGATTCCATGTGTAGTCCTCACGTAAACAATGTTTTCATGTTCTGCGTATGTGTTTATGAATTTACAAGATTTTGTTTTTTATGAACTTGAGACGTTACGCTTGGTCTGTGTATATTTAATATGAGAGAACTTGATCAAAACTTAAGAATTTAGAAACACAAAATGCCAAAGTAAGTATTTTGACTGGAGGTCAAGGTTAAACATTACCCTCCCTTGAGTATGAGTTAAACATATTTAAAACTGATTCTTTGATCTATGTTCTTTTCTTTTTCCTTTTCTTTTCTTTTTTTTTTACTTTTTTTTTTTTAATTCTTAGCTTTTTAGCTTTTTTAAAATATTTTTTAGCTTTTTTAAAATATTTTTAGCTTTTTTAAAATATTTTTTAGCTTTTTAAAATATTTTTTTTTTTTAAATATTTTTTTAACTTTATAGTTTTTTAAAATCATTTCACCCTCAAGCAAGGTAATAAAGCCACTAAGATACAAGAGTTACTGAGTGTTAGAGAATTTAAATATGAGTTAAAAATGTATACAACATTGTTCAAAGAAAAGAAACCCAATAAGAATTGATTAAACTGAGACATCAACTTATTTGCATGTTAACTTGTTTCTTGAACCAGCTCTATTTCTCAGTACCAGGACGCTAGCAATCATGGCTCTCCACTTATGGATAATAATAAAAAAAAAAAAAAAGAAAAAACAGCAACCAGTGAGTAAATTCAAGCTCTCCCAGCTGGTATTCCAACTTCGAGTCGTTCCTTGAGTTCTGTCTCAAAATCGCACTAACAGACTTTTCTAGCCGCCAACTGTGAATGTCACTCCAAGCATATCGCACTGGGAAAAATTGGTTACTTTTATATTTGTCCATATACCCATAATCCCTTGCGTCTTCATGCGATCCCGTAATTCAATGCGTCCCTGTCCCATAATGCATTGTATCTTTATTGCATAAAAATGCAATGCAAGTCCCCCCTCATTCTTTTACGATATCTGGCCGAGGACGGATTACGGCAGAGCGGTAAGTGCTTTTTTTCTCCCTCATTTCAACTGCAGTAGCTTTACATGCTAAGCAAATACGGGCTCTTTTTTTGGCGGGGACAAGGCAAGTGGTAACCAGCTGTGCTCGTCCCAGGTCCTGTCTCATCACGTCTGCCACACTCCCTCCTGATCACACAGATGACAGTGCGTGTGCGGTCTTTTGTTCCGGGTGCTCCTCCGAAGAGGGATTGGTTGAGCTTCTTCATTGAAGCTCTCATTAGACACGACCTGATCTATTGGCGAACTACTGATATTGGAGTGATCAGTTGTTGAACTCAACTCTACGTATATTGGCTGTTCACTATCCTCTGTGTCTTCTTTGTCAGTTGTGGGATTTGAGCCCAAAAAAGGGTGCAGGTCTATCAACCCGCACTGACTGCCGACTCACCACCTCGGTCACACGTCTGGTTCCAAATTTGGTTGTGCATTTACCACGTGGAGTCTTAACCCAGACAATGTCCCCTTTCTTGTATTCTCCTTCGGTTATTTGTGACTCAGGCGGGGGCGTCTCGTCAATGCCTCTCACCTGGACATGGTACGTATGCAGTACATTAGCTGGTGCCATGGAAGGTGAAAGGTTGTCCTTGGGTGTGACGTTATGTCAGTAGACCGAACAATTTTTCCTGGATGCTATGGTTTTGACGCTTCTGTGGTTGCGTTCCACAATACCATTTCCAGACGGCACGTAAGTGCACTGGAACCTTAAATGCATGCCCCAGCTGCTTACAAATTCCTTAAATTGTCTGCAAGTGAACGTGGTGTCATTGTCAGTCAGTATCTCAGTCGGCGGGCCTCGTTCGTAGAAAACTGTCTCCAGCTGATGAATGACACTAGCAGAGTCCTGCCGTCTTAGTGGCCGCCATATTGCAAAATGGGAGGGACCACAATCAATGAGTGTAAGAAAATGGCTACCATTGTAATGGGTCACGTCCATTGCTAACCTGCTCCAGTTTCTCCTCACACTTAAATTTCCTTTTTTCCAATGCACTGGTGCTGGATCGATCGATTGGCAGGCTTCGCAGGTTCTAACAACAGATTTTATCAGTTGCTCAGACACCGTTGGGTCTACAGTCCTAGCAAAGTACATTGTTCTTTTAATGCCCGAGTGCCCACTCTGCTGGTGGATGTGGTTCACCTGACGTTTGTTCAACTGGCTCGTTGCAGTGGCACAATTCACTTGCACTGGTTCTCTCCCTTTCTTGTGCATCTCTAACCAGTGTTGTGGCACTCTGGTAAGGCTGTCAGCGCGGTTCTGACAATATTTTACCAGCATCACAGTCATAGTCAGTGCGTACTCCTCCGCCAACGCTCGCAGTGTCTCTAAGCACCGCCTCATCAGCATTTCACCTGCCGCCTTGGTGTTCACACGCGTCTTTCCTGTCAGGGTGTCAGACACCCACCGATGCACATATGCTGAATCGGTGACCACATGCATAACTGGTGCCTGCCACTGCAGGGCAAGATTCACGCCCTTGATCACTGCATCAAGTTCAGCAAGATTAATGTGCCTGGCATCATTAGTTGGACGTAACCAGCAAGCATCTTCCATGACGCTCCCATTCACCTCTAGTGCCACTCCCGTAGCCACAGAACTTGCATCCACCCAAACTGTCATTTTATTGCCGTTCACACACCAGTCTCCACCGACAGGATCTGATTCCCGCACTCTGGCCACCATTTCCTCCAGCATATGTTCAAGAGGGGCATCCTTTATCGTCGTCCCATCCTTTGTTTAGTGTACTTGCATAACGCTTAATAAATGCAGTTGCCACCCTAAGCCAACCGCACAGGGAAATGACCCACGAGTTTCCCGCACAAGGAAAACATGCTTCGGCGGGTCACCATTTGAGCAATTTCTGGAACCTGACCTCCCCGCTTCCATCAAAGGGAGTTGCTTTCTTCCCAGACTTGCAGACCCAGGACCTTAGTTCCGTCTCTCAATCGCTCTGGATCTTTACAGATTAGCCCGTAATCTGCAAAGTGCTGTCTTACGCGCGCTGCAGAAATTAAGCCTTCATTTATGAAGATATCGTTGGCGCATGCCGAAGTGGCACTCTTAATGTCCTGATCCTGGGACGTTATCGTGTTGATCACCGACTTCATGATAAGCAGTGCCACATTCAGGCCAAAACCCAAATGCATAAGGCAAAACCGCTTACCCTTAATGACCACTGTTTGAAAAGGTACGCATTTCTCAAATCCAACAGCAATACGTCAGCTCCTTGTCGTCGCCATTCTCGTAATTTCTGTGCACACACTTCTGCGTCAGCTGTGAATGAGTCTACAAAGCCGTTTAACTCCCGATAGTCAAGTACTGGCCAGACCTTCTGTTTGTGTTCTTGTACGACCGCCATTAAGGGAATTAATCCCTTGGATGGGCCAAGCTCTTTCTCGGGATATGGCAGTAGCCATCCATCTCGCTGCCACCATGCTAGTTCTTTCTTGTATGCATCCCGGACACGGCCAGGTACTGTGTACTTCTGTACTTTATTGACCAACTTGCTAGGTGAATGACCACTCGCCCACTTCCACAATGCAGTCCACGTTTTTGTCCTCGGGTTAAACGTAGCTCTAAAGTCAGGCTTGTTGTTAGGAATGGCGGCGCATGTGTTCAGGTTTCCGAAATGCGCTTCGCCTGATTTAGTCAGGTGTACACCTCCGAGCACTTTGATTGCATCAATCCCAAGAAGAAGATTGAACCCTAGCAACTGTCCGTCCACGACCAGAACCTCAACAGTCATGGGCTGATTCTGCTCGACGCTCAACTTAATTTTGCCGTATCCACAGCACTTCAGGGTCCTACCATTGGCATTTAACACTCCCACCTCTTCCTGTCTCCAGCAGCGACACACAGCCTTGCTCACTAGCGTCTGTGAGCATCCTGAATCCACTAGCGCTGTGCACTCTACTCCATTTACAAATACTTGTACGGTGGGCAACTTCTGGGTTTTTACTTGCTCGGGGAGAAGGCTGGTGCTGACGCCTTCTCCCCTTTGGCGTTTCCCTGGCATTCTGAGGAAATGTGTCCAATGCCATTGCATCGAAAACACCGCTTATCGTAGCCAGACCTCTGCGTTCTGTTTGACCTCTCCTGACGTCCTTGTGTACAATCCTTAGCCAGATGGTTGGGTCCAGAGCACTTGTAGCAGGTGATCGTTCTGCTAACAGGTTTGGCAGGAGGAACCTCAGCTTCTGAGCACGGTAGTTCTACGGATGCAGCGACCAATACCTGGCACCCTTCGTCATCCGTCATAATGGCCCTTGCTCGGATCTGAATCTGTTCTAGATCCATGTCGTCCATCCTGGATGAAGCTTTGAGAAGCTGCCTAACATGATGTGGCAACCCTGACACAAATCCACATGCCATCCACCAATCAGGCAGCAGATCTCCTATTAGCCGCGCCAAACGATGCATTTCAGCCAGAAATTCATCCACCGTTTCCCCTGGACGAAGACGCCGTCCCATAAATTGGTTGAACGCATTAAATCTGTCAGTCGCGTATGCAGTCATAAGGGCCTGTTTAATTTGTTCCGCGTCTGCCTTCTGCTCTCCACTAAGTTGTCTATACACAGCAAGGGCACCACCTCGTAGTTGTAGAGGCAGGATGCGCTCTATCTTGTCCATGGCGCAAAGTTCGCATACCAATTCCACATTCTCTATCCATTCAACAATGGGCATATTCATTGGGGCGCTGCTGAATTCTGGAATCAAACGGACGTCAAAGATCTTGCCTTCCATTTTGAAGAATTAATATGCCGAAATAGCTTGTGGATAATAATAATAAAAAAAAAAGAAACCAGTAAGCAGTGAGTAAATTCAAGCTCTCCCAGCTGGTATTCCAACTTCGAGTCGTTTCTTGAGTTCTGTCTCAAAATCGCACAAACAGACTTTTCTAGCTGCCAACCATGAACGTCACTCCAAGCACCCCGCACTGGGAAAAATTGGTTGCTTTTATATTTGTCCATATACCCATAATCCCTTGCGTCTTCATGCGATCCCATAATTCATTGCGTTCCTGTCCCTGTCCCATAATGCATTGTATCTTTATTGTATAAAAATGCAATGCAAGTCCCCCCCTCATTCTTTTACGTTATCTGGCCGAGGACAGATTACGGCAGAGCGGTAAGTGCTTTTTTCTCCCTCATTTCAACTGCAGTAGCTTTACATGCTAAGCAAATACGGGCTCTTTTTTGGTGGGGACAAGGCAAGTGGCAACCAGTTGTGCTCGTCCCAGGTCCTGTCTCCTCACGTCTGCCACACCACTGCTTCCTTTCTTTTGTTGCTCTATGCAATACTTTCCTTTTTGATCCTTCTTTCTCTTTGTGGTACTTTTTCCTCCATCCATTTGCTTTGACTTTTCAACTCAATTACTTGTCTTGCCTTTGAACTGTCCTGTGAGTATTGAATTCTCTAAGCCTTCTTTCTCATATTTTGTTTTGTCTCCTCATCATATAGGTGACCATGTCTCTATTTATTCTCTCTCTGTATGCCTTTTGTCTATTCAGGATGTGAACGATCATGGCTCTCTACAGCTTCCTGTCTTTTTTGCTCTCGGGGATAAGGTTTCCTTTATGACCCCCAAAAAGGTGGGTCTTTATAGTTTTTGTTCCCCTGTCCCTTTGCATAAACTTCTCAAATAAGTTACTCGCTGCTTTCCCTCTTAGTCTGGCCTTTAATATGAACTGAGGGTGTTAAATTTTCCTAGCCTTCTTTTTTCATGCTGTATGTTTTGCCCTTTCAGAATGTAAATGATCATGTCTCTCCACAGTTTCTCATTCTTAGAAAGTCTTTATCATTTATGATGTTGCTTTCTCTCTGTGCTACATGTTCTTCTATACATTTGCTCAAACTTTGATTTTGCCTGCACCTCTTTGATATGCCCTGTGAGTATTGAAGTCTCAAAGCCTTCTATCCTCATTCTCCCATATTTAGCTTTGTCTCTTCAGAATATATGGATGGCCATACCTCTATTCTCTCTCTCTATGCTTTTTGTTTCTTCAGCTGCCTGTCTTTTTTTTTTTTTTTGCCCTCAGCCATAACGTCTAATTTATAAATTCTTCTCTTAGTGGTACTTGTTCCACCATCAGTTTGCTTTGACTTGTTACTATTTTCTTCTGTTTTCCTTATTTTTGATCTATCCAATGTGTGTTAATTCTCTGTACCTTCTTTTCTCATTCTGTATTATTTTCAATCAAGCTAATCTACAGCTTCCAGCCTCTTGCTCTTGGCAATGAGTTCACTTTTGATTGATTTTTGTTGGTTTATAATGTCCATAATTTTCATGTACAGAATGTTAAAAATATCAAGAAAAATGAACTGTTCTGGGTATGATTGCATGGAGTATTGCTGCCATATATGGTCTGGTGCGCCTTCTGTTTGCCTTGGGGTTCTTGATAGGCTCCAGAGGCAGATATGCAATGTAGTTGGCCCTGCCCTGGCGTCTTGTCTGCAGTCACTTTCTCACAGACATGCCGTCACCTCCCTCTGTCTGTTCTACAAATACTTTCATGGAAATTGCTCTGAGGAGCTGCATTCGCTGGTTCCCAGACGTCATGAGTTCCAGCGCCTTACGAGGCTGGCATCCTGCTCTCACGCCTTCACTGTCGAAACTCCTAAATGTAGCCGTCTTTTCTACTCTAATAGCTTCATGTCTCGCACCTCTCGCCTGTGGAACTCCCTTCCCTTTTCCTGTTTCCCTGTGAGCTATAATCTCCAACTATTCGAGTGTAATGTCAATCGACATCTCCAGTTGCCTTGATCTATCCACTACCCTCATCCTTTCTTCTATCACTCCTATCTGATCTTGCTCTAAATTTTCTGTAACCCCTTGCGTCCTAGTGGCTTCCCGCCTTGCTTGGGGTGAAATGCTTAAAAAAAAAAAAAAACTACATCCAACAGCAAGTCATCTGATCAGAAGGTTTTGAGGAGCATGGAACCACCTTATTGCTGGTGTTCACAGGTCCACCCTGATCCGGGGTGGCAACACCTGTCATTATCCAAGCTATGGGCAAATAGTTGACCCCTAAATAGTGGTCAAAATGCTATGGAGGTGTAAAAACACCAGCAATACATTTTTGAAGAAAGAGTTTATTACCAGCAATAGATTTTTGAAGGAAAAGTCATTACAAACAAAATATTACTAGCAATACATTTTTTGGAAAAATATTACTTACAATATATTTTTTTGAAAAAATATTACCAGAGATAGATTTTTGAAGGGAAAAAACAATACCAGACATATTATGAAAGTGTAAAAATAGGTTTTAATACCAGAAATACTTTGTAAAAAAAAAATTATCAGCAATACATTTTTGAGGAATAAATTATTACCAGCAATATATTTTTGAAAAAAAAATATTACGAGCAATAAAAATTGTTGGCATTAAATAACCCAGTGAGGTTGATGTACCATAAAACAAACTAAACCAAACCAATCAAGAAAAATGAAGTTGCCTTTTTTTTTTGTTCTCTGTATCTAGAAATTCAATATTTATAGTTATGTAAGCCCCTTATCAACAGTGCCAATTGCATTTTCAGAGTTTGTTTAATGCAATATTTCATCTATAAACAGGGTTGTGATGTACTTCATCACCAGAATATAGAAATGGCCAAATAGTCCATCATCATGTAATGCAGTGATTCTCAAACTATCTGATATAGCAGACGGCATCTTTTCTCAATGTGTTACATACCTGTAATATTTCATGGTAATATTATTTTATACCAGAATTTTATATATATATATATATATATATATAAGAAATATAGTTTTAAGGTGTGCTATATTTATGGGATAAAGTGCTCAATATCAGAAATAGAGACAGTGTATGTAAATATAAAAGTGAACATTGAAGTCAACACTCAGAAGTGACAGGCTGTCTCATGTTGAACACAATCGTCAGGTCACGAATGCTGGATATTTCCTCACCTATTTTTATATATATATATATATATATATATATATATATATATATATATGGGTCAGTGGTGCATTGTGGGTAATCTATTTATGGTTATTATGCCACTTCCACAAAAATAACTCCAAGAATAGATTACCACCAATGCACCACTGACTCATATATATATATATATATATATATATATATATATATAGCTGAGGAAATATCCAGAATTCGCAGCCTGATGATTGCACCCAGCCTGAAACAGGCTGTTGACTTCAATGTTCACACACACACACACATATATATTTCCTAAAATAAATACGCCAAAAATCCACCTTCATCCCAACCGTGCGCTGACAGCTTAGTGGTAGAATATCCGCTTGATACCAATTCAGTCGGGTTTCGATCCTAGCTAGAGGCAACCGGATGTCTAGCCACACTGATGAGCTGTGATACAGCGAAACAGTCTGTCTGTGGATGACATATATATATATATATATATATATATATATATATATATATATAAGCTTCAAATGATTCCTTAGCATGGCCTGGCCACGTACCGGTAGCTGATGGCTCGCGGACCACCACTTTGATTAGTACTGATGTAATGGACACTTCTGGTGCTGCAGGAAAATGTTGTCTCTGTCTGCCTCTCTCTCATATGTCTCTGCCTCTCTCTCTCTCTCTCTCTCTCTCTTTCTCTTTCTCTTTCTCATATGCCTCTGTCTTATCAGTCCCTCTGCTGGTGAACATATTGCATTTTATGCATGGGAATTATTTATTTTTATTTTTTTAAATCTATATTATATTTGGAAGCATATATAGCAGTATTGGCTTGTCAGGTTAAATTTTGTGCAAATACATTACCTCAGACCAAGGTACCCCAGCCCTTCTGAATTGCAATCTATTATGCTTTATGACTGAAAAGCCTAAATTCAGAGAAAAAAAGACATGGTGTGGACAGCATGCTAGTTACAGAGAAACCATGCATTTGTTTCTTTCTCTCTACTTCTTTTTTTTTTTTTTTTTTTTTTTATTATTTTTAAGCTTCTGTACTTGAAAATTATATTTTAAAATTTTCCCATAATTTGTTGGTTTGATTTTATTGTGAAAACCTTGACTTCTATAATCTGATATGGCAAATGGCATATTAATTCTAGGAGGGGCCAATTTACTACTTAGCAATAGAAAACCGATCCCCCACTTTATGTCCGATAGAAACTCAATATTTAAAGTAAATATATCTTAGAAATTTTGCTGTGAAAAAAAATTAACTTGTATCTTAAAATCTGGCAGGAGGGATCAATTTATTATTTAATTACAATAGAAAACCGATCCCCTACTTTATGTCCGGTAAAACTTAATACTTTAAGTAAATATATCTTGGAAATTTTTCTAACATTGGTTGGTTAATACCAATTTTAATTTGAAGACATTGACTTACTCTGCAAAATTTGTATGTAGCGGTTCTTTGCCTTTCCTAATCTAGTCTGCAGATGGGTGGGGAGTGTTGTGACAGATTTGGAAAATGGAGCTGGTGAGAAGGGTTCAAATTCTAGGCATGTCTGCTGTGTTCCCTTTAACACAAATGCTTTTGGAAAAAGCATAAATCCATCTCTTCTCCCCCCGCTATGGGTTAAGTAACTAAGTAGAATTCATGACAATACAAAGATAATAAAGACAAAAAATTCTGTAGGTGGTCATGATTCTCCATGGGCCCGATCGCATAAATCAACAATTTGACCCACACATAGCAGGGTATTTTTTTATATATTGTAGGCAGCGGTGATAGAAGCTTTCCAGGCATTTTTCCTGCTTGATGTATGTTGTCCAAGTTTCCCTACCATAAAGCAAAATACTAAGAACATTTCAAAGTCACCTGACTGTTGTGGAGTAAATAGTACACCCCCTTCCTCCGGTGACTATATGAACTAGTCCACTACTATAAAGAACTTCAGGTCAGAGGTAAGACAGGTCATTGTTTGGAGTCGGTCTTCAGATTAACTAATACATGTATCACAGCAAGTAGTTGGGACATTACGTATAGAGAATCTTTATACGAAGTACGTTATATAAGTAAGGGTGTTTTCATAACAATAGCCATAGAATAGTTGCATCATAATATATATTCTCTTATTCGATTTGGCGATCATATGGAGAGACCATCCAAGTTACCAATCCTTTTATGTTGTAGCAAGCAGATTCCTGAAGCAAGCACTTTGTAAATGTTGTCTTCAATGACTGGGCCATATATATCGGATGAATGACAGCCATAAAAGTAATCTTGTATGGTGAGCTGGTTTGTCCTGCGTATGACAATAAACTGTCCAACAGCAAGGCCTCTGATCAGGAAGTTTTGAGGAGCATGCAACCACCTCTTAATTGCTGGTGTTCCCAGGTCCACCCTGACCCAGGGTGGTAGCACCTGTTAGGGTCCTATCTATGGGCAAATAGTTAACCCCCAAACTGGGGTCAAAAAATAATGAAAATTTAAAAATAGGTTTAATAACAGAAATACTTTGTAGGAAAAAATATTACCAGTAATAAAAATTGTCAGCATTAAATAACCCATTGTGGTTGATAAGCTGTAAACCAAACCAAACAGTGAGCTGGTTACAAGACACCATCCTGTAGGCAGCCATACACTAGGTTTCAAGGATGTTCACAAGAGGACCTAAAATGCATAGGCATTGACTCTGGTAGCTGGGAACAGCGAGCAGATGATCACAGTAGCAGGTTCTATGCTGTTCAAGGAGGAATTTTGATGTGTTAATATCTGCTGATAAAACAATGTTTTTTCTCATAAATTCTCTTCAAATTCTACTCTTGACACATCTGAGTTTCTATTGAGTTGTAGGCATATAATTTTGTCTATGGTTTCTGCTTTCATCCTTAAACTGCATCACCACAAAGCAGATGTACTTGATAGTAACCCTGTAATAGTACTTAAGAAACTGGCTAGTACTTCTGAACTGGCTCCTGTTCTCTCTAAGCTCTACAATAAATGCCTTGCTGTTTCTTGCTTTCCTGCTTGTTGGAAATCCTGTTCTGTATTTCCAGTCTTTAAGAACTCTGGCAAAACATCTGATCCTCATTAATCTGTGAAATGTACAAATTGATATTATTTTTATGCCCAAAGGTCAGATACTTTTTGAATACACCTCATACACACACAGAAGCATGCGCTTTATTATAAACTAGCTGTGGAGGGCTCTTGATTTGAGCCTTCATCACAATAGGCAGGGAGGAGTAGATGTGATAGGCAACAATAAACTACAGAAGAACTAAAAATTGATTACTTCATTTAAGTATTGCATTAATATTTAAGTTTATCTTTTAAAATTTCAATGATAATTCTTCTGCTGCTACTTAATTTAAAGACAATTTGATGTATGTAGATCCTTACTTTCCATTCCAAAAATTGTTTTTATTTTATCGGTAACTTTTGCTGGATTTCACAATTAATTTCAATTGTTCCAAATTTATTTCCAAATTGTTATTGTATGAAAAAAATCTGTTGCAAAAAATCAAAAAAATCAAATAAAATCACCGAAAAGTCGCAGTAATGAAAACTTGGGAATCCAAAATTTCAGGATTGCGGGTCTGGATCCAGCCCAGAATGTTTTTAATTTGCTCACAGCTCAATAAGCCAGAAGAGTTTCACAAGCAAGAAATGTGATAAAAGAAACTGTTAGCATAGAACTTATGGTTACATCTAGCCATTTTATTAGGTTGGTGCAAAAATAATGTCGTTTTCTCACATAGTAACATGTGTGAGAAAACGACATTATTTTTGCACCAACCTAATAAATGTAAAGTGATGAGACTTTGCCACCATTTTGTTTTTTTTTTTTGTTTTTTGTTTTTTTTTTTTATTTTTATTATTATTTTAAGTATCTCTCATTGTGATTGTAGAAACTCTAGCAAGAAAAGTGAAATGTTACAAGAACCAGGTTGGGTTGTAAATTTATGTTGTATGATTTAACAATCAGTGAACGTTCTATAGATTTTTGGCTAAGTAAATTGCTTTCTCTTTTAATTAAAGTAGCATTTTTTAAATCTAAATTATGATAAGCAACTAATGAATTAAGTGTGTGGTTTTTTAAAAGGTCTCTTTTGTGTTCATAATCTTTTATATAAATACCTCGAGGTCTCTCCTATGTATTCTTTGTGGCAGTCATTACAGGCTATTGAGTAAATTCCTGCTTCAGACTTTAGAATGTTATTTTGTTTTGTATTAATTAAGTCTCTTATTGTTTTAGAAGTAGGTGTAACAAATTTTGTGCTAAGCATAGATAGTCTTTTCATTTGTATTTGGCAGATGATCTCCTGTTAGAACATTAAAAACAAAAGAGTCTGGAAATGAAATTAGATTAGCTATGCAATGTCTCCAGACACTTCTGACCAAAAATTATTAAACCTTAAAATTAAGAGTTTCAATACCTTCAGAATTTCCCCTCAGTACATAATTATAACCAACATTCGTATATATATATATATATATATATATATATATAATCTTCCCTCCTGTAAAAAAACATTACTTTAATCTGAATTCCTTCTAGAGGGCAAAATGTGTTAAACAGAATTTTTCAAATTTGCCATTCAATTGCCTAACAGTGTTCTGGTTTATAGAAATTTATGTCATATTCTTCGGTGTGTGTGTGAGATATATATATATATACACACACACACACACACACACACAAGTTTAATTAAAATGACGAGATACTACGTTAAGTTTTCTATTTAATTTTACTCTTCTTTTCTGGACATAAATTATATAGAAATTGTCTGAATGCTTTGTATGTTTAGCATTTTCGGCTATACTTTTAGTCATTATCAAGGATGATTTCATTTTTAACTGAATGTATGGATTGTTTTATATATGTATATATATGAAAGTGAGAGAGTTACAGGAATGTTTTATTTTCCGAACACAATCAGAACATTGTGGCTGTGTTCATAGTTTATATTGAGTGATGGCTTTTTCTTTTTTATCAATAATGCTCCCATTATTTTTAGCCTTTTTTTTTTTTTTTTTTTAACATGTGGAAAAGGCTATTATATTTGTATTATCAATGAGTATATTGCAAAGGGGTTCTCATGTATATTTAAATGAGACCTGATTGAGCTATGGTCAGAGAGATGTAACACAAGTCTTGTTAGGCATGTTGTAATATATTCAATATAATTATATATACATAATGAACATAAAATAATTTGAGCTGACTCTGGTTGTACCTTCGCAAGATTGAGCTATATTTCATGCTTAAAATGTAACCCAGATGAGAGTGAGATATTTCATTAATCAAACAAAAAGCAAAAAAAGCAACCACTGTAATGCATTGCCCTCCTTAGAGGGGACTTCTTCAGACTAATAATTGTTTTCTCAATAGTCATATCTATATATATATATATATATATATATATATATATATATATATATATATATATAGTGAGTGTGTATGTGCGCGTGTCTTAGACACAAGGGTGTAGAATAATTAACTAGGAACAAAAACCTTAATAATGAAGAGGAAAGTGCAATCAGAAGGGCAGTAGATAGATTGACATTGCTGGAAAGCATGCAATCAGAAGGGAGTTCCACAAGCAAGAAGTGCAAGTGGAAAAAACTGTTAGCGTAGAATTTAGTTGTAACTTTCCAGCTCAACTGTAATCTCTACACCAGTCTAGTACAGCATTTAAATTCAAAATGTAGGTACTCTCTCTCATATATATATATATATATATATATATATATATATATATATAGTCTTAAGGTGTGCTATATTTATGGAATAAAGTGCTCAATATCAGAGATAGAGCGTGTGTAAATATAAAAGTGAACATAGAAGTCAACACTTAGAGGCGACAGTCTGTTTCATGCTATATGCAATCGTCAGGCCATATATATATCTCTATATATATACACACACACACACACACACACACACTGAGAATGAATACAGTACACTTCCAATGTTTGTAACATTTAATTTAAAAGAGGGTGCAATACATAGTAGAGCAATATTATTTATTTTAGGATATTACAACAAAAACATAAAAGGATCATTACACAATTGCAGTCATGCTTCAACACCTCACGATGCATTTCCTCAGGCAATTGTAAATTACTTGCTCACCAGTAATTTATAATTGCCTGTGGAGATGCATCATTATGTGTTGAAACACAACTGCAGTTGTGTAGCAATCCTTACATGTTTTTGTTGTAATATCCTTGTGTGTATGTGGGGGGGGGTATGAAAGAAATGATGACTACAATTTCATATAAAACAAAAAACGCATTAGATACAGGAATGCTTACTTAGCTTTAAATTTGAATCTTTTTACGTCCGTTTTATCTGCATAAACTAGTTTGTCTTATTTAGTTTTCTATTGAATTTTTTTTTTTTTTTTTTTTTTTGTATATCTTAAATATCCTGCATTGTAAAAACATTACTTTTATGAGGAAAGGAGATATAGGTTCTTTGATCTTAAACATAAATTTCCTATAGAACATTCAGAAATTAGTGCACTTTCAATATATTTTTTTTCCTTAATGAATTACTTTCTCTTTTAATTAAAACTGCGGTGTTTACTAAAGATTTTTTTTCTGTTTTGTCATTTGTCTGATGCATAGATTTGTATAAATTTTTTTTTATATGTAACATTATATGTAATAACACATGGCCTACTATTAGGTTGGTGCAAAAATAATGACGTAATAATGTCGTTTTTTGACGTAACGTCAAAAAACGACATTATTACGTCATTATTTTTGCACCAACCTAATATTTATTCAGTGGGTACAGCACTTGTGTTTCACTAGACATCCTTGTTTATTTACAAACACAGAAATTAATGTCTACTAGAACAGATCACAAAAATGTACTCCCTCCACTAATCTTCATTCTATATTCAAGCCCAAATTTTCTTTTATTTTCTCAGTATTTGGGTGGAACAGTGCAGTTAGAATATTCATGGTCAAGTATGTTTTATGATTATAATGCTGCTGCTGCTTGAATTGGTATTCTGTAAAACAATATATCTCTTTGTGGGGAGGTTTTCAAATTTAACGACTGCCTTATAGATGACATTACTCATTAAGCATTGTACATTGAAGAGACAATTTTCTTGTTTCTTACTGTTACAATTAGGTATATTGGTAAGTGGTTTACTCTTTAAAGGTTTTACATTATGCTCTTTAATAATCCACTCCATATTGAACATACTATAAATTATTTTTAGAGTATTTCTATTGAAGATTTTATCAGTCATTGTGACATGGAAATGCTTATCCATTATAGCAAAAAGATTATTTGCCAATGTTTATTTTTACTTGTAAGTTGATAAGAAGAGTAAACCATCTTATTTTCATTTTCCTCTCTTAATTTCATTATTCATTGTAACTAGTTTCACATTTCAAAACATTAATATGGGGTTATAGCCCTTTCATTTGAATTCAGTTTTGATGCTTTCAAAATTTTTGCAGAAGATAAATTACAGAACAGTCTTTATTATAATGGTTGATTTGAAGTCTGTGTAAGGGATCTTGGTGCTTATGACTATCTTTGGAGGTTTATGACTTTTTTTTTTGTCTGTTAAATCTGCCATATTGTTACCCTTGATGCCAATATGGCTAGGTATCCAGCAGATGATATCATATGTGGACAAATATTCTATTCTGTTTAAAAGTTAACGTAACCATGACCACTTACATTCAACATTTAAATAACCTCCACATTTTTTTTTTTTTTACAGTGAGGTTCACCCTATAGAAGACCCAGGGGCCACTCAAGGTACATTATTACAGAGTAAGAGGCAGTTTATACAGATAGATGGGGAAGATAATGGCTAACCAAGTTAAAATTGTAGTGATCAAGGAAACATCTTCTTGGGAGTCGGTTCCACAGAGCAGTGATTTTGTGGGGAGAACCTGCTCGAGTGGAAATTACTTCTCACCAATGGAATACAAAGGGAATGTGGATGCTTTACTACAATATGTGTTATAGCAGGTCCTTAGCAGTGAAGGTTAGAACTAGCAGAAGAATGTAGTTCATCTGAGCACTTTCCATGAAAGTAGTGATAGACCAATGAGAGGCTTTTACTGCATCTTGTCTGTGGGAGAGGGGTTGCAGAGTAGAAAATTCATCACCCACAAGGACGTGGAGATGCTTTTGATCAGGAAAATGAGTACTCTGCAGCTTCTGCCTAAATATGACAGCAGTAGTCCAATTTCAGCCCGATTTGGCTCATATAAAGGAAGAGGATAGAAATGATGAGTCAGGGTACTTACTGGATCAGTACAGGGAATTGACCATTTTTTTTCTTGTGTCTTTAGCGATGGATCATACGTACGAGTTCCATTTAGCATAAGGCCCAATATTCACTCTAGGAACTGGGTTTCCCTGAGGGGACATCCATTCATTGTGACTGGTCATAGTTTGGGATCTGATTGGCAATGATAGAATGTAACTAGTTTGGTTTTAGAGACATTGAAAGTAACCAGCCAATTTTTCCCCCACTGAGATGTTAAAGCTAGATTGGAGTAGAGATCAACTGCCAATCTTTGGTCATCATAAGTTTTGGAGGTGTGCTGATATATTGTTGATATGTCATTAAATTAGCCAAACTAAATTAAGTTCTAATTTTCAATCCATATGCTCTTTGGTGAAATGCAGGTATATCTCCCTTTTTAACCTTTATCACACTGCAGGTATCAATTAGTTGCCGTAGAATTCACTCCCATTGCTATTATAGTGGCTACTATAATCCATGCCTGACTAATTTTATGGATGCTACTGGCAACCATCGATATAACTGTTAGTCTTTCTGAAGTTGAATTATTTTGTCTATTTATAAACAACAAAATGATAACTTTATTCGTCAATGAGAAAAATAAATGAGTCCAGTGAAATGTTCATGTCTTCTGGTATATAAACACAAGGAAACATGTTGTTTTTTTTTTTTTTTTTTTTTTTTGTTTTTTTTTATGGAATTAAAGCCTTCATAGTGATTTTGCTTCTTATTGCACCTCAAAAACTCCCCAAGGAGTAATAAAAGTTAAATTTACATTGAATTATTTATTTTTTAATATATTTGTTTTTTATTTCAATTTTTTTTTTTTTTTCTTCAATGTCAAGACTTGCATGAATAGAAAACATAATGGATTACATCAAAATATTTACTCGTTCATTATTTTATTAGCGACCAAAAATTAAAATCTCTATGCACAATACAAAGTTATAAAGGTGTCCATGTTTTTTCACCCTCAAAAAAAATGCAATGAGAACAATTATTGAAAGAAATTACCATGGTCAAGGTTAAAGAAACCATATTTTTTTTTTTTTTTTTTTTTTTTTTTTTATGAGAAAGATTTCATAAATTTCATTCAATAATAATGGCACCGTCTTCTTGGTCAATGAATGCCAGATGTTTCCTTATAAGGCAACAGCTAACATTACCATATATCACTTATCTATTCTCCTTATCTTCACTTACTACCACTTCTTCTCATTTATATTATAAACCTCGTTCATGATTTTTGTGCAAATGAAACCTGTAGTTCTTGGCAACAACCCTCCTTCTTCAAACTTCATAGACTGGCATTACAGAATCATAAATAAAGAACTGTGCCAAATAACAAACCACATCACTTGATGACTTCCAACAGCAGCAACAACTAAAATGAACAGAATTTGTAACTTAAAGAGAAAATGACATAATCAAGATGTTGACATTCCACACTACTTGCAACAAAGGAAACTCTCCATCAGTACTGGAAAGAACAATAACAGCTACTGGACTTGAGAAACCCATTTTCTTAAAAAATTGTTTTATTAGAAAGATTTTATAAATTTCAGTTCACAATGGCATTCGGTGCTCAGTCAATGAATGCTTTATATATTACTTTGAATTGCCTAATTTCATAAGCTATTGCTTTGTGTCACTGCTACCTTTCTATAAGCTTGAAGTGTTTATTTTATATAGTATAGCTGCCCAATCGTTAGCTTCATTTCAGGTGATAATTTTCTCAACTCTAATAGAAAAATCACAAATAAACTTGAATCTTGCATACACCTCAAAAAACTGCACAAAAGAAAATAAACTGGCTTCTGTCACATAGTTGTTCAAATTGTTAGGATAGGTGCAGTAATTATTATTATTATTATTATTATTATTGTTGTTGTGTATTCATGTGACTGTACGTCTAAAATATTTGATTAGCAAGAACATATAAGGAATCTATTTCATCAGCTTAGCATGTAAACATATGTTCAATTAATTGGCCCATTAACATGATGATGTCATACTGACTCTTTCTTGACTTTGACCTTCTTTCCCTGAAAAATGACTGACGATGATCAAAATATAGTCGAAACATTACACTTGATGTAAAACAATTTATTTGATATGTGGAGAAACACCAAAAACTCAACAGACATTCCTTGATATTTTATATTTCTAATTTTGTGCATACACATTGTTTTTGATTTTGTTGACTGCACAGTATAGTAGAGTCAGTTGGGCACCGTCTGTGAGGAAAAAGAGTGCCATGATGCAAGGATTGTGGCAGCATTCACCAGCTTAAACAATGAGACTGCCCAGAAGAGTTGCAGGAGATTCTAAAGTCATTTTGGAGCCTGTGGTTGAAGCCGATGGTGATTTTTATTGAATAAATTTACTCTTTAGTATTTGTTGTGGAGTGATTTCACAGTGGAGGCTTGTATTGGTACTAAATCGGTCCTAAAATAGGTTCGACGTACAAAACATTAGGGACTTGATATAATAAGCAGAGTAATCTTGTGGTGGTCGCTGATACTTTTTTATTTGACTGTCATCTGACATCGACTGACTGACCGACTGACTCCCACATTACTTTTACTACTCCTACTTATTATAGGTGGGAGAGTCTATTAACTCCATTGAATAGGTGTGTTTACCATAACATTATTTCAAAATATTTTGTTCAATTTTGGCAAATATATCTGTTAAAATGATGTCTGTGTTATTTTCATTTTTTTGTGCTATTTAGACAATTCATCCATTGCACCATATATATATATATATATATATATATATTAAATTTAAAAAAATCGATACACAATTTTACATTATCATGAAATTAATGCACTTTACTCCTTGAAAAAAAACAAACTTGTACCAATGAAAAGTGCATATAAGAAAGAAAAATTGGCAAGGATAAGCAGTCAATTGCTGATACCTACTGATGAGTGGATGGAGTAATTCCTATAGGATGCATCTGTGAAACTCTGGGGTAAGGATGCTGAAAGTAATATCAGTTAGCTAAGTGACAAACCTTTAAACTTGTATTAATTCTATTATATAATAATAATAGCTGGTCACTTGTATTCAAGGATACCTGTCTACTGGGGCGGATAGCCAGTCCTTATTGCAGATGCTCACTCAGGCACATTTGTGTTTGTTCCTTACCAACAGAGCCCATCTGTAGTTTATACTATGCTGAACAGACCTTAGTTACAGTTTCTGGAAGAGAGTGTGTTATCTAGCATGATCAACAATCTGAAAAAGGCCCACACACTCAAATACCAAACATACTCAAAAATACCCAAACCTTGTGAGTGAAATTGGGTGGACAGAACACGTGGGGGGCTGTTGCTAGCTGTTCTATTATATAATATACAGGTGCACACACACACACATACGAGTCAAATGACAATCATGCTCACTCACTCCCTAAGAACCACACAATCATGCTCACTCACTCCCTAAGAACCAAATAACACACCCACTTAACAGACACACATCCCCTTTGCAGGAACCAATAAAACTGTCAAAATGACCAATGGAATTCAGAGCAGCATGAATCCATCCAGCTCTTATTGTAAATAACAACTTAAAAGTGACTGTTTGACCAACAAAAGGTCTGACCAAAATTCACGTTAAAAAAAATAAAGAAATAAAAAAACAAATGAAAACTACAGAGAAAAGTTCATTTTCTCCATCAAGACATTCATTTCTGTAGTTCACTGTTACCAACAAGCAGAAAATTTTTTTTCTCCATGTTGGCCGAAACTAGTCGAGGAATCTAAATGAAATAATAATAATAAAAACAAAAGAATATTAATATACAACCCAGTGTGTCTGACGATTTTAATTTTTTAATATTTTTTATTGTTCAATATATATATATATATATATATATATATATACACACACACTGCATGCCAAATTATTATTGAGATAACTTTTTTTATAATATTTCAAAAACGATCCAATCAATTCACACAAAATTTTCACACAATGTTGGCAACACCGACCTTCACAATCACTGAAATTATCGTACTGATCTGTGCAATATAAACAAAATGGCGCCATATTTGTTATCAGCACGGTGATTTGAGCGTGCCAAATTATTAGAAAGGTTTAGTAAAATTCCCAGAATTGAGCAAACAAAATGTTTATTAATGTTCCACGTGAATGTTTATGATCAAAAGAAGCTAATAAATAAGATAATCAAACAAATAAGATACAAACAAAGGCACAGTTTTAAACTAATAGGGAATGTGCTTTCCCTGTTTCGAAATTACTTGAAGTCGATAATCCATAGAATTTGTTAATTGTAGGATGTCATCTGCTGTAATGCCGTGTGATATGTCAAGAATTGCTTCCCACAACTCAGCATTGCTCCTGAATTGTTGTCTGTTGGTATACAGTCTTTGCTTCATGATGCTCCAAAGGTTTTCAATTGGGTTCAAATCCAGGGAATTTGCTAGCCACTTCATTTTTCGAGGTCCATCAAAGCCTAACTGTTTCAAATATTCAGTAGTCTTGTGAGCAGCATGTGAAGGAGCATTATCTTGCATAAAAACAATGGCCCTTTTGAAGGCAACTCTTTGCCTTTTCATCCACGGTTCAAGATGCTCCTTCATAAACGCTATGTATGGATCAGCAATCATTTCAACGCCATCTGGTACTCTCCATGATTTTTCCAATAATACCACCCCAGATCATTATGCCTCCACCGCCTTGTTGGTGTCTCAAATGCTGATGGCGATTCTGTCTGTTCATTACCCAGCCTTTGCAGCATCTATCTGGCCCATCAAGTGTTGCTCGAGTTTCGTCTGTGAACAAAACTTTAGAGAAGTCAATCTTCATATTGTCCTCGGCCCATTTCAATAGATTTTGAATGTGATTCTCGTCAATGGAGGCTTTGATACAGGTTTGACTGTTGTTGCTATTTCCCTCAGATACCAACACCGAGTACTTTTAGACACAGTAGTATCCCCCAATGCGACTGAAAAGCTCTTGGCTGGTAAGTCTAGGGTTCTTCGTAGCCTCTCGTTTAAGTCATGACATGAGACGATGTGAAATAACCCTCAGCTTGCCTTTATCTACCCTTTTGCGTACTTGTGTAGGGTCGGCGGTGAACTTTTTCACTGTTTGATGACACCTCCCTATCATTTTAAAAATTTCTAGGGTAGATTTACCTTTTGAGAGTTCTAAGGTGATAGTTTTCTTTTCAGCATTACTTAAACTGCTTTTACGGCCCATCTTTTCACTAAATTCTTACACTTTTCTAATAATTTGGCACGCTCAAATCACCATGCTGATAACAAATATGGTGCCAGTTTGTTTACATTGTGCAGAACAGTACGAAAATTTCAGTGTTGCCAACATTGTGTGAAAATTTTGTGAATTGATTTGATGGTTTTTGAAATGTTATAAAAAAAAAAAAGTTATCTTGATAATAATTTGGCACGCAGTGTGTGTGTGTGTGTGTGTGTGTGTATATATATATATATATATATATATATATATATATATATATATATATATATATATATATATATTTTTGGAGAATATTTTACTTTGACATGTTTTACTGTTGAACCAGCATCATCAAAAGAAAAATTTGATTTCTTAAGAACAAAAACATGATTTACATGAAATGTTTGAATGCCTGATTTTTATCTCAACTCTATCGTTATTGAAACTAGATTTAAACCAACTCATTTTTAGATAGTCTCAGCATCTGCTCACATCCAATCATCAGCTTCTTTCCTTTTTGCCACCCCCACTTCTTGTTGGCAGTAACGGAAATGGCTGTGAAGATGCATCCTACTCCTGAAGATATACACAATAAAATAACTGATAAAAGTCCTTGCCTCAACCCATTTTTTTAATTTCTAAACATTAGATTTTTTTTTTTTTTTTTTTTTTTTTTTTTGTTTGGTTGGTAGGGCCAATAACATCTCAGTACTTTGTAGAGATGAAAAGATGGCAGGAAAGTCTTGTCAGCCATTTTTGTTTGTATAAATAACAAAATGAAAGTGAGCAGATGAAGAGGTAAAGACATGACTGTTTTGATGTAATGTCTGTGCAGCTAGCAAAGGTAATCATGGTAATTCAAAGGCTTAATCCAGGATTATCTTAATCCTAGCAGTAACAATTGATGCAATTATACAAGGCAAGAGTTTAATTACACTCAATCACATGTTAATCTTTTGAGGTAAGATTATTGGATTTACACAGATTTACATAAGTGACTTTCTGCTTTTTTTTTTTTTTTTTTTTTTTTCTATTTTTGTTTCTTTTTTTTTTTTTTTTTTGAAGTAGGAAGCTTAAAATAATGCAAGATGTAATTTAAAAAAATATTAGCATTCTTTCTTTATTAACGTTTTTTTATTTATTTAAATATTTCAAGGAGCAAATTACACGTATAGACAGCTTTATGTGCTGATATTTATTAAAGAAATTTATATTTCTTCAGATTCTTAAATATCTAAGATGAATCCTATCACATGAGATCATTATACTTTGTATCAATTGCTTTCAAAGATGCTGGCAATCTTAAGTTGATCTAGGAATGTTGATTCTGGTTTTATTTCTAAAATTAATCCAATCACATGAAATTATACTTTGTTTCAATTGAATTTAAATAGATGCTACCTACCTTCAGTTGATCCAGCAATAAATTCTTCTGGCCTGGTTTCTAAATATTTTGGATATCTTATAAAGGATGTTCCAATAACTTGGACCGATTTTAAACTTAATTCACATTCAAAATCAGTCCAAGTTATTGGAACAGCCTTCATTTTTGGTAATAACTAAATATGTTTTGAAAGATTTTGCCAGTATTGTGAACATATCATTGTAATTAGACAGATTTCCTTTTAATTCAACCCAAAGAATTACCAATGGAAATTACATATCCACACCACCTGGCCATCTTTGTTTCTTTTCATTAAAACACTTTCCTCAATTAACACTAGTATCAAAATTGCTTATCTTGCCCCATCTTTTCTTTTAACTATTTTTATTTATTTGGTTGGTGGATTTTGTTTAGTGGCCTATCAACACCTCTATGGGTTATTTAATTATTTACACTAGTTACATTGTTCGGACTGTTGTTCTCATCTTTGTTGCCATAATCACGAGGTTTCGCCTGTTGTATACTCTGGCCTCCTTCAGATGATTGGAATTTTGAGCTGAACTCTTTATTTCGTCCACCAGCTTAGATTGTTCTAGTTCCACGTGCCATGCCTCTTCCAGATATCTCGGTATCATTTATCTCCCTCTGCAATTTTTGTTCACCTCTGCAGTAGCCAGTTATTGAACTCACAACTCTTTGGATCAAGTCACTGGATCTGACCCATGCTATTATCCACTGGGCCCCAGTTGACAAAAAAAAGGGGGTTCAGTTTGAAATTCCAATCACCTGAAGAAGACCAAAGTGTACAATGGTTGAAATTAATATGGCAACAAAAATGAGGGCAACAGCCCAAACAATGTAACTAGTATACATAATTACAATACCTCATCTCTGAAATATAGACAGATCCTGAAGAAGGCTGGAGTGTACAATGGCCAAAACATCATGAATATGGCAATGAAGATGAGGACAACAGTCTGAACAACACAAATAAGGTAATTTAATTACAATACCTCATCTCAGAAATATACATGTTATTTAATGTTGAAATCTGAATACTTTGTACACAATTTTATGCCTTCAGGTACAAATACTTTGTACACAATTTTATGCCTTCAGGTACAAATACTTTGTACACAATTTTATGCCTTCAGGTACAAATACTTTGTACACAATTTTATGCCTTCAGGTACAAATACTTTGTACACAATTTTATGCCTTCAGGTACAAATACTTTGTACACAATTTTATGCCTTCAGGTACAAATACTTTGTACACAATTTTATTTATTATAATGTCATGGTAATCGTATGTTTTTATAGATATATAGTATGTACATGGTCATTTGTAGTTTTATCTGTTTTGTATAAACCTATTTTTTTAAGGTAGGATATTATGTTGACAGTTTCAGTATTTGCAAATAGTTTCGGTGTTAGTTTCCTTGTATTTGTCTTTAAAGGTGGTTTTAGTTAAAATGTGTTTTGCCATGATTATAGCTTGGCATGTTGTATATGTTGGCTGATCTTCATTCTTCAGCAAGTGTGAATGGGTGAGGTAGGTGTGGCCTATGCCCAGCCAAGCCAACATCAGCATTTCTTCCTTTTCTAGACACTTGCCTCTGTTCTCCCAGGACCAGTTTCATTGTCTGGAGCTTGTTATTTTCATTGTCAGTCCAGCTCTTCTGCTTAATGGAACTGTCTATATCACAGATAATGATTTAATAAAATAAGTCTTACTTATTAATCCATAGCTGGGGGCAGAAGAGGTGGATTCTTACTATTCTAAAGGGTATTTGCGCATAAATGAATATAACAAATCTAACTGGAATTGGAACTCTGCTCTCTGATTAACAAGTCCAAGGCATTATCCATTACACCAACCACACATCCAAGCTTACAGTGCCCGGTACTGGTATTCACAAGTGGTTACCCATCTAGGTATTGACCAAGCTCACTGTTGCTTAATTTTAGTGCTGCTTTTTTTTTTTTTTTTTTTTTTTTTTTTTTTTTTGTACACTTTTTATAAACCCTACAGATTTTTTAAATAAATTTATAAAACTAAACAAATACTTTTTGTGGTGGGATGCAAACTCCTAAACTTAAGTAAAAATTCTGAGCCATTCAAAATAAATGGTTCCCTATTGACTCTGTAATATCAGACACCTAAAGTTAAAACTCTTGTCTTGTAGCTAACTTGATGGAAATATGTCCTTTTATATAGTATTGCCTAGAAAAATGTTCTTTATGGCAATTTCAGCCTAAAATTGAACTGTGATGAACTCTAGTGACCTTTGAAGTATATGCTACCTATTCCCTGTTCATCAGTAAGTCAAGTCACCTTTTTACAGATTAACTTATAGTGCCAACAATCCAGTTGTTTGGCTGACCATGCCACAGGTCGAACAGTTGGTGATCTACATG
Source organism: Acanthosepion lycidas (assembly GCA_963932145.1). NCBI lineage: Eukaryota > Metazoa > Mollusca > Cephalopoda > Sepiida > Sepiidae > Acanthosepion > Acanthosepion lycidas. The sequence goes on along the minus strand of OZ010606.1, from coordinate 7,442,033 downwards.
GCCATGATTTTTTTTTCTTTTTTTTTTTTTCTTTTTTTTTTTGTCACTGAGGTAGATGGGGATTATTGCACAAAGCAAGGTACTGCTTGACAGAAGATTTGTCATAATGATTTGAGGCAAGGTCTTACCAGGTCGGATGCTCTTTCTGACATCCAACTCACTCACAGTAATCCAAATACACTGAGTAGTTTTATTGAAACACCATCTCCAGGAAGGTTATGATTCAAGGATTGGATAGGCATTCCAAGCCTTGAATCATAACGCCTATCCAATCCTAACCTTTTTGTGTGTGTGTATATATATATATATATATATATATATATATATATATATAAAAATTTCACTAAAGGTACAATTTCAGTCTGATTGGTTCTTTGTAGCTCAGAATGTTAGAGTGTACTGGGTTTAATGGTAGCTACCTCTTCTCAGTGACACAAGTGTAAATTTTTCTTTTAATAAGATTTCTCAAACATTCAGGACAGTTGACAAAAATAAATGAATATGTTGTGTAATAAATAAACGGCGTGTCTATTCAAATATGAGTATCCACTAAAAGTAAAAAAAATTTTAAAGTGATAAACAATTTGTCGGATTAATAAAAATCCATTACTTTCTTTAGAAAATTTGCATGCACACACACACATATATATATATATATATATATAGGGATGAGTTTAGACTGTGGTACCCCAGGGCTGAGTTGACCTTAAAAACCAAGCCACATCCACAGTAATTTTTGCCTTCGGCTTCAAATGTTAGGTTTTTCTTAAAAAGGTGGTCACGGAGATTTTCCAAAAAAAAAAATGGAGCCCAATGCAGATATATTTTCAAAGAAAAGACATAGATAAAAGGAATTTCAATAAATGTTTCTATAAGTTTATTTCAATCTTGCAACATTTAATATATATATATATATGTGTGTACACACACACACACACATAACATAGTAATAATACATTTCATTTTAAAACAGCCATACTAGTCCCCACAAAAAGGAAAGAAAACATGTATGTCAAAAATTCAGGGATCAGTTTGACGTTGTTTTTATATTGTAAACAGGACCCCCATATAAAATAAAGTTCTTCTGAATGCTAGGCAACAAAAATAGTCATGAAAATTTTTTTTATCTTTTAAGGAATTACTAATTAATATTCATGTTGGAGAGGTAAAAAAAAATTGCTGCAATGGCCTTAGTCATTGCTGTGTTGCCCTCATTTTTAAGGGGTCTTCCAAAGTAATTTTGCCTGCCCTTATCTTGGGCTAAATTCATCCCTGTGTGTGTGTGTATATATATATATATATATATATATATATATATAATATTGGCTGTCAGTTCCTATAAGAGGCTTATCTGCCTTTTGACAGGTATTGTTTTTCATACTATGAGATGACATATCAACCTCCTCACCAGCAGAAAATCTAGTAGAGGTGGGGGACTGGTTATTTTATTTTTACTTTTTTATTAAAAAGGTGTTTCAATAATCCATATTACAAGTAGGATTCATTTGACAAATACATTAAAATTTTCATTTATTCTAATGATGATAAAGTATAATTACTTTTCCAGCTTCTTGTTTTTCAGTTAACTTTGTTGATCTTCAAAAATTTAAATGTAATGTCAAGTGTTATCTTAATTCCTGTTCTTTCACTGTTCTCTCCCATTAATGTTTTCTTTTCCTCATATTTTCTGACACTCAGTAAACCTTTGCATCTTAGTGGCTTTATTACCTTACTTGGGGGAAATGATTAAAAAAAGATTAATGTATATGTCTGCATTGTGTGCGAGTTACTTACATGTGTTAATGCCATAATGTATATATGTGTACATAAACTCACACACATACAATTTGAATTTGACCGAGTTTGAAATAAGACATAGGATTAATACATTCCCTTTTTTTTCCCGCTCAGTCTGGACCACACCCTACCCTGGGCTGAGCAGTAAAATCATAAGGTTAGAGACAAAAAAAATTAATTTTAATACTTTGAATAGTAGTTTATTAAAATTTTCGGATATTGTTTGGTAATAAATAAAATTATTAAAAGAATTTTATTTTTATTTAAAAATTTTGTGGAAATATTTTTAGGTCTGTCATTGATTTAAATTCTACATGCATATGGGTAAATGTACCAAAATGCACAATTTGAATGAAACTGAAATGGCCATCTGTATTGCAAGGGCTAATTTCCTTTTCTATCCGTCAATAACCCTGGGGCAACAGGAAAAAAATATTAGCTGGCACTTTTGAAGTTATCCTTCAGTATTTAAACTGAATTTATTTCATAATAAGTGTATTTTAAACGAGCAAACAATTTAGATTTGAGATTTGATCTTCTTGCTGTCAGCAAAATTATAGATACAAAAGAAAATCATTTATGGTTTGTGATAATACTCACAGGGCCATGAAAAGCTACAAAGAAAAAGAAATGGAGAAATATATTTGTTACCACAAACTGTACACAAATCTCAAGTGACAAATTGTTTGTTGAAAAATATTTTCATTGTGATCAAGTGAATCTCGCTATAACAATTTCATGTTTAAAAATTGTCTTGTGACAAAAGACAAACATTTAATAATTTAAAAATAATTCAGCAGACAATGTTATTTATGGTAACTGAATTATTGCCAATTAACTTACTTGGCTTCTGTCATTTGATACTGTACATCTGAAAAAAGTGGCATTTTTTTTATCATGGTTTTCATCTCCCAGACTTACTGGCTTGGATCAAAGTGTAGTATCTGCTTTTATGCAGATAAACTATATTTCATCTCTTAGTTGTGTTTCTGTTTGCAGACAGTGCGACTGAAAATATTATTTATTAAAAGGTGCCTGGTTCGAGGGAACAGTTGCCCTTGGCAGTACCTCCTTCATTGCACTAAAGAGAAGGGGGACCGGTAGTCATACTGATGCCAGTAAAACTGATGGTTGCTATTTTCATAACTGACCTGAATGCACATACTAGGACTCTCCACATTAAACTGACCTCGTATCAAATCCAGCCAAAGTGGGGTGATAAGAAAATCACTTCTCAGCCTTTTGGCTAACAGGTAAGTGTAGTTATCAGCTTTATCTGATTCTCTCTCTCTCCACTTCTATCATCCCTTCTTTCTTTCATTTTCTCACTGAAACCAAGATCAAAGGCAATAAAGCCACTAAGACGCAAGGGGTTAATAAGTGTTAGAGAATATGAGAAATACTACTATTAAGGAGAGAGGACAATAAAAGAACAAGAATTAAGAAGACAGAAGATAATGATTGACATTGCATTTAAATTTTTGAAGTTCAAAGTTGACTAGGAAGCAAGAATCTGGAAAAGTTCCACAATTGAGAAGTGCGATAGAAGAAACTGTTAGCATAGAAAATATCTATCCATTCCAACTGTATTATAAGACTATAAAAATATTTGAACTACCATATGTGTATATGCCAACTTCATGTAATGTGTGACCCCTGATTTTTTCTTTTTTTTTTTTTTTTTTTTTTTTTGCTTGGATTTTATCCCCTCCAGTAAAGATTTACCTGTGTATAATGCAACTGATCACTGAGAAAGTGGATGATTTTTAACCTCTTCAAAATTACCTGTGTTGTACAACTCCCTAATTAATCGGAGAAACTAGCGCTATACTCAAGTACAATGTGATATTTTTTTATTTACCATTTTATAAATAACTATAGAACAAGAAAATTTGGAGATGACAAACATAAAAGAATGTTTGGATCAGCGGAAAAGATGCTCTTAATCTATTTTATTGGATTTATGCAGTGAGAGAAAATGAAAGAAAAGTGTGGAAATGCATTTTTAAAACATTTATACTTATCATTATTCATTATGTGTCTATTCAAATTTTCTTATTCAGACATTTTTATAAATTTATGAATAAAATAATTTCTTCTTGTATTTCTTTATAAAATGGTAAATAAATTCCATTGTAGAGGCTTCACATATTTTTATAATCTTGTAAGCAAAATTGTTTTTGTAAATAAGCAATCTAATAAATAAACATTGTTTAATGTCTTTGTCAGTTTTTAAGAATAAAGAAAATGTTTAAATTCATTTTCATAAGTTTGGGTTTTTATTAAAATTCTTATCACTTTTTGAAACCGTCAACATTGCCAAGAGGATCAAAAGTGTATAAAAGCAATGTCAAGTAGTGAATAACTGCCCTGTTGACAACCCTTTTTTTGGGGGGGGGGGGGTGACATGAGAGATTAAATATTGTCAATTTTTTTATTTATATAACTGCATTAAAAAAAAAATCATAAAAATCTGCCTGGCGGGTTCAGTATTATGCTAATTTCTATGGCAGTCCTAAACTGAGCCATTCACCAAAATAAAAAAAAAAAAAAAAAATCAAATGTCTGTCATTCCTGCCCAATTTTAAATGTCACAAGACTGATAGAATGTTTTAAAAATTCTTGTATTTGTCACCAGAGGGCTCGTTATTTTTGCTGTGGCTGTGAGTTAGTTGAGTAAAGAGTCCACATTGTATTGATTTTTGTGAATTACTATTTATATTACAGTAGACTTAAGAGATGTATAGGGTGTCCATAAACTCTGTCTGCAATTTAAATTACCTGTAGGATTGTAAATAAGCATGATAGGAACAATCTGTAAAAAGGATAAGAAAGAAGTATTTAAATTTGTTATTGGGGTTGTTAATTTTCAACATGTCTGCTATCATTATGTATACAAAACTTATGATTTTGTAGTTCTCTGAAAACATTTTGCATCTGATTTTCAGTAATATCTTCAATCACATGAATTATCCTAGCTTGCAATTTCTCCTTAATATCAAGGTTTAGTTGAACAAACATTACTTTTCTCATGTTCTCATAAAAAAAAGAAACAAACTTCTAATGGAATAAAAACAGCTATTCTGAAAAAAAAAAAAAGTTTTTAAGATATTAAAAAAATAAAATAGTAGGTAAAACAAATAAATTTTCTGAAGACAAGAAAAAAACTAGACATATCAAGCTTCTTTTACAGATTTATATCAGGTGCTGAAAACCTATGGTGCGTAGCTGCAAATGACATCACAAAGTCCAAACCAATAACTACTACAACGCAAAGAAGATATTTAGTTATTTCAATTTTAATATATACTAAAGTATATATGCTGTATATTACTATGTAAAATACATTGTAGAACAGGTATATTGACCTTGACCTGTATAAAAATACATATGCTGCTGGCACACTAAATGATTTTAAAACTTTAAGTTGACAATTAGTTAGCAAAAGGTTGCCAAATATGGCACTGAAGATGAGGATATCAGTCCAAATAATGTAAATAATTATAAATACATAGTTGGGAAGTGATGGCAACCCAACAAATGGTGTGACCATCACATTTACATGACAGTAAAACATTTATCAGACATGGTGGAGTGGTCTACAAATAATAGGCGACTGTCTTATCAAGAAGTCTTCCAATGACTTGTGAATTCAATGCCACATCAAGTTGCTACACTTGGTTAAAGGGGTCATAACAATACTAGACATCTAGACCGTGACTTTTGGTGTGTCAGTGTTTCGTGATTTGTCTTTCGTTCATGGACATGTGAATGTTTTTATTTACTTTCACAAGGTCCAAAACAAACCAAGAGTGAGTCATTGCAAGTTACTCTGTGTGGGTGTCAAAATGTATTAAATGACCTTTATGAATTTTATTTATACTTACTATATCTATTTTATATACTAGATCTACTGTAGACATTTTAGTATCTACTTTTAATATTTACTGCATCATTATATAAATGTAATTAGTAGAATAAATGAAAGTTTTGATGTATTTGACTAAGAAATCCAACTTGTAATATGGGTTATAGTAACACCTTTTAAAATAATTTGCAATACTTTTTTTTCTCTTCCATGCTTTTAATCCTTTTGCCTCGTATTTTATCATTATGAGGAATGAACATTTTGATGTATTTGTCTAATGAATCCTCCTTGAAATATTAATTATAGGAAAAACATTTTAAAAATAATTTGCAATACATTTCTATAGTTTATTTATTTTCAATTGCTTTGTCTCTGCTCAATGCTTTTAATCTTTCTATATCTTTTTTTTTTTTTGTTAATCATTTCACCCTAAACAAGGTAATAAAGCCACTAAGACTCAAGGGGGTTATTGAGTGCAGGAGAATATGACGAAAGTAAACATTAAGATGGGCAAACAATAAAGGAACAGAAGATAACATTTGACATTGCATTTAAGTTCTTGAGGATCAAAGTTGATAGAAAAGCAAGAAGCTAGAAAAGTAATTATAGTTTATCATCGTTAAAATAAATAAAAAGTTTGGTGTATTTATCTAACAATTCCTACTTGTAATATGGATCATAGAAACACCTTAATAAAATAATTTGCAATTTCTATAGTAAAATTGTTTCAAATACATTTCTTCCCTCTCTGTGCTTTTAACCTTTCCATATCATTATATTTTATCATCGTTAGAATAAATTAAAATTTTGACTTATTAATCTAACAATTCCTACTTTTAATACATATTAGGAACAACTTTTTAATAAAATAATTTGCAATGCATTTCTATGGTAAAAATTCTTTTCCAGTGCCTCTCTCTCTCTATCTCTCTCTCTCTATCTCTCTCTCTCTATCTCTCTCTCTCTATCTCTCTCTCTCTATCTCTCTCTCTCTATCTCTCTCTCTCTATCTCTCTCTATCTCTCTCTATCTCTCTCTATCTCTCTCTATCTCTCTCTATCTCTATCTCTATCTCTCTATCTCTCTATCTCTATCTCTCTATCTCTCTATCTCTCTATCTCTCTATCTCTCTATCTCTCTATCTCTCTATCTCTATCTCTCTATCTCTATCTCTCTATCTCTATCTATCTCTATCTCTATCTCTATCTATCTCTATCTCTATCTATCTCTATCTCTATCTCTATCTATATCTCTATCTCTATCTCTATCTCTATCTCTATCTCTATCTCTATCTCTATCTCTATCTCTATCTATCTCTATCTCTATCTCTATCTCTATCTCTATCTCTATCTCTATCTCTATCTCTATCTATCTCTATCTCTATCTCTATCTCTATCTCTATCTCTATCTCTATCTATCTCTATCTCTATCTCTATCTCTATCTCTATCTCTATCTATCTCTATCTCTATCTCTATCTATCTCTATCTCTATCTCTATCTATCTCTATCTCTATATCTATCTCTATCTCTATCTCTATCTCTATCTATCTCTATCTCTATCTCTATCTATCTCTATCTATCTCTATCTCTATCTATCTCTATCTCTATCTATCTCTATCTCTATCTATCTCTATCTCTATCTCTCTCTATCTATCTCTATCTCTATCTCTCTCTATCTATCTCTATCTCTATCTCTCTCTATCTATCTCTATCTCTATCTCTCTCTATCTATCTCTATCTCTATCTATCTCTATCTCTCTATCTATCTCTATCTCTCTATCTATCTCTATCTCTCTATCTATCTCTATCTCTCTATCTATCTCTATCTCTCTCTATCTCTCTATCTATCTCTATCTCTCTCTATCTCTCTATCTCTCTCTATCTCTCTATCTATCTCTATCTCTCTCTATCTCTCTATCTCTCTCTATCTCTCTCTCTATCTCTATCTCTCTCTCTATCTCTCTCTCTATCTCTATCTCTATCTCTCTCTCTATCTCTATCTCTCTCTCTATCTCTATCTCTCTCTCTATCTCTATCTCTCTATCTCTATCTCTCTATCTCTCTATCTCTATCTCTCTATCTCTCTATCTCTATCTCTCTATCTCTCTATCTCTCTATCTCTATCTCTCTATCTCTATCTCTCTATCTCTCTCTCTCTATCTCTCTATCTCTCTCTCTCTATCTCTCTATCTCTCTCTCTCTCTCTCTCTATCTCTCTCTCTCTATCTCTATCTCTATCTCTATCTCTCTCTATCTCTCTCTATCTCTCTCTATCTCTCTCTCTATCTCTCTCTATATCTCTCTCTATCTCTCTCTATATCTCTCTATATCTCTCTCTCTCTCTATATCTCTCTCTCTCTCTCTATCTCTCTCTATCTCTATATCTCTCTCTCTCTCTATCTCTCTCTATCTCTATATCTCTCTCTCTCTCTCTATATCTCTCTCTCTCTCTATCTCTCTCTGTTTTAATATACACTGCATCAGAGAAAATTTAGCCAAAGTCCCTTTTTTTCTTTCTTTTCATTTTTCTTTTCATTTTTCTTTTCATTTTTCTTTTCATTTTTCTTTTCATTTTTCTTTTCTTTTTTCTTTTCATTTTTCTTTTCTTTTTTCTTTTCTTTTTTCTTTTCTTTTTTCTTTTTATTCAACAAATATAGAGTACTTTATTGAAATTTATTGGTATTGTCACATCAGACTAACATAATTTCTTACAGTGATTTTTCTAAGTGAAGCTTAGATGTGACACAAGGCTGAAAGTATGGGGCACCTGGTTAGGATCAAACTCATTATTCAGTCATAATTGATCGAGCATGACAAGCTTGCTGACCATTACATCATGTCGAAGTGCCCAAATATGGTTTGCTACGATTAACAAACTATTTATTTAGCATGTTCAAAATAATGCTGAACTCTCTCAACAACCTTTCTACAAACCATTTGACACAAATTAATGTAAAAAACATTAATTTCAGAAAATTTATCACTTTTTTTAATTTAGGAATTGTTTCCAGTTTGAGTCTGTAAACAAGATCTTTAATTACACGGCACAAGAAAAAGTTTTGTGGTGTTAGGTTTGGTGATCATAATAGCCACTCAATTCTACCTCAGCTGGAAATTAAGATTTAACCAAATGCTTAAGACATCTTAAACTATTGTAATTTATAATTAAGCCATCTTTTAAACTGTTGTAATTTATAATTTTCAATAAATTTAATAAATAAAAATAGTGTTACTTTTGCTACACCTTGTATATGTAAACTTTAGAATAAATGAAAGCTTTGATGTATTTCGGAGATGAGGTATTATGTACACTGTTTACATTATTCAGACTATTGTCCTCGTCTTTGTTGCCATATTTATTACAACGTTTCGGCCGTTGTATGCTCCGCCATTCTTCAGGTGGTTGGAATGTCAAACTGAACCCTTTATTTCGCTCACTGGGGTAGACTGTTCTAGTTCCACATGCCATGCTTAATGGATGTCAGTTATCAGTTATCAGTTATCTCCTGTTAATTCCCCTCTTCAAGTTCTCCACTGCCTTAACTGGGTATTGAACTCACACTCTTTGGGTCCTGTCACTGGATCTAACCAATGCCTTTATCAACTGTGCCATGTGTCCTTGAGGATGCATTTGTCTAATGCATCCTACTTCTGATATGGATTATAGAAACCCCTTTTTTATTAAAATAATCCTTAACCTCTTTCCTCATTTGTTTTAATTCTGGAATTATTTTTGGTTTTAGCCTGTAAGCATGTTCTTTACACCCTGCAAAAAAATTATGCTGGTGTTGGTCTGGTTATCATGATGGCCACTCAATTGTTACACATTGTCCTATCCACCTCAAAATAAAAATTTAACCATTCCCAAATGCCTAAGCCATACTTAATTTTAAGTCATCTTTAAACTACTGTAATTTATAATTTTCAATAAATTTAATAAAAAAAAAAAAAAAAAGTGTTACTTTTACCAATGCCTTGTAAATGAAAAGTTTGTATTTGTCAGTCTTACTTCTGATATGGATTATAGAAACCCCTTTTTTATTAACCCTTTGAGCCCTGCGTTCCTGAACAATTTTAACCCTTATGTCCGAGTCAAAATTCGCAAATAATTGGTATGTAATGTTTCACAGTAGATATAAAAATAGTTACAAATGTTTACCCACCGTTCAACCGGTGGCTGGGCATTAAGTCATTTTTCTCTACCATTGGTAAAGCGGTGGTCAGGGCTTAAAGGGTTAAAATAATCCTGACCCTCTTTCCTCTATCTTATCACCACTCCTGTTCTTTGCTCTCTCTCATTCATTTATATAAGTTTGGTAGATATTGTATATTGTTTCTTTCTCTCCCTTTTGTCTTCATTCTGTGAGTGCCAAATTCTCCATGCCCTCCTTCCTCTTTATGTATCCCAGTAATTTCATATCTTTTTCTGATATATATATATATATATATATATATATATATATATATATATATATATATATATATATGCATTTCATTAAATAATATAGACAAGTGTTGTCTATTTTATGCAAATTCTTTTCATAACGTCTGATAAGCTTAATAACATTATCATTAAACAAAGAAAATCACAATATTGATACATATTTTTTAATCCTATCTAAGTTTTCAGCTTACATAAGCCATTATCAAAGATGACAATTACATTACAATATATTAAGCAATATACGGACAAGACCGTGATGATAGTCTGTTTCTGTTTACATGGAAGATTTCCAAGCAACAACAAACTTGTGCATATAAGATGCTGGAAGCGAAAATCGCATCGCACCTCATGATGTCACACATGACCATGCAAGAGTGAAAACAAGAAGTATTAAGTATGGGAAGCCGTTGGTATAAACCTATGGCTTCTGTTACCAATTATAGGCATTTAAGAATGTTTGTGGAGATTTCATAGTTTATTTTGTTCAGGTTAGGTTTCAACTGTTTTCTGTATATAGCTTCAAGAATTTTTAGTTTTTGTTTATTGTTTTCATGTTTAAGTATAGTTGTGTTTTCAACAAGGATTTTCCGGAATTGTGTATGTGGCCAGGCATGTTGTTTTAAATGCCTAAAAATGTTAGAGTTATCATTCAAATGTAGCGTCAAGAGTTGTGAAAGCGAGTTTGTGATGTGACCAACATAAATAAATATATATATTGTCAAAGACCTCAACAGTGGGGAAAAACAAATGACAATTACAACAGATCTCTACAATTGAAAAAGTAGAAAAGATATAAGTAGAATGATATGGTAGGTTTCCATGTGTGTTTAAATGAGTCCTAATTGAGCTATGGTCAGAGATGTAATGTGAGTCTTCTTGATAGGCATGTAGTGGTGTGTCCAATATAATTATTCATGAATTTGTTTTGATCAGAAACACAGTTCCTTAAGGAACATGTGAATTCATAAGTAATATTGGTTTTCTTTAATTTGGCAAGTTGTTGTTTTTGACAATAAAGTTAACTGTTTTAAAATTCTTATATTAGATAATATGATTTTCTTGTTCTGGTCAATGTGGTTGTGTATTTCTTTGTAAGGTTTCTATGGGAAGATTCAACCTACTTATAGTTAATCTGTATTTGATTTTTATACAAAGTGTTAATGTTAATTTTTGTCTATGTATCTCTTAAAGAAACACAATACTTAAGGTTTAAAATGAATTTTTAAAAATTAAAAATCTTCTTAAAGCTTTTATTTTACTTTTAATTTTAAGCCAATAGATAAATAAATATTTAATATTTTCAATAAGAAAAATATTTTGCTGTATTTCAAAATTAGTTTAAGTTGACTGGAAGGCGGTTTTGTTTTTAAATTGAAAAAATCATTGATTTTAGCCATCTATCATCACAATGTAATCCTGTTTATTAAATCTTTCAAAAATAAAATATACTTTGCTGAAACTTTATTTGAGGAATATTAACTAGTTTAACTGTTACCACACTAATTTCACTCTAGAATTGTTCTCCAACCACTTCACTATCAATATCCACTTGAAAGCCTTCAAAATCCTCATCACAGTCCTAATCAAAGAAAAACTAGTGAATAAAGGCTTTGTTGGATTTTGATGTTGCCATTTTTGTTTACAAAAAATTGCAAAAGAATTAATGCAAGTTTTATCAGTGTTACCTCATGTAGAGTCTAGAAGAATTCAAAATGGCATTGAAAAACAGAAGTTTAACCTTGTTCCAAAGCAGTAGTGGGTGATTTCCAGCTTAAAATACTGGAAATAACAGTTGGCAAGTGTTTATTTATCAACCATTTCAAGGCGAGAGAATGCGCCTAGAACAACGAAGGGAGAGAATTCTATGGTGACAGTTTTCACCTGCAGTGTGGTAAAGGTTAAAATTTAATCTGATTTGAAACAAATATTACTTTTAGTTGAAAATATTGCAGAATATGCATCCCTGAAACTGCAATAAACTTGAAGAGTTTTCTTATAAAACTGTTAATGGTGTGTTTCATCCAATAAACATTTGGGAGTATTTTTTTTTTTTTTTTTTTTTTTTTTTTTTTTTCAGAAGTGGATAGAAACAATGAGGGATGATGAGTGAGCGACAGGGGAAAATTTACATCTGTACATTAGAGAATAGGTATAAAAAACGTGGTCTCCACTGATGAGAAATTTTTAGAGAAGGCACATTGCTGGGAACCTTGCTAGGAAGACTTGCTTGTGCAAATAAGTTTTGTTCTTGAATCCCCCAAAAATGCTGTACAACTGACAATTCCCTCAATGATTGAATGATCAGTTAAGTTTCTGTGTTGGCTTCATATCTTGACTTGCTTGAAAGCCTTGCTTGTACAACTAAGTTTTACTCTTGAATCCCCAAACCTGCAATATAGTGGACAACATCAGATAAATCTGTGTAGGATTCATATTTTGTATTTCTTTTCTTTTCCTCTCTCCCCTCTCTCCCTCTCCTTCCCCCTCTCTCCTTTTCCCTCTCTCTCTCTCTCTCTCTCTCTCTCTTTTTCCCTCTCTCTCTCTCTTTTTCCCTCTCTCTCTCTCTTTTTCCCTCTCTCTCTCTCTTTTTCCCTCTCTCTCTCTCTCCTTTTCCCTCTCTCTCTCTCTCCTTTTCCCTCTCTCTCTCTCTCCTTTTCCCTCTCTCTCTCTCTCCTTTTCCCTCTCTCTCTCTCTCCTTTTCCCTCTCTCTCTCTCTCTCTCCTTTTCCCCCTCTCTCTCTCTCCTTTTCCCTCTCTCTCTCTCTCCTTTTCCCTCTCTCTCTCTCTCTCCTTTTCCCTCTCTCTCTCTCTCTCCTTTTCCCTCTCTCTCTCTCTCTCCTTTTCCCTCTCTCTCTCTCTCTCCTTTTCCCTCTCTCTCTCTCTCTCCTTTTCCCTCTCTCTCTCTCTCTCCTTTTCCCTCTCTCTCTCTCTCTCCTTTTCCCTCTCTCTCTCTCTCTCCTTTTCCCTCTCTCTCTCTCTCTCCTTTTCCCTCTCTCTCTCTCCTTCCCCTACACACTCTCTCTCCTTCCCTTCTGTCTCCTTTTTTTACACTCTCTCTCTCAATTATATTTTATAAAATGCTCCCCTCTACACAAGAAATCCCCTTGTCTGTTTTGATCACCCACTGCAAGAAAAAATATTAAAGAAAGAAAAAGAAACAATGGATGCAATTTGGTGTGTGTAAATTAATTATATACTCACCCTATATTAGCCACATCGGATATTAAACAAATTAGACAAGGGTGAAGTCAGCTGGGTAAAAAATGAACAACTGCCAAAAAAGAAAAAAAAAAAAAAACCCAGAAAATAAGATGAATTTTCGGTAGAAAATGATCATTCAACAGTGTAATGGGTGGCAAAATTAAAGCTTGTTTTTTGTATGGAAAAGTGAAAGGTCATTTGATGAAAGGTTTTGCTGTCTTCCTAGCCAAATAATAACACTTTGGGGGGGATATCATTCTGTGTAGCATGGTGAAATAGGCTTTGAAGATTTTCATTACACTGAATTAGTTTTGCAAAAAAAAAAAACAAACAAATCCTGCCATAAAGGAATGTCAGTTCTTGGAGTTGCAGTTTAAAAGCAACTGAAATATTTTCGTCAAACTTTTGATTCTATTTCATTAATTGTATTGCAAATGTCGAAGAAGTCGGGCAGCATGCTTTGAAAACATTTCAAAGCTCAACTTTTGAGATCTGGACTGAAAGCAAAGGACGATCAAATGAATGAGAAATCTGTTTGCACAAGTTGAATTTGGAAGATATTATGCAAATGTTTTTATCTTTTTTTTCCCCCTCCAAGAACCTATTACAAAGTATTAATAATGATCTTATAATACCTGACATTTTAAAGTTGGACTGAAAAAATAGGTTCAATGAGATATTTATTTTCTTTTTCTGTAGGTTCAATCCCTGTCATAGGCACAATTTTTCAGTAGAATTTCTCCATTTAGGTTGGTTGTTGTTTATTTCACTGTTTAATAAAACAAAAAAAAAAACAGAGCAGCAACTGAAACATGTTTACCCACTAAAAATGTCTATGGTTTTATATATATATATATATATATATATATATATATAATGTGTGTGTGTGTGTGCATGTTTCATTAAATAATATAGACAAGTTTTGTCTATTTTAAGCAAGTTCCTTTCATATTGTCTCATTAGCTTAATAACATTATCATTGAAAGATGAAAGGAAATCACCATATTGATACATGTTTAAATCCAATCTAAGCTTTTGGCTTACATAAGCCATTATTAAAGATGACAATTACTTTTCAATATATCAAACAATACACGAACGAAAGAATAATGATAGTCTGCCTATAATTGATAACAGAAGCCATTGGTTTATACCAACAGCTTCCCATACTTAATACTTCTTGTTTTCACTTTCGCGTGGTCATGTGTGACATCATGAGCTGCAACGTGATTTTCGCTTCCGTGTCTCGTATAAACGAGTTTGTCGTTGCTTTGAAATTTTTCATGCAACAAAAACAGACTATCATTATTGTTTTGTTTGTGTATTGGTTGATATATTGAAAACTAATTGTCATCTTTGATAATGGTTTATGTATATTTCAACCTTGAAAATGGCTAAAGGTATATCTGGATAAAAAGGACAATTGGACAGTTTTTACATAATAAATATATATATATATATATATATATAAAATGTCCTATTGTCCTTTTTATCCAAATATACTTTCAGCCATTTTCAAGGTTGAAATATATTAACTGTTAAGAAAAAGTTTGTAATATATATTTATATAATATTTTCATTTTTGAAACACAGTCAAGATAATGTGTCCTTAGTTGATATTATTGAGCGTTTCTTTCTGTTTTTATTAATTAGGTTTCCATTATTTTTAGCCATTTTTGCATGTAGACAATGCTATTATATTTGTGTTGTCAACAAGTATACTACGAATAGGGTCCAGTAGGTCTCCATGAGTATTTAAATGAGACCTAATTGAGCTATGGTCAGAAAGATGTAGAGTGAGTCTTTGTGTCAAACATGTTGACAACACAAATATAATAGCATCGTCTAACTGAAAAAAAGGCTAAAAATAATGGAAGCCTTATTAAGAAAAGAAAAAAAAAACACTCAATAATATCAACTATGAACATGGACACAATATCTTGACCATGTTTTAAAAAAGGAAACACGTTATAAATACATACAACAAACTATTTCTTGTTAACAGTTAATATATTTCAATCTTGAAAATGGTTAAATGTAAAGCTAAAAACACTCAGATAAAAAGAACATAAGTTGACATTGAAGGCAAAGTTTCTTAGAGATGGATAAAATGCCCCAACATCATCATTATCTCGGGATTATCTATCATGACATATAATCTCATCAAGATTAATCCCATAATGAATATCCAACTATAGGCTTGTTTTAAAGGATTTGCCCATTGAACCCCATAGCACAACATTTTGGCTGTTGCGCACCCATCAGCCTTCTAGAAGTACCTTTTCAACTGGAGAACACTTTATTCAATCCAGAGAAACACGAAGAGGGGAGGCATTTCTACTGGTGAGAGGTGCGAGACATGAAGCTACTGGAGTAAAAGAGATGGCTACATTTAACAGTCAGTGATGGGGTGTGAGCGAGATACCAGCTTAGTAGAATGCTTAAATTCATGAAGTTTGGGAACCAGCAAAAGCAGCTGCTTGGATCAGTTGTATTTGTAAAAAAAAAAAAAAAAAAAAAAAAAAAAAAAAAGTCAGAGGGAGGCGACTGATGTCTGTGGGAGAGCAACTTCAATTCAAAAATTCAAGTAAATAGCAATTCACTATTTTTCTCCAAAATGGGTCAGTATAGTCAGTCAATAATATTATGACTGCAGCAGTAACAATGTTAGAATATACTCAAAACTGCAAAATTTGGATGGAAAAGATGAAATACATATCTGAGTGGGTGCTGGAATGAGAAAGGATTGTTGTTTTTAGCGTCATCTTGTGAATTTTTAACTTTTGTTTTTGTTGTAACCTAGGAAATGTTACTGAACGAGGAATAACCAAAATGGAGGTTGGAAATGAAATAGTAATCTTTATAATAACAACAAAATACAATACTCGCCAGCAGCATAAAGTAGGTAAACCACTGCTAGTGGTGGACTACTTAGACATCATATTACCCCCACTTACAATAGTGTCCAACATATTTATGAGGATTGGGACATTACCCATTAATGTTCAGTGGTATGGTATATAACAGTTTTACAGATGCCCAGCAGATTTTATCAGAAATAATGCCTTTGACAGATTTGCTGTCTTTTTTGTTGACGGTATAATTCTTGTTATTCATGTTTGAAAATATTTTTCTGATTATATTTGTATTATATTACAGGCTTTAGTAATGTCCATATTACTGTTAGTGTTTGGTATTCCATTTGTTGCCGCTTCTCCTTTGTCAAAGAAATTGCTTCAGTTGGAAGGATTTATTTTCCTTTCACAAATGACTGAACAAGAATGTGACCTAAGTTTCTTAAAACACCAACATGGCTCAGGTTATACACACACACACACACATATATATATATATATATATATATATATATATATATATGAGAGAGAGTATATTTAGGCAGCAAGTATTCATACAAACAGGTTTGATTAAAAAGAGTTGTCTGTTTAATCTTTTATTGTATTTTTACTTTAACAAAAACAACAAAATATGATCTCTGGGTGGCTTATCTACAACTTTGAGCATAAGACCTTATCCAGAAATTGGAAAAATACAATTAAGAATTAAACAGACAGGCCTTGTTCGTTCTTTTTAATCAAACTTGTATGTATGTATGTATGTATATATATATATATATATATATATATATATTTATATTTATATTTATGAATAAAAATGACAATAGGAAAACTGGTAATTGCTGACGCGTTTCGTCCAATGTGGACTTTATCAAAGCAAAATACGAAAATGAAATTAAATGAACAAAGTAACTAATAAAAACAAAAACAGAATGTACCTAGCAACTGGAATGGAGAGAAACGCTATTTTCATATTTTTAACTGAAAAATAACGTCAGTAATTGTCACGCGTGGAGAATATTGTCATATGAAAATAGCGTTTCTCTACATTCCAGTTGCTAGGTACATTCTGTTTTTGTTTTTATTAGTTACTTTGTTCATTTAATTTCATTTTCGTATTTTGCTTTGATAAAGTCCACATTGGACGAAACGCGTCAGCAATTACCAGTTTTCCTATTGTCATTTTTATTCATAAATATTGTCTCTCTACTGATTAATTCGGAGAAATTTTCATATATATATATATATATATATATATATAATGTAATTTATAGATAGACTGTTTTGCTGTATCAAAGCTTTTCAGTGTGGCTAGACATCCGATTACTTCAATCCAAGATTGAAACTTGATCAATTTGGCATCAGTGATCCTGCCACAAAGCCATCAGCGAATGGCAGAGAGGGAAATTTTAGCATTTTCTATATGAAATACGAGTAAAGATAGTAAATCCATTGGTATATAATCTAAGTGGATCCTAGCAACATAAAATATTAAAAACTGATCCACAAAAAGAGCTCTATGTATTTATTATTACAGAGCAAATACTTAGTACAACATGAAATCCATATTACCTCATATGGGGAATAGGCCTATTTTAACTACCGAAAAATTTGTCCATCTTATTCGACCCTGGGATAGACTGTGTGTGTGTGTGTGCATGCATATATAAGTGTATATGTGCGCGTATATATATATATATATATATATATATATAATTATTATAAATTTTTTTTTTTTTTTTTTTTTTTTTTTTTTGGTATTGAGACCTTTTTTGAATTAATGCTGTGAACATTTAAATTTATATTATTTTCGTTCTCATTACAATCGGAGATATATATATATATAAGGAAAACTTAGCTGCTACGTTTCGTCCTCTGAGGGATTTTATTTTGCAACAGATATTTATAAACAAAAAGAAAAAAATGTTGATTTTTACAAAATTTTTAAATTTATGAGTGAATGAAAGTCAAAGTAAATTATGGAAGATGACATAATTTAATGTTTAATAAACACAACTGAGTAAATGTTTTTTTAATTTTTGAAAAACAAACATTTTTGCTTTTGTTCATAAATACTTGCTGCAAAATAAAATCCCTACATCCCTAGACTTGATAAAGTTCAGCAGAAGACAAATCATGTTGACTGAAATATGTTTGCTTTTTGTATTTTCTCTCTCACACACAGGTTGGTGCAAAAATAATGTCGTTTTCTCACATAGTAATATATGTGAGAAAACGACATTATTTTTGAACCAACCTTATGTGTGTGTGTATATATATATATATATATATATATTCTGCTTATGTTATTTTTATAGATAGAATTTAAGTAAATGCTCCATTTTTTTTTTTTTTTTTTTTTTTTTTTTTTTTTTTCTTTCTTTTAATTAAACTGTATTAATTCCATTTATGAGATGGAATGCCAGAAATTTTGTAGTAAAATATGTGCTCTCTGGCAGGAATCGAACTATTTATGGACTGGTAAATGTAATTAATAATATTTAATTAAAAAATGGAGCATTTACTTAAATTATGTCCATAAAAATAATGTATAAACAGAAAATATATTGTATAATTATCAGACTTAATCCATTTCAATATATATTATATATATATATATATATATTTTATATATATATATATATATATATATTTTATATATATATATATATATATATTTTATATATATATATATATATATATATATATATTTTATATATATATATATATTTTATATATATTTTATATATATATATATATATATATATTTTATATATATATATATTTTATATATATATATATATATATATTTTTTATATATATATATATATATTTTTTATATATATATATATATATTATATTATATTTTATATATATATATTATATATAGTTATGTTTGTTTTCAATTCTGAAGAAAGAAAATGTATAAATTCACCTTTTTTTTTTTCTTTTTTTTTTTTTTTTTTGTGGTGGGGGAGGGGTTCTAAAGTTGCAGTAACAGAGATTCATTAACATTTTGCTTAATGAAATTAATAAATGTTGAGTGCAAGAAACATTTATAGCCTTGTGTTGTATTGGGCCATTAATTAAGAATAGGTCTCCATGGCAACTTGATTATTGACAAAAATATGAGCGATCAGTTTTAGAACTTTGCAAGTGGTTAGGATATGCTAGGTAAGCATTACTTACCTACAGATTAATTATCCATGCACCTGCATGTGTAAGAACTCACCTATCGATTTTGATGTATAAGGGCCTAACATTTCAAATTTGAGAACAGAACTGCCAGACTATATACACTTTGGATTATGTATGAGGAAGTTTTGTGTTAGACCAGACACAGTTTTCAGAAGAGCTGAAATAATTCACTGAGCAGCTTTAAGTTGGCAAACAGTACTGCTCAGGTTTTGAATTTAGAATAGGTCTTTTCCTAGACTGGTTGCCAATCAAGGCCAGAGAACTTAGTTTTTAACTTCTAACTGGAGAAATAGACACAGATGCATATTGTTCCCAAGTGTATTTATGCAAAATAGATGTAATGAAAAACCGGAACTTGAATTCTACTTCACTAGCTTCTCTTTCTGAGCTGCTATTATTCTATACACACACACACACACACACACATATACATATATATATATATATATATGTGTGTGTGTGTGTGTGTGTGTGTGATCAAAAAAATCCAAAATGTTGGTACAACCAACAGAAAGATTGCCAGGTGACCAAAAGAAAACTCAATAAAAAAAAAAAACAAACAAATACTAACAATAGAGTAAAAAGTAAGATAAAAAAAACCTTGTCACAGTTAACCTGAAAAACATTTATAAATGCTTCTTAAATTAAAAAAAAAAAAAAACACGTGAAAATCCAAAATTTTTATTCTGTTTATAAATACAAACAAAAATCAAAAATCAGAGGCCACGTCTCTCTCTCTCTCTCTCTATATATATATATAATAAAATGAACTAAGTCTGAAAATTATTTTTATATATTTTCTGTTTATACATTATTTTTATAAATACAATTATTTAAGTAAATGATCTGTTTGTAATAAACAGTATTAATTAAATTGTTACATTTACCAGACTGAAGGTCTGAGAAATTTTGTAGAAAATATGTATCTGTCTATATTTGTTTCAGCTGTTGTATGCTCCATCCTTCTTTAGGTGGTTGGAGACGTTGAACTTAACCTTTTATTTCGCTCACTGGGCTCGACTGTTCTAGTTCCACGTGCCATGTTTAATGGATGTCAGTTATCTCCATTAATTTCCCTCTGAAAGTTCTCCACTGCCTTAAATGAGTATTGAACTCACTCTTTAGATCTTGTCACTGGATCTAACTAATGCCTTTATCCACTGTGCCATGTGTCCTTGAGGACATCTGTGTATGAATTTCTGGGTATTATAAACCTAATGTCTTCAGCAACCATTTTTACTAGTGCTCATATTGCAATTTTTTGCTGTTATCATTACATATTTTTACCAGAGCTCATATTGCAACTTTTTGTTATTATTATCGCTTTTCTCTGACCCCCTTATTACTGGTTCCCATATTGTATTTATTTCTATGCTTGGTTGGCTCAGGAGATTTTTGTGGCCTATCATATGTGCTGATTCCTTAAGTTTATGAATTTTCCAATGGTCTTACTAGTCTATGATCTCAACCTGATCCCACAGAGGGCAGTGATCTCCCTTCTCTCTACATATGTGGTCAGCCACGCCTGATTTTTCTACCTGCCCTCGTGTTACAGCTTTCTGGTGTTCTTGAAGCCTTACCTTAAGGGAGCAGCCTGTCTCCCCTTTATATCTCTTTCCGCAGCTGCACAGGATAGTGTACACACAGTCTTTAGTCATGTTCTCCTCTATGGGGGGGTCTTACTCGGGAGAGATATCTGTGAAGTGTTGTCAAGCTTTTGAAGATTACCTGATGTTATATGGACCGCAGATCCTTTGTATTTTCTCTGATAACCCCTTCACATAAGGCAGGCAGACGGTTTTCTGAATGTTGTTGTCCTCTTGTGCCCCCCTATCCTAGTTTTTGGGGCTGCTGCCATGTACCCGGGGTAGTTGTTACATTGTAGGGTACTACTCATATTGACCAATTCAATTCCTGTCTCTTTGCTTTTTCATTTCTATTCTTGATGATCTCTGATCATATATATATATATAAGTGGACAATGAGCGGTGACAATTTGTTTCATGCTTGGACACAATGTTTGAGAGGCTAAGAATTAAATTCTTAAAACTGAACTGCCAGATGAGCCACACACATGATCTAATTACAGGAGTGATGGCTTATGCAGGACCAGCCCTTTTTTTTTTTTAAAAAATTACATCAAATAAGTTTACAAACATTAAACCCAAGATGGGTATAATGATAAATTACATCTGCCACGTCCTGGGTAAACTAAGTTCAACGGTAAGGCCTCTGATCAGGAGGCTTTTAAGAGCATGGAACCACCTCTTAATTGCTGGTGTTCCCAGGTCCACCCTGATCTGGGTTGGTAGCACCTGTTAGGGTCCCAGCTATTGGTAAATAGTTAACACCCAAACTGGAGTCAGAACACTATGAAAGTGTAAAAATAGGTTTTAATACCAGAAATACTTTGTAAAAAAAAAAAAAAAAAAAAAAAAAAAAAAAATATTATTTAAACCTTCAACAAACTTCTGAAAAAAAATTACTACCAGCAATACATTTTTGAAAAAGAAAATATTACCAGCCATAAAATTCTTATCGGCATTAAGTAATCCATTGAGGTTGAATGTAAAACAAACCAAACCAAACATTAAAATCACTAGTTGATGATTTTTTGATATATCTTGTATAAAAAATGCGTTAATGATTTTAAATACATAACCAGTTGACTGCCTTTAACCCTGACTCTAATTCCTAACTCTAATGCATTTCATTCTTCCAACAGTTGATACATATTATACCATAGTAGTTAAATGAATAGCAGATATTTATACTCTTTCTCTTTTCAGCAACACACTGCACCTTAGTGGCATTATTGCCTTGCTTGGGGTGAAATGATAGAAAAAAAATATCACAAAAATCTGAAGTGTTGGTACAATCAGCAGGAAATCCGCCAGGTGAACAAAAGAAAATCCAATAAAAAGAAGGAAAAAATACAAACAAAAAAAATTACCTATATAAGAAAATGTCGGTGGGGATGAAACGAACGAAGAAAAACCTCCAAAAGATACACCTACTTAAACAGTAACCAACAGTGCTTCATGTCTTATCAAGACAGAGCAAAAACACTTATT
>OZ010606.1:7294285-7414285 GCA_963932145.1 Acanthosepion lycidas | reverse complement strand
AGGAGCATGGGATCTCTTGTTTGCTGTTATTTCTAGGTTCACCCTGGCCTGACATAGCACTTGTTAGAGTCCCAGCTATAGGCAAATAGTGATGCTCCCCCAACCAAAAATTAACAGTACATTTTTAAAAATATTAAAATGACATTCAATGCAACACTAAAAAAAATATAAAAAGTACATTTTTATGGTAAAATTACCAATAATGCATTTTATGATCTACAAACTACATATCTATAAAAACATACCTTACATGTTGAATATTAAAATTTTGGCATTAAATAACCCATAGAGGTGTTGATATGTCAACAAACAATACCAACCAACTCCTATTTTTCTCCCACATGTTTTATGTATATGGTTTGAGCTTAGGTTTTCCCATATTTTTTCTTTGAGCCATCTGAGGATTGCTCCATTGCTTGAAACATTTAGTCACACCAATGTAGCATGTCTCAGATATTCTATTTCTGCTTTAACCTGGGTGGCTTTTTGGTATCGATTTCCTAGTCCGAGTTGTGGATCACTTTTTATTGTATATGGTGTTTATTTTTATCTTTCTTTGAGTAAAGTTCACCTAAGATTTTGTTTTATGTATTTTTTTTTTTTTTTTGTAATATGAATAATTCTTGGTATATATTCACACACACGCACACGCTTATTTGAAAAAGTATATTTAGTGGACGCATGTGTTGGAGTAGACATCCCTTTTAAATTTTTCTCTAAATTTGTTTACCAGCCTGTGCATTTGAGTTTTAAATACAGTGTGCCTTCTGACAGGTTTCAGTTAGGAGAGGTTATACTTTAGCGTTATGTCTGAGCTACGGCCATCCAACAGTCCTTTGTCCACTATGAAGCTGCCTATACATGAGGACTTTAGGTATTCTGTTGTCACTCATCTTAGCAACATGACCAACACGGTGAAGTTGTGACTTCATCAAGAAGGTCTTGGTTCCACCAAGGTTGCATTTTGCAAGATCAGTATTGGACACCCTATCGTTAAAAAGTATCATCACAGATCATCTGCAGACAACTCTTGTAGAAGACATCCAGCTGACTGATATGGGACCTATATGGTGTCCATGATTCTGAGCCATACAACCATGTGGTCCAAATGCCTACTCTATAAGCATAAAAACATGTTTTTATATATATATATATATATATATATATATATATATATTGAGACAGCAAGAATTCACACAAACAAGTTTTGTTAAATTTGTCTGACCTTGTTTGGAGATATATAATCTCAGTAATGATAGTATGGACTAGTTTAATAAATTGACTGCCAACCACAAGGTAACTCATGGTTGGTAGTTTTTATTATGATGCTGACTACAAATTATCTTGTGCTTGACATTTTCCGATACTTTTGCATCTGCGGGCGCCAACAACAAGTTTATTCACAGTGATACGTTTAGTGTGAAAACAATGTTAGGACCTCAGTTGAAGCTATAAATCAACTCATAAAATTTTTTTATTGCCAAAGTTAACTGTTGGTAATTGACCTCTGGCAGTCAACGTGTTAACTATTTGGGCACTTTTATGGCTTTCAAAATTGTTTAATGTGATTTGAACCATACTAATTTCCTAATAACAGTGAAACTATAGTAACTTGTTTGTAAGTTTAAACCACTCTGAATTTCTTTTTTTTCTTGTTTTCTTTCTCTTTTTTTTGCTCTTTCTTCTTCTTCTTTTTGCTCTTGCTTCTTCTTCTTCTTTTTGCTCTTGCTTCTTCTTCTTCTTTTTGCTCTTGCTTCTTCTTCTTCTTTTTGCTCTTGCTTCTTCTTCTTCTTTTTGCTCTTGCTTCTTCTTCTTCTTTTTGCTCTTGCTTCTTCTTCTTCTTTTTGCTCTTGCTTCTTCTTCTTCTTTTTGCTCTTGCTTCTTCTTCTTCTTTTTGCTCTTGCTTCTTCTTCTTCTTTTTGCTCTTGCTTCTTCTTCTTCTTTTTGCTCTTGCTTCTTCTTCTTCTTTTTGCTCTTGCTTCTTCTTCTTCTTTTTGCTCTTGCTTCTTCTTCTTCTTTTTGCTCTTGCTTCTTCTTCTTCTTTTTGCTCTTGCTTCTTCTTCTTCTTTTTGCTCTTGCTTCTTCTTCTTCTTTTTGCTCTTGCTTCTTCTTCTTCTTTTTGCTCTTGCTTCTTCTTCTTCTTTTTGCTCTTGCTTCTTCTTCTTCTTTTTGCTCTTGCTTCTTCTTCTTCTTTTTGCTCTTGCTTCTTCTTCTTCTTTTTGCTCTTGCTTCTTCTTCTTCTTTTTGCTCTTGCTTCTTCTTCTTCTTTTTGCTCTTGCTTCTTCTTCTTCTTTTTGCTCTTGCTTCTTCTTCTTCTTTTTGCTCTTGCTTCTTCTTCTTCTTTTTGCTCTTGCTGCTTCTTTTTGCTCTTGCTGCTTCTTTTTGCTCTTGCTGCTTCTTTTTGCTCTTGCTGCTTCTTTTTGCTCTTGCTGCTTCTTTTTGCTCTTGCTGCTTCTTTTTGCTCTTGCTGCTTCTTTTTGCTCTTTTTGCTTCTTTTTGCTCTTTTTGCTCTTGCTGCTTCTTTTTGCTCTTTTTGCTCTTGCTTCTTTTTGCTCTTTTTGCTCTTGCTTCTTTTTGCTCTTTTTGCTCTTGCTTCTTTTTGCTCTTGCTTCTTTTTGCTCTTGCTTCTTTTTGCTCTTTTTGCTCTTGCTTCTTTTTGCTCTTTTTGCTCTTGCTTCTTTTTGCTCTTTTTGCTCTTGCTTCTTTTTGCTTCTTTTTGCTCTTTTTGCTCTTGCTTCTTTTTGCTTCTTTTTGCTCTTTTTGCTCTTGCTTCTTTTTGCTCTTTTTGCTCTTGCTTCTTTTTGCTCTTTTTGCTCTTGCTTCTTTTTGCTCTTTCTACACTATTTACATTGGTCAAACTGTTGTTTTCATCTTTATTGCTATATTCACAAAGTTTCAGCTGTTGCATGCCTTGACCTTCTTCAGGTGATACGCATTGGAATTTCAAACCAAATCCTTTGTTTAGTCCACAAGGGGAATTTTTCTAAAACCATGGGCTTTTGGATAGCTTGGTATCATTTAATTCCCCTTGATTTATTAACTCTCCAAGTTTTTGTTCTCTCTGCTGTGGCCAGAGATTGAACTCACAACATATTGTCTCCATCAGGCTCTATTGAGTTATGAGACTCCCGATTGTGATATAAGCATTTCACAAGGCAGTAAAGCCACTAAGATGCAAGGGGGTTACTGAGTGTGAAAGAATATGAGAAAAAAAAAACATTAAAGAGAGAGTACAAAGAGGAAGAGTTAATAACACAAAAGATAACGATTGACATTGCATTTAAATTTTTGAAGATCAAAGTTGGCTAGAAAGGAGGAAGTTGGAAGAGAGTTCCACAAAATATATATATATCATTCTGGGTATGATGAAAAACTACATCTGACAGCAAGGCCTCTGATCAGGAGGTTTTGAGGAGTGTGGAACCACCTCTTAATTGCTGGAAAATGTGACTCCGAAATCCAAAGGTGCATTGGAATAGTGGAAGATGCCTTCCAAAAGTTAAGCAAAGTATTAGGAAACAGGAAAATTTCATTAGAAATATAAAAAAAATATGCATTAGAGTGTGGAATTTCTATGCTATATCAATCCTTGTATATGGCAGTCAATACTGGACTTTCCTTAGAGCTGAAGTGGAGAATTGACGAAATAGAAAGAAGGTTCTACAGAAGTATGCAGTGGTTAATGTGAGGAAGTCTTAAGGAAAAACAAAGACACTTAGAATCAAAATGAGATTGTTGAAATTTCTAGGACACTGAATGAGGAAAGAAGGCTTGGAAAATTTAACACAGGATATAGTGAAAGCAAGTGAGACAAAGAGAAATGGTGAGTAACATACCTAGAGAGCTTGTGCAAATAAACAGGAAAGGGATAGTACAAAGACAACATTGCTAAAGCCACAAAAGATAGGAAGGTGTGGAGAGCCATGACCGGTAGTGTTCTAGTATATTATTAGATTATAGATTGAAATGAACAGAAATAAAAGTAAGAAGCAGACCTCATTTTATCAACTGAAAAAAAAATGGATGCAACAGCAATGTTTGTTTACAAGTGACTACGTCATCTTATCAATATTGGTTGAGAACTACTTGATGCTCTCTTTTGGGGACGAGTTAAGCACTTGGCAGTGTCTGACCTCGGGGGCAGTTTCTCTCGTCTCTTCATTTTAAGGAGATCTTGAAATATTCATCATACTGCACTGCAAGTGTGAGAAAAATGTTTTGAATAACACAGGAAAACTAATGAGATAAATCCCTATTTCTCATATATACACACACAATGTAAAGAACAAAAAGAATATAAATTCAAACATTCATAACATTAATTTAAGGGTTCAATACAAGAAGTAGAGCAATAAATATTTATTATAAACTGTTACATTGGAACATGCAATCTACCATGCCAAAAATGCGTATTTCTTTCAACGTTCAAAGACATCAGGCGGTTTATAATAAACACACACACACACACACACACATAGTGTATATTTAGGCAGCAATTTTTCATTAATGCATGTTTCATTAAATAATATAGACAAATTTTGTCTATTTATTTTAAGTAAGTTCCTTTCATATTGTCTGATAAGCTTAATAACATCATTGAAAGACGAAAGGATATCACCATATCACATGTTTAAATCCAATCTAAGGTTTTGGCTTACATAAGCCATTATCAAAGATGACAATTACTTTTCAATATATCAACCAATACATGGATGAAACAATGATAGTCTGTTTTTGTTGCATGAAAAATTTCAAAGCAACGACTAACTCGTGTATACGAGATGTGAAAGCGAAAATCGCATCGCAGCTCGTGACATCACACATGACCACGCGAGAGTGAATTCAAGAAGTATTAAGTATGGGAAGCCGCTGGTATAAACCAATGGCTTCTTTTATAAATTATAGGCATTTAAGAATACTTGTGGAGATTTCGTAGTTTATTTTGTTCAGATTCGGTTTCAACTGTTTTATGTATATAGCTTCAAGAATTTTTAGTTTGTTTTCATGTTTAAATATAGTTGTTTTCACAAAGGACTTTCCAGAATCGTGTACACAGCCAGGCATGTTGTTTGAAATGTTCGTCTTTCAATGATAATGTTATTAAGCTTATCAGACAATATGAAAGGGACTTACTTAAAATAAATAGACAAAACTTGTCTATATTATTTAATGAAACATGCATTAATGAAATATATATATATAGTTAAACCTAGAGAGCCAGACAGACCTGCCAAGGTTTCACCTAAGCAGATCGTCAGAGAAGGCCGGCGTTACTTGACGATCCTCTTAGTTGAAACCTTGGTAGGTCTGTCTGGCTCTCTAGGTTTAACTAGGTCTGCTCTACTCATTGTATTGAGCACTTTATTTAGTTGTTTTGGGTACTCGCATAGGGTTTTTTTTTCTTTGGGCCTTGAACTCAAATGCTGGACGATTATTTTTGGCTAACGTACATGTTCTTGGTTCTTTCTTTTTATTTATGCCTTTTTTTTCCCCCCTTTTTTATTGGCTTGTTTATTTGCAAATCAATATACCGAAGGTTTTCCGAGTGGGTATAGTTTCTTATACTTATAAGATTTCTATCAAGTGTGTGTGTGTATATATATACACACACACACACACACATGCACACACATGGGGGGGAGGGCAATGAGTAAATTGTAGCCATTTTATACTTTAATTTCACATAAGCTGTTTGTTCTTGATTTTGTCCACTATACAGGATAATAGGGTTAATTGGGTACCATCTGTGAGAAACAGAGCACCATGATGCAATTCACTCTGCCAGAAATTTGGAAACAGCATGTACTGCTTGGCATTCACACTGAAAGCTCCAATACAAACATTTCAAAGTGTTTGGGTGTCTATCTGCAGACAGTGCAGAGGTTTCGGGAAGAGATGGTAATTACGAAGGTGATTGGAGTGATCACTAGCGATGGCAACATTATACTTCTATTCATCTTCCCACAGGTCCTCAGACTCAACATGGGGGCCTACATCAAGTCCCTTGAGGAGGTAGTTCTGCCCTGGGTCAAGAGGGTTGCTGCTGGAAGACCTTATGTCTAGTAACAGGACTTTGCACCATGTCACACAAGCAGGAGAACCCAGTAATGGCTGTCAGACAATTTCTGGAATCACATCACCCCTTACATCTGGCCCCCTAACTCCCCAGACTGCAACCCACTTCATTATGTGTGGGGTGCAGTTGAGTGAGAGTTCAAGAAAATTCCTTGTGACACGAAAGATGAACTGAAGGCAAGGATTATGGTAGCATTCGAGTGCCATGTAACATTGTATTTTTGTATCTGGTGACAGAGCTGAATAGGGTTGTTGACTGAAATCTGAACAGGCATTGGAATAGCTGAAGATGTTTTCCAAAAGCTAAGCAGAGTACTAAGAAAGGGGAAAACCTCACTAGAGAAAAAAAGAAAAGAGTACTGAACTATTATATAATATCTGTCTTCCTATAGGGTGGTGAATGCTGGACAATCTT
Source organism: Acanthosepion lycidas (assembly GCA_963932145.1). Taxonomy (NCBI): domain Eukaryota; kingdom Metazoa; phylum Mollusca; class Cephalopoda; order Sepiida; family Sepiidae; genus Acanthosepion; species Acanthosepion lycidas. The sequence goes on along the minus strand of OZ010606.1, from coordinate 7,407,795 downwards.
CTGAAAGATGAAGAAGAGACTTGAAGCAAAAGAAATGTTGTTCTACAGAAGGATGCTGAGGATACCATGGAACAAATATGTGAGCAATGATGAAGTTTTAAAGAAAATAGAAACAAAAAAGAAACTTACACTTAACATTAGTAAGAAACAGCTGAAATATCTAGAACACCTAATGAGGAAAGAGGGCTTGGAAAATTTGATATTCACAGGACTTTGTTTTTTTTTTTTGTTTGTTTTTGGCTCCCTCCCACAATTCTGGCTCAGTGTGGTGCAGTTGTAGCTCAGTTGTTGTTGGAGTTAGATGTCACTTTGTCTTCTTCATGATGTCCTGTCACCCCCATCTGACTAATGAAGGAAAGTTTTCATGATTTCCCTCAGCTGCAACCACATTTACAATCTCAGTCATTAAAAAGCCAAGAAAAAGATGTGCATTTTCTGCCAGGTCAAAGGGTCAAAGTTGAGTGCAGCACTGGCGGGAAACATAGTGATGGCAGTCAGATGATTGTGAGTTGCAGAAATTGCAAGAATGTAATAAACTGGTGGGGAATTTGTGTGAATGGTAATGAGGCTCACATTGATTTTTCTTTACATTTCAATTCATGGAAATATATTGTGTCTATTTTTGACAAATGTTTCTCTATTATTGTACAGGTATATCTCGCCTACAATTTACAACATTTATTCTAATTTTCATTTCAATGAATAATTAAATCTTCAGTTCAGGTTTCGATTTAATGTGTATTTTAACATAGATTGCCAGTCAAGTTATTTTTTCAGCAGTACGACAGTATTTTAAAACATAATTTGTAACGCTGTAATCTTTTTTCTATCGGGATGTGTAAACACCCAAGGGGCCTATCCATTTTTGAAGATCCAAAGTGACTATTTTACATAATTTTGTAATGCTGTAAGCCTTTTTTGTATCAGGATGTGTAAACACCCAAGGGGCCTATCCATTTTTGGAAATTTTGGTGACTAATACAGGGTTAAACTCTGGCTAAATTTTTTTCTATTCATTCTCCTCTTAAAATCTTTTAAAGATAGAAGTCTGCAAAAACAAAAATACCCATAAAATTATGATATAACTATGTATAATTTTGTATAATAACAAACATTATTTAGAAAAATAGTATGAAAAATTGGAAAAAGATTTTGTGATGCATTTCATCCATCATGATTCCATCGGACTGCATAATTATGCAAATGACATAACATCAGACAAGTGTCAATATGTCAAACATAGAAACTATTGACAATAACTTTGTTATACACAATGCTGGGGAGGTTTTTATCATCTCTCGGTTACACGTCTTCGGGCAGAGTGTGACTTGGTTGTAGCTTCATCTGAAGACAGAGATGCAACTGAGGAAAATCACACTGTGAGAGGCCCAGCCCTGGGGAACAGATGCCCAAGGCCGCACCCTCTCATTGCACTAGATAGAAGGATCAGTGCTTGCACCAATGCCAATACAACCGATGGTTGTGGGGACTCTGGGGAAACTTTTGTTCTTGGCCCGAGTGTATACAGTCAGCTTCCCGACATTAAACCTGACCTTGTTTCTAAGTGGCGAGCCAGTGTGAATATTCAATGTAATCCTTTTCTAAATCTTTTTTTTTTTTTTTAAAAAGACCATATTTGGTGACATTTAAAACCACTACTGTTTTTTTTGTTTTTTTGTTTTTTTTTTACCTGATACAAAATGTCACTCAAAGTAACATCTTATTTAATGAGATTGTTGTAAGGGTGTAGAGGAGGAAGAGGAGGGAGAGATGCATATTATGGTGATATGCAGGATAGATATTGGTTGAAGGGACTTGAAGAGATTCAGATTGTAGTGTTCAGGAAAGCATCCTCTTGGGAGTCTATTCTACATTGTGAGAGTTTGGGGAAAGAAGTTACCCGAGTGGAATTTTCTTGCCAAAATATTATATATATATATATATATATATATATTTTCTTGCCAAAATATTATATATATATATATATATATATATATATATATATTTGTCTAGTTAGCAATCCTTCTTTCATGAAAGCTTCATTAAATATGACAAAGAAGGTGCTTTCATTAAATTTTTTTTTATAATTTCTCACATGATCTTATAATTTTTTTTTTCTTTTCCTTAGATAAATTATACAAAAACTCTCCAAATGTTTTATTTTCCAAGCCTTTTTGGCTATACTGTTAGCTATTATCAAGGATGGATTATATTTACTGTTAACTAAAAATGGATTGTTCTATGAATTTATTTAGTATTATAGAATGTTTTATTTTCAAAACACAGTCAACCTATTGTGTCCCTGTTCATAGTTGATATTGAGTCGTTTGATTTTTTTTTTTTTTTTTTTTTTTTTTTTACATGTAGATGCTATTATATTTGTGTTATCAAGTATGTAGCAAATAGGGTCCGGTAGGTCTCCATGAGTATTTAAATGAGACCTAATTGAACTATGGTCAGAAAGGTTGTGTGAAGATTTGAATTTTTCCTCCAAGAATTGTCCACAAGACGTAAATGCTGTTTCTGGAACTTACGTTGTCATTTAAGTTTCCATTTAATCATGGGAAATTTACAGATTTTGTAATCCTGTGCCTGTGCTGGGCTGTTCTCATATTCTTGTTAAACAATGTTCCGTGGTTGTAAAAACTTCATGGTTCACAGCTGTTCTGCAGTTGTAATGATCTAGATTACAACTAAGATACACTTTCCTTGAATGCTGTTTGATACCACTGAAAACCCAATGGCCAAGACACCAGTGGCCATGGAGATATTTAAAGTAAAAAAAACATTTAACCCATTAGCATTCAAAATGCCTTGTAAATATCAGCTTTAAATGTTCAACCCAACCTATAAATATCAATAGATTTATAGACATATTGATGTAGATATAAAAGTGAATGCTGAGTTCAACACCAAGTGGTGACAGTCTGTTTCATGCCTGAACACAATCTTCAGGCCATGTGTATTGTATTTTTGCTAAACTATTTATATATGCTGGTCAATGGTGCATGATGGTATTTTGCAAGGTATTCATTTTTTAGTAAAAATTTATTTTCATGTTTGCAATTTGTGACATCTGATCATTTATTTAGTAATTTGTGTTGATCTGGGAATGTGACAATAGCATTTTTTTTTTTTTATCACTTCATCCCAAGCAAGGCAATAAAGCCACTAGGATGCAAGGGGTTACTGAGTGTTAAAGAATATGAGAAAAAAGCACTAGTTAGGAGAGAGAACAATAAAAGAACAAGGATCAAAAATCAAAAATCAAAAAGACAGAAAATAATGATGGACATTGCATTTAAAGTTTTGAAGATCAAAGTCAATAAAGCCACTAGGACGTAAGGGGTTACTGGGTGTTAGAGAATATGAGAAACACTACATTTAAGGAAAGAGGACAATAAAAGAACAAGAATTAAGAAGACAGAAGATAACGATTGACATTGCATTTAAATTATAGTAGTTTTTGTGTTTTTCCACTGGTTTCCTGCTAAATTTATCTTTATTTCTGAGTTAATTATTTCTAATATTATTTTACTTATTTGACCTAGTTCACTTTTATTTGAGATTATTTTGAAGTTTTCCATGTGGTCTTTTAGTGTAGTCAATACTTGTGATCTGGCAATGCAATTTATTCTGTCATGTGTGTGAATTTTTTAGTTTCTATGTTACTATCAAATTTGGTAGTTTTTTTTTGTTTTTTTCTGTTATAGTTTGTTGCACTTTGGATGGCATAGTTGATATAAAATGCAAATCTATTTACAATATACAACACAGATAATGTAATAATCATAAATCAAAGCCAATACTTTAAACTAAACCAACCTCTGAAAAAATAAACAAAAAAAATCTCAATAAATGAACAAATTAACAAAGTAGGAATCCACAGATAAACACAAGGAAATATAATAATAATAATACCCAACAACAAATAATTAAAATATATATGAAACAGAGGATGTCCGTGTGATACCTTTTCACTCAAGATCCATCCAACCGATTTTCACCAAGTTTGACATATACATTGTCCTAGTGTAAAAAATCAATAAATGAAGCTGATCAAAAATTCCATAAAATTCAACTTTTTTCCTCTGATTTCATTCAAACCTGGTATGTAGGTTACTTAGATCATGACGAGTTCAATGATAACTCATTTTTATTTCTGCACCATTGTTTATCAAAAAAACTGCAAATTGATTTCAACACAAATTTTAAACTAAAAACTCCCTCAATTTTCAAGCAATCTGATACAGACTTCCCTCAATTGTAGCCAACAATAAGTTGATTGTTTAGGAGTCATTTAACTTGATAAGTTAGTCTGCCCATATATTGAAAACCTCTGTAAATAGCAAAAAATAGGGATATTTTTTTTTTTTTTTTTTTTTTTTTACTAGTTTCTTTCTTATTTTTTATTGATCTTTAAACCAATTTTCCTCAAACTTAACAATTGCTTTCTAAATGTATCCTCTTTTACATCCCTGGTAGCACGCCGACAAACTGAATTTCAAAAACTCCAAAATAAATGTGGGTTTTCATGTTACCTGTTTTACCCCTTCATGTCCTCGGCTAACTTTGATTGAATAAATACAGACTATTTCTGTTATATCAGTAAGTGCATTAATTCAAAATGTTTTTTAATGAAAGTACTTTAAAGTAACTGAAAATACTCTGTTACATCTAAACCTGATGTTGTTTTTGCTCCATTCTAATTGAACACCTTTTCTGATCAGCCAGACGGTTATGGCTGCTAGTCAATAATGAAAATTGAGTAAAAATGTAACAAATAACATAATGAAATAGCTCCAAATAACCACATTTGGATTCACAATTATTTCTACCCAATAACTTCTAGAATAATTCGAAACAATCATTACTGCCCACCCAATATCTGTTAGGATAATACAATAGACTTGCTACCCTTAATGCACCGTTGATCAGCATATATGTATAGTCAAGCCAAAACACGACACACATGGCCTGAAGATTGTATTGGAGCACGAAACCGACTGTCACCACTTAGTGTTGACTTCAGTGTTCAATTTTATATTTACATACGCATTCTCTGACATTAAGTGCTTTCACCCATAAATATAGCATAGCTTAAAACTCGTTCTTCAGTTATGAATTGAGGGCTCCGGCTGCTGATTTTAGTGGTTTATATACATCACAAATATATGTTAAAAGATTCCTTTCTCTACCGTGTGCCAATAACTTAGGGGTAGAGTCTTTGACTAATGCCAAATTCCAGAGTTTCAATTCTGGTTTGAAGTAAACTGATGTCAAGCCACAGTGATGAGCTGTGATAGAGCGAAACAGTATGTGGAGATATATATATATATATATATATATATATATATATATATATATATTCAAACATGTTTCATTGAATAATATAGACATGTCTTGTTTACATTATTCGGACTATTGTCCTCATCTTTGTTGCCATATTTATCACAATGTTTCGGCCATTGTACGCTCCAGCCTTCTTCAGGTGGTTGGAATTTCAAACTGAACCCTTTATTTCACTCACTGGGGTAGACTGTTCTAGTTCCACGTGCCATGTTTGATGGATGTCAGTTATCAGTTATCTCCTGTTAATTTCCCTCTGAAAGTTCTCCACTGCCATAACCAGTTATTGAACTACCCTTTTGAGAGTGGTCAGAGGAATCAAGCCGTCCCTTAACTCCAACTCCCTTCACATCTCATCTCAGTCCTACTCTCTCTCTCTCTCTTTCTTCTCCCACTTTCTCGGCCCACTCCAAGGGCTGACACACTGTTCCTGTAACAAATCCAAACTTTTAGAATGTGTATGCAAAAGGGATTTTCCAATAATTAATCTTTCTTCATCAGCTTGTCTCAAGCTGTGATTTCCCGAAGCCAGGGAAATGTTTGGAGTCCATCCAGCTGGTCCCCATGACAGCCAATCTCAATTGTCATGTATGGGAAAGCAAAAATATTCCCAACTTCTTTAGTGATAAAAAAAAGTTCTTTCCTCAGTTTATGCATTTTCTAGGTCAATACGAACATATTCTTTTTTTTTTTTTTCCCCCTCAGTCAATTCAAAGTAGTAATTAATTTTCCTTTATCACGTGTATCCAAAGGAATATGAATTAATGTCAGATATAAAATTTTTCTTGAAAAATATCACAGAAATTAAGCTGACTTATCTTTGTAGGGACACTTTTCTTCTGGGTGGCCAATTCAAACCTGATGGTTTTTCCTGGCTTTTTGTCCAGAACAATCTTTAAATGTCCTTCATCAACAGACCAAGGAATAAACAGAAAAATGGGAATTACTCACTGATAGATGTTTTTGTAGATGGCATATTTTCCGGTGGAAATTGTATTGTTAGCAAAAACCCAATCTCTGATTCCTTGATGTGTGAAACTTATGAAAATGGGATGGGTAATATTCTTGTATATGTGTTGCATTTATTTAAAAAAATTAATGTTGTCTTTGTTGGAAATATATTTGTTTAATATAATGTTATGTTGGGATATGGATCCATTTCTGTTATTAACACAGCTATAGCTGATCTTGACATTGTTTTTGTGAAAAATCTTTGGTGAATGACTAAAGTGCTTATGAATTAAATTTAGGAAATTTGAACATTACCATTAAAACATGGATTAAACCATATGATGTTACACTTACAGTGCTTCAGATCATTTTCACCTTTGTTTTTTTTTTTTTCTAAATACTCTAATGGTTTGTTTTTTCTAAAGCCTTTATATATTTAATTTTATTATCAAATATTTCCTCATTGCTGGAATTGGTAGATAATCTAACTTGGACGGATTTCTGTAAATTGTCTAGAGTTTTATGAGGGTGGTTTGATGTATCTGTGTTTATATAGATCTTTGGTATATGGTTTATAATAATCATTATTCAAGTCTAAGGTCACATTGAGGAAGTTGATCACTTTAGCATTGGTTTTAGTAGTAATATTCAGTTTGTGACCTTTAAAAATTTTTATCATTTCCTTCCTCAATTGCTCTATATTTCATGGGCTAGTTCTACAGAGGAGAATTACACCATCTCTCTAGAGTCCGGTGTCCTTAATGTCAAAAATAAACCTTAGTCACTAAAATTCCAACAATTTTGCATGCCTCTGCTGAATCAAATTCTCCCATAGCAATATTAAATTCTGGGTTACTTTTGATCCACAGATAGCCAATATGGAATAATATGGGGTTTTGTGCCTGCTTTATATTTAATTCACAATCACTAATAGAACAGCAATTTTTTGCTAGATTTATTATATATAATATATATATATATATATATATATATATATATATATATATATATATATGTGTGAGTGTATCTATAAATGTGTTGTAATTATTCACAAAGATGCAAATAAGGATGGAAATTCAGACTAATGATCTACAAATCGAGCTTCTGGAAGAGAAAACCATAGTTTGACACAAGGCCACAAGTATTGGGAACTCAGTAAGGGTCAAAATCACTACTCATGATCTACATGATGCCCTTGCTAACCATTACACCATGATGAAACCTCAAATGTTATTTACTAGACTTAGCTGTGTTTGACAAGTCTATTGTATTGGGAAACTCGCTATTGATATACAAGTCCCTTTGCTGACTATTTTGTAACTTTAATGAATGCTGAGTAACTTTGCTTGTATTTGCATTTTACCTGTTCAATCTTATTGAGAAAAGAATTTAAAAAGCCATTACTCAACAAAACCTGTATATGTTTATCTCTGAGTATGAATACCATCAGGCTCTGATTTCACTGAAAATGAGGCAAAGTGTTTTCTTACCTGAATTAATTCTTTGTTCACCTGGTTAACTTATTCAAAAGCAAGATTTTTTTCTTTTATTGTTAACTTTACAAAAATGTGACTCCAAATTTTGCATTCCAAGTCAACAATTTCCAGATTTTTTGAGTTTACATTTTTAAAAAAAGAAGAAAGGTGGGTTTCACTTTACCATCCTACAGCCCCACAACTTTTGTTATATGAACCACTTCACATCTTAAGTAGTACTTAAGATGTGAGGTGGTTCATCAGATCAAACTTTAAAAATGGCTTTGAACAAATGAAAACTGTAGGTTTTTTTGAGGAACATCCTTCTTTAAGTCTTGTGGACTGGTGCTACAAAATCACAAAGAACTGTACCAAATAACAGAAACCACATCACTTGCGGACTTTCGACAGCAGCAGCTACTAAAATGGATAGTACATATAACTTGAAGAGAAAATAATGACATTATCAAGATGTTGATCTTCCACACTATTTCAAACAAAAAGTTAAGAAGGAAAGAGTGATAAAAGCTACTAGATAGCTACTAATAGAAACTTATTTTCCAAAAAAATTGTTTGAAGAGAAAAATTTTATAAATTTCAACCAACAGTGGCACTGGCTGCTCAGTCAATGAATGTCAAAGGTTTCCTTACAAGGAAATGGCTAATATTACCATTACAATTGGAAACCTTCAGCACATTTGATGATAGAAGGGTTGCAACTCCTTACCAATGCTATGAAATATATGTAATATTGGTGTTACAAATATTGACTGTTTATATTTGAGTTTGTTGGCAGTTACTGTGTGTGGCAGGGGATAGGTTATCCTTCTGCAATACAATAGGATTGTCAATAAGTGGTAAGGTAACTTGTAATGAGGTATTTTTTTTGTTTTGTTTTTTGTTTTGTTTTTTTTAGGTTTTTTTTTCTTTTTTTTTTTTGTTTTTTTTTTTTTTTTTTCTTTTTTTTTTTTTTGGTTCTTGTTTTTTTATTTAAAGCATTAGTGTTTAAGAATAACTCCAGGAGAATGACTCTTTGCACCTTCTCAGGCTAATGTTTTCCACTGACATGAAATGGAATTTGAATCAATTGCCAAGCTAAAAAAGTTGGTTCACTGTGTTGTGCTAAACAATTTTTCTTCTGTCTATATTTCTGAGATAAGGTATTGTAATTATTTTCGATAAAAAAAAAAAAAAAAAAAATTGCTTACTGTGACATTAGGTTTATAAACCTCCAAAATTCATACACTGATGTCCTCAAGGCCCAGTGAATGAAAGTGTTGGTTGGATCCAGTGACTCGACCCAAAGAGTTGTGGGTTCAATTCCTGGCTACTGCAGTGATGAACAAAAACTTGGACTGTTGAATTAAAGGCAGATAACTGAGACATCTAGAAGAGGCATGGCATATGGAACAAGAACAATTTACCCCGGTGGATGAAATAAAGGTTTCAGTTCAAAATTTTAATCACCTGAAGAAGGCTAGAGCATACAACAAAGATGGGGGACAATCTGAACAAAGTAAATAATGTAAACAAATTTTCTTGCTAGAATCTATCTTACATATTTATAAATCTACCATTCGTTCTTGTTTTGTGCTTTCCTCTATATTTAGAATCTGCAATGTTATTGGTCCTGCCTTGGCATCTCAGCTTCTGTCACTTTCCCACCATTGTGACAGCTTTTTGTATGCCTTTTCTATAAATATTTTCATGGTAATTGTTCTAATGAACTTTCCTCTGTGGTACCTAGACTTCATGAATTTAATTGCAGTACTAAATTGGCAGTTAGGTCTCATCATTTTAGAGATGAAATGGCTAGATGGAATCGTAAGTTCTATGCTAATACTTTCTTCTCTTGCACTTCTTGCTTGTGGAACTCTCTTCTGTCTTCTCACTTTCCAGTCAACTTTTGATCTTGAGAAATTTAAATGTAATGTCAATTGTTATCTTGTGGCCAATTAATTCCTGATTTTTCCTCATTATTTTCTTTCACTCAGTAAACCTTTGCATTTTAGGGGCTTTATTACCTTGCTTGAGGTGAACTGACTAAAACCGTCCTGGGTATGATGAGAAATTACATCCACATCTTGGGTAAGACAATAAACTATGTCCAGCAGCAAGGCCTCTGATCAGATTTTGAGGAGCGTGGAACCACCTCTTAATTGCTGGTGTTTCCAGGTCCACCATGACCCGGGGTGGTAGCACCTGTAAAGGTCCCCACAATGGGCAAATAGTTAACCCTCCAAAAGGGATTAAAACACTATGAAAGTGTAAAAGTAGGTTTTTATACCAGCAATACATTTTTGAAGAAAAAAGATATTGCCAGCAATAAAGATTTTGTCGGCATTAAGTGAGTTTGATGACATAAATGAAATCAAACCAAACTGACTAAAAACAAAACACAAAAATGTTGCTTGGTACAAACCATCTTGTTTATTATTTTTAAACATTTAGACTTTTATCCGATAAACCACTGGAAAATCATTGGGGTGGAGCAGGGGCCACATGTACTTCAACAACTAACAAAATAGCATTCAGCTTGATATAAACGATTTATTTGTTAGCCATGCAAGCCACTGAGTGTGAGTTCATACCTCATTAGTTTCCTTTGCGAATGACCTTTTGTCGAAGAAGAATCACGTTTACCTTTTTCTATATTTCCTGTCATTTAAAAGCAAATCTTCAAATTTCAAACAGGGGTTTTCGGTCCAGTTCCACAAAGTAATTGCAAAACTTGCCTTGCATTTTATTCGAAGTGTGTAAATTTCTCATTTTGGGAGGAGGGTTGTTTTCATTTTTTTTTTTTTTTGTTTGTTTTTTTTTTTTTTTGTTTTTTTTTGTTTGTTTTTTTTTGTTTGTTTTTTTTTTGTTTGTTTTTTTTTTGTTTGTTTTTTTTTTGTTTGTTTTTTTTTTGTTTGTTTTTTTTTTGTTTGTTTTTTTTTTGTTTTTAAATTACATTTCTCTGTCTGGAGACATGTTTTTGTTTGTATGTGTTTTGTCTTTTCTGGTGTCTTTTGTAATAATGCTCCTAATTTGTCCTCACCACTTTGATCTATTCAATTTAACGCTTGTTGGTTTGTGGTAAATTTTCTCATTGACTCACCCTGGGTCGCTTTTAACAGAATAAAATCATTTATCTTCTGTCTACTTTGGTTGCTTGTATATGTCCCTGTTAACATTTGTACACATGTTTATATGCATTGGAATGTTTCAGCCTCTTACGTGTGAATATCAGTTTTTGGTGGCATTTGCGTGGGCATTTTTAGTATGGATGATTTGATGTGTCAATTCATTCATATAATTTTTTTTGTATCTTTGTTAATTTTTCTTTATTTTTTTTTATTAAAGACCGTGTCCTTTCAGACCATGAACAATCATGAATCTCTACATTTCTTTTTTTATTTATTATTTATGAATTACCACGCTATTCCTCTGTTGTCTTCACAATGCTATTTTTTTCCTCCACACATTTTCCTTTTTTCTTTTTTTATCTTTTTTTTCTTTTTTTATCTTTTTTTTCTTTTTTTATCTTTTTTCTTTTTTTTATCTTTTTTCTTTTTTTTATCTTTTTTCTTTTTTTTATCTTTTTTCTATTTTTTGTCTTTTTTCTATTTTTTGTCTTTTTTCTTTTTTTTTGTCTTTTTTCTTTTTTTTTGTCTTTTTTTCTTTTTTTTGTCTTTTTTTCTTTTTTTTGTCTTTTTTTCTTTTTTTTGTCTTTTTTTCTTTTTTTTGTCTTTTTTTCTTTTTTTTGTCTTTTTTTCGTCTTTTTCTTTTTTTCGTCTTTTTCTTTTTTTTCGTCTTTTTTTTCGTCTTTTTTTTCGTCTTTTTTTTCGTCTTTTTTCTTCAGTACAAGCCAGCAAATACTGCCACTAAATTACAAGGTGTTACTGGTAGTAAAGGAAAATGACTTTAGTAAGGAGAAAGGACAATAAAAGAAACTCTGAAAATGAAATTAAAAAAATTATGGTTACACCTACACTTAATTATTTCAACAGTAAAACAATGAGACCTAATTGCCAATCTAGTAATATGCTTAAATTCATGTGGTAGAGGCATCAAGAAGGAAAGTTCATTAGAACAATTTCACAGAGGATGGAAAGTGATCCAAGTCATGATGCCGGGTCAGGACCGATAAGATTGCAGACCGTTCCTTGGATTTTGTCAAGAAGCTTGACATGTATATAGGGTGTGATGGGTAAATTGTCATCTAAATGATGCAAAAGGGAAAATAACACTGACATCTCATTTTAAAAGATATATTTATCAAAATCACACAAAAATATCTCGAAATACTAAAGAGTAAATTTATTCAATAAAATTGTCATTGGTTTCAAATATGGCCTCCAGGCAACCTTGAAACAGTCTGGACAGTCTCCTAGTTTAAGTTGGGAAATGCTACCATAATTGTTGCCTTCATTTCATCTTTGGTGTTACAAAGATTTTTGTTGGTCTCTCGCTCCCCTGTGACCCACATGTAATCATGGGGGTTGTAGTCCGAGTATTTAGGTGGCCAGATGTAAGGGATGATGCAGATATTGTCTCACAGCCATGACTAGAGAAATGAAAGCAATATTGTTTATTTGAAAGAAGGCTTTTTTGAGGGGGTGTAGAGTTTTTCTTCTGTTAGACTGGTGGCTGCCCAAGGCTCAAAAAACCCAGTTCAGTCCATAAGAGAAAAGATAGATGTATTCCTCTCTCAAACAGAAGTGAATGCAACAGACTAGCTTGAGATTTAAACTGTGCATGCCAGTTTTCCTTTCTGCATCTATATCTTTTAGCCTGGTGACGCACCTTTTCCAAAAATTTTTCTTTTTTTTTTTTCTTTTTTTTTTTTCTTTTTTTTTTTTTTTTTTTTTCGCAAGTACTCTTCTTCCTGAGTGCCCAACTGCACCACTGAAGATTGGCCTGCATTCCAGAGTTTGACACTGCATCTAATTTTTCTCATGCTTTTTTATTTTTTTTTTTTATTTTTTCTCTTGTACAGAATAAATTATTTCTTATGTGTTCTTTGGTTGAGAGAGGCTGGATTGGTAATGTCAAGGGAAATATTTACATTTTGCAAGCTCAACTTTTGTTGCCATTAGCCATGAAATATCTGGACAACTGCATATTGCATGGTCTAAAGGGTTGTTGCAAAACTTTCCTTATTAGCATTTCTGTAGGCATGTTCAAGAAATTTGAAGCTTTTTCATTAACTTTAATTCGTAATTTTTTTTTTTCCTCTCTTGCTTCAAGGCTTCCATTTTATGTTACAGTAGGTCTCTTTCTTTCTTTCTTTTTTTTTTTTGAAATCACCCCAAACAAGGCAGTAAAGCCCCTAAGACACAAGGGGTTACTGGGTGTGGAAGAATTAGAAACATTAGTAAGGAGCAAAGACAAAAGAAGAGTAATCAGGAAGACAGTAGATAGCGATTGGCATTGCATTTAAATTTTCGAAGATTAAAGTTGACTGGAAAGCATGGAGTCAGAAAACAGTTCCACAAGGAAGAAGTGTTAGAAAAGAAACTGTTAGCATAGAACTTGCATCTTGCTAATTCAACTGTGAATTGATGAAACCTTGTTGCCAGTCTAGTTTCACTTAAATTCATCTAGGTACCATAGTGAAGAGCTCATCTGAACAGTTACCATCAATGTATTTATAAGAAAGGCACAGGGAAGCAACTTTAGGATAATGAGAATGAGACTAAAGCTGCCATGTCAGATCAGGACCAATAATATTGCCAATTTTTCTTTGGATTTTATTAAGTATCTCTAAAGATATAGCAGGAACTCTGGACGTCATCTGGCAGCAATATTCTAAGCATAGGTAGACTTACAAATATGTAAGATAGATTCTGAAGAGAAAAATTGTCTAGCATGGCACAGAGAATGAACTTTCCTAGTAGCAAACCCTGCAAAGGATTCAATATAGTCTTTACACTTCATGTCGGCCGAGAATGTTAGTCTGAGAAGGCACAACTAGTCTCTCTCTCCTGGAGGTTAGCTTCATTCAAAATCTCATAAGGCCAGCGGATATTGAGGTTAATTCTAAATAACCTCAGAGACTTACAAATGGGATCCTGTACTTGTGTTAGGAATTGCTTATCTGCCCTTAGTTACTGCTTTGTTCATCTTTTAGCATTGTTTATGAGCGAGGGAGATAACAGGTGATGGTGTTTCCCCACTGCGCGCACACACACACACACACACACACACACACCAGTCAGGATTCTGGTTGTGTCTCTGACATTCTAAACAGACTTGGTGACATTTTATTGTCCTATTGGGTTAAAAAAAAAAAAAAAGGAAAAAAGAACAGTTTTTGTGAGGGTGGAGATTAATTTCCATTTTAAACAGTAATATTCATCACTTTTCTTTTATTTTATAAGTTTTAGTTCCATCTGATTCAGGCCAAAAGCCGGGGTTTTTTTTTTTTTAAAGAATTAGGGCAAGGAACATTGCCTCATGGCTGCCTTTCAAATAGAGAAGGTCTGCATCACTTGAAAGTAAACAACTGGAATGCCAAGGGGGGGGGGGCAGGGAAGTGGGCCAAAGACAGTTATCTTGGCCATGGGACAGGTTACCAGCACTTTCTTTTTCAAGTAAACATTTCAGTATTTGTTTGTAATTATAAAAAATAAATGCAGAACAGAGGAAGTATCAAGGAACAATTTTTATTTTTGTTGTTAACACAACACCACCATAAAAGAAATTACTGTCTCTTTAAACATGGATAGTATCCCTGAAAATGACCACAGAATGAAGCATTGAAAGATTCAGTTTGGTTATTTGAAAATCATTTTTTGTGGTATTTTAGTTTGTGTCTATATTTTACGAAGTTAGCTTACAGCCGTATCATGTTGGGTTAATTATTAAGACTTTTACTCCTAAATGATTATCATCTTGGGTTTACAGCCGTATCATGTTGAGGCACTAGTTCCCATATGATCAATTTAAGGGCAGTACTAGATTGGTGGCAAGGTCTCATTTTACAATGCAATGACTCGATATAACCATAAGCTTTGTCCTAATAGTTTATTTTCTCACACTTCTCTCTTGGGGAACTCTTCTTGCTTCCCAGTTAGCTTTGCATTTAAATTTTTGAAGATTAATGTCATTTGTTATCTTAATTCCTGTTTTTTTATTGTTCTCTCTCCTTAATAATTTTTTTCTCATATCATCTAAGTAACCCTTTGTGTCTTAGTGGCTTTATTGCCTTGTCTGGAGTAAAATGATTAAAAAAAAATAAAAATAAAAAATAAGACCAAAATATTACCGCAAAGTATGTTTCTATTCTTTTGAAGAATACGTGATGGGGGAGATATGGAATTTTCTTCATTTCCATGGAGAAGAACTAGAACAGACTTTGCTGACCTAAAAATTGACGCTCTGCTCTTAGTGCACTGTAACCACAAAAGTATTGAAGCATTAAGAGACAAATTTATTAAACATATTTAATTAACATGGGCTGTGTATTTGAGAAAAGTGTTTAAATATTGTTAAATAAATTTTCCCTTTTTTGGGGGGGTGGGGGTTTATAATATGTACCACTCTATTTAAGTAGTTCTCATTCTTTTCTGTTAAAATGAACTGTGAACATCTTTGGCTTCATTTCGTGCCATGTCTGATATAAAATTCTATTGTTAAAATCTGCCTGATATGACCCCATTTCTCAGGCCAGTTTTCAAGTGAAAAGACATCGTTGTTATGGGCTGATGGGCGTGTATTTGTACTTGACCCTAACCCACATTTAAAACATTATTTGCTCTGTTCCAAATCTTATAGTTTATTCAGAGGAACCTCGCTCAACAAGTAAACGGCTAAGCTTCTCTCTTTCACCAAATTTGGGAATGAGATATTCAAAAGGTGAAAAGAGTTCAGAAGAATGGAAGGAACTGATCCCTGTTTTGGGAGCAAAAAGAAAGAGTGATATTTAATTTACAGAAAATTTTCCCAATTTTAATAAATTTTTAATATCAGAAGCTTGATACTTAATTGTTTTTGTAGTTTTTTGGTTTTTTTGTTTGTTTGTTTTTTATAATCACTAGAATATTTTTTTTCTAACACATGTTGAAATCCTCAGTATTGTTGAAGTTATTGCTCACATTTTTTGTTGAGATTTACAAACTACGTTTCATACAATTTCACAAGCCAATCAATGAAATTTTAATAAGCTGACTTGTTTATTTTGGAAAAATACTTTGGCAAAAACTCTACTTCACAGTTTAATAATTAATTTAATTTTATAGGATGTCATGGTAAAGAATATTAAGAAAACTACTTTTTTTTTCCTTTTTAACAATGAAGAAGAAATTCTTAAGATTTCTTACTCTTGAGCATGCAACATACAACTGGCCATGCATAAATATTTCTTTCTGGAGCCAAATTCAAACTTTTCAAAGCATTTGACCTTGTGATTTGTTTATAGTTCTTGCACACACAGGGTGAACTAAAACCTGTATTCTTGTATTTAAAAACTTAGATATGCAAAAAACAATATTGCATTTTTATTAAATAAGTATTTGTTATTTTAATCATTAAATTGTTTTTAAAATAGTGGGAGTATTTTGTATGTTAAATAATTCTTTTCCAAAAGAATTAATGAAAATTCATTGTACTAACCTACACACCTTAGTAAAACCAATGTATGGCTATTTTAAATGGTGTGACGAACAGCTATGGACAAACTAACAGAAGTCACCGAATTTTATATATAGATTTCACCTTAAACAAGATGATAAAGCCACTAAAACACAAGGGGAGATGAATGGAGATGAGAAAACATTGAGAGAAAATGATAAAAAAAAAAAAAAAAGTAACATTTTTAAGCCCCTTTTTTTTTCTCTTTTTTTTTTTTTTTTTTTTAACAGCTCAGGTGAACTATCTTTTTCATAATTTTCTTGTGTAACAAAAATTCATTTACTTTGCTGAGTGCAAGTCCACACTGCCTGGCCCAGGGATTGAACTCACAACTACTGCCACTAAATTCACAAACCAACGTTTTTGCCCACTAGGCTATTGTTTTATTTTAATTTATAATCTCTTTTCAGGCACTCTTATATATATATATATATATATATATATAGAGAGAGAGAGATATATAGATATATATATATGAAAATTTCTCTGAATTATTCAGTAGAGAGACAATATTTATGAATAAAAATGACAATAGGAAAACTGGTAATTGCTGATGTGTTTCGTCCAATGTGGACTTTATCAAAGCAAAATACGAAAATGAAATTAAATGAACAAAGTAACTAACAAAAACAGAATGTACCTAGCAACTGGAATGTAGAGAAACGCTATTTTCATATTTTTAACTGAAAAATAACGTCAGTAATTGTCACGTGTGGAGAATATTGTCATATGAAAATAGCGTTTCTCTCCATTCCAGTTGCTAGGTACATTCTGTTTTTGTTTTTATTAGTTACTTTGTTCATTTAATTTCATTTTCGTATTTTGCTTTGATAAAGTCCACATTGGACAAAACGCGTCAGCAATTACCAGTTTTCCTATTGTCATTTTTATTCATATATATATATATATATATATATATATATATATATATATATAATTTTAAAACTTTTTTTTTACCTCCAGGTTCAGATGATTGATTTGTTTCAACTTTTTTTTTTCCCCTTCTCCTCCGTGCAAAACTCCAAAGCTGTCAGTACCATTTATGTTTTTTAGGATTTTTTTTTTTTTTATTATCATTCCAATAAGAATTGGCTGATCGATTGAACTCATTTTTTAACTCCAGCAACGTCCACGAAGAATGAGTTCAGTTGATCATGCAATTCTTGGAATGAATCTATAGTCATTGCTTTCTAAAGGCTCTAAAGAATACTCACCAACTCCCACAAAGTCAATTTACCTGCCAATAAATATCTTCTCTTTGGTGACCTCTTTCTCAACAAAAGGAAACAAAGATATTTAATTCTCCCTCCACCCCCCAAACAAACTTTCTTTGTATCTTCAAGGTTATGAGTTTCAGTACTCGTTGTGTACCAAATACAAGTGTTGTTGGGGATAGCCACAGACCTAAACCTGTCGATTTAGATCTCTGATCCACCAACCCCCAAAAAAAAGACTATGAAATTATACTAATGAACAGGCAGAAACTGGTTTCCAAAACATCTCCAAAATGGTAACTCTAAAACATTCATCAAATTCGTAGATGTTATTTCCAACAGAGTTGTGACTTGGGACCAACATTAACCCATTTCAAGCTAGTGTTTCACTTGTAAATAAACTCTGATTCAGTAAAATCTGTTGTCAAAAAATGGGACCTTTGTAATAATTGAACTGAAACATGGCTCGAAATGGTGAAGCAGTTTTCAAATCACATTTGGACTAAATTGGAAGGACTTTCTTTTTAGTTTGTTGATTTGTTTAAGGGCATATCAACACCTTATGGGTCATTTAATGCCAAAATTTAATTTTCTTGGGAGCTCTGAATTAATAAAAATGTTATTCTGCTTTCACAATTGAATACATGGTAAATAATACTTGGCTTTTGTGCATATACATATTTGTGTGGACATAATTGCTAGAGGCAATCATTGCGTTTTATGATCTTTAAGTTATATTTCAGAATACAGTTTTCTTTGTTTTACAGCCTATCAACCTCAATTGGTTATTTAATGCTGACAAGATTTTTATTGCTGGCAATAATTTTTCTTTTTTGGTTTTTTTTTTTTTGGTTTTTTTTTTTTGGTTTTTTTTTCAAACCATATTAAAACATTTTTATACTTTCATAGTGTTTTGACCACTTTTGTTGGGGGTTAACTATTTGCCCATAAATGACAGGTGCTACCACCCCAAGTCAGGGCAGACCTGGGAACAGCATCAATTAAGAGGTGGTTTCATGCTCCTCAAAACCTCCTGATCAGAGGCCTAGCTGTTGGATGTAGTTTATCATCTTGCCCAGAATGCCTCATTTGCCGGGAGGGAGATTCTTACCCCTCTGCAGAGGTGCAGTTGGCATATTCTGAAGTCCCAACTGACAGGCCGGGAATACAGTTTGATTTAAGAAATTATTGTATATATGGATTAATGTCATGAAAGTGCATACTGGTCGTTTGGATATGTTTACTGGTATATCAACACCTCTATGGGTTATTTAATGCTGAAATCTAAATATTTTGAACACAATTTTATGGTTTCAACTACAGATAAAATGTATTGCTAATTATGTATTATAGGTCTTTTTATATAAAAATGTATTGCTGGTATTTTTTTCATAGTGCTTTTGTTGGGGGTTCACTATTTGCCCATAGCTGGGACCCTAAGAGATGCTACCACCACAGGTCAGTGTGGACCTAGGAACAACAACAATTAAGAGGTGGTTTTATGCTCCTCAAAACCTTCAATCTCCCGATCAGAGGCCTTGCTGCCAGATGCAGTTTATCGTCATACCCAGGACTGAAGTACTTTCACTTGGCACCACTTGTAGTAGAGAAAGCTCAACAATTTCTTTACAGGGAAAATCTGGTAAAAACTTGTAGATTCAGCTGATGACCAACACTTAAACATTAACCAAGAGAAAGGCAGTTACAAACGCTGGGCTCAAAACTGGGAGTCTCCTGGCACCACCAAAAGAGTTGACAGCTCTGTGGCATGTTGTTCTATACTAAAGGCCAAGTTATAGTGCATCTCTTGTGCAGAACTGGAGGCCTATCTCAAATCTTGTCATTCCACTGGGAGCAAAGATTTTTATTTTCGGTTTGAGTTTGTAGTTGTTTGCTGCTATAGTTGTTTTAAGAAATGTAAACAAAAAAGTAGAGATTAAGGGGGTAATTAATTTGGCTCAAACAGTTAATCCTCTTTATCTTGGTATACTTTTCTTTACTAAGGTCATATGACAAATAATATATAATTTTGTGAAGCTTTAGATCCATCACTTCCGACCTCATTAACAAGAGTGTATGAGATGTTATGTGCCTTTTAATCTTTGAATTAATTATCTGCATTAAAACAGTTTTAAAGACAGAAAAGCCATATCAGAACTAGGGATATAGGAATGTAGGGATATAGGAATGTAGGAATGTAGGGATATAGGAATGTAGGGATATAGGAATGTAGGGATGTAGGAATGTAAAGATGTAGGGATATAGGAATGTAGGGATGAAGGGATATAGGAATGTAGGGATGTAGGGATATATGGATATAGGAACAAAAATATAGCACAAAACAAAATAAACATGAAAGTAACATTTTTAAAATTAAATTGCTTTGAAAGGAATTAATTTGTTATACAAACTTATTTTGTCATAATAAAAGTAGAAAAGTAGAAAAGGCATGGTGGAGTAATGGATAGTGGCTCGGATTGAGAAATCAGAGCTGAGTTCAAATTCCAGTTGAATCCATTACATCCACATGCTAATACCCTTGGGAAAGGTATGAATCCTCTTCTTCTCTGCCCAGCTATGGATAAATAGCAGGACAGACTGGGTTCTATAGTCTTGGATGGCAACTGGTTTACTGCAGAAAGAAATGGCAATCTACTACAGGAAAAATCTGCCTTGTCAGTCATGTATCGAAAGATACATGATTGCCTAAGCATGTATCATGCATGACACATAACTGACTGAAAGTAGAAACAAATTGACTCTTAAAAATGTGTGTTGAAGCAGACGGATTAGGGTCATTGTTTTGTACACCTTGTTTACAATTTCTAAAGATATCAGATTAAATTTCTTGAATTTAGATATGACTAGCAGTAGAGCCCGGCATTGCCCGGGGATGTAACAGTAAGAGATAGATCAAGTATCGACCATCATAAAGACTGAAAAATAAAATTGACAAAGATTATTGTTTATGGTTGATGGACATGCATGTCTTAATTAGTTTTTTTTTTTTTTTTTTTTTTTTTTTTTTTTTTTACGAATTGGTCAAACCCAAACTCGAACAAAAACATTGTTTTCAATCGTTATGAGTCTACCGATTGAATAGAATTTTATTATAGACAATTATCTTGTAAATGGAATTTTTAAAGCATTCTGAATGTAAAAATAAAGAAAAAAGTGTGCAAGACAATAAGAAACACTACCTGCCAAAAAAAAAAAGTGAAGTTTTGTTGAAATCGGTTGAAAAATGTAGGAAATCCGATCCCATATATAAATGAACACACACACACACACACACAACCTGGGTTTTATAATAAGTATAACTTGATATGAGTTGTCCCCCTTTCATTCTTGCAATGACTCTTAATTGTGTTTTCAAATTGATTTTGTGCAAAAACAATTGTGTTTATCCAATTTTTGGCACTGTCAGAACCACCGCAAGGTAATTTTACGTAGTCCTGTGAAGTTTTGTTGAAATCAGTTGAAAAATGTAGGAAATCCGATCCAATATATAAACGTACAGACACACACACACACAGCCTGGGTTTTATAATAAGTATGATATTAACTTTACATAATATTCTTAATAAATGACTTTTTCATTAATTTTTCAGTACAAAATATCACATTGGCTTCTATTTTATGTTTTTTAATGGTAAACTAATAAAAAATTCAACATACTTTAAAATAGCTTTTATAAAGAAAAGCACAAATTATTCATAAATTAAAATTTATCATCAATATACTTGATCTAAATAACGATATACAGAAAAAATATTAAATTAACTTTATGTAACAAGTCTTCCTTCTGTCTTTTCTACAAATATTTTCATGGCAACTCTGACAAGCATTTTTCCCCCCTTATGCCCTAACTACATGAATTTAAGTGGGCTACTAGAGTGGCATCTAGGTTTCACCTGTTTACTGTTGAAATCGTTAAATGCAATCACCACTTCTATTCTACCTGTGGAATTACCTTCCATTTCCTTGCTTCCTTGATAACTATAATCGTCAAAAATTTAAATGCAACATCAATCGCCATCTTTGATCTCCTTGAATCCCGTTTATCTTTTGTCCTTTCCTCAATCCGCCCTATACTCAGTCTTTTCTCTCACTTTCACTCCCTAGAACCCTCTGCATACTAGTGGCATTCCCGCCTTGCTTCAGGTGAAATGATTAACAAAAAATAAAATTTTAAAAAAATGATAGCATTTTTAAATAAAATTGGTGTGTTTTTTTTTTTTTTTTTTTTTTTTCAACTTAGAAAATATGTATCATATTGGTTCCAGTTTCACCAGGAATTTTTACACAAGTCTAATATCCAGTCTACCAAGAAAATTATTTGAAAAATAATAAGCAGGATGTACCAAATAAGAACTGGGAAGTAGGAGGTTGTGGGGGAATTGAAGGAAATAATTTAATCACGCCTGCAAATTGTGTTTGGTGCACAAGAATACTTTCTGAACTTGCATTTTTACAGTTATTCCAATTCTCATATTAATGTTGTAATTCAGCGATCTGTGTAATTGATGATTGAAAACCAATTCCTTCTTTATGTCCAGTAGAACTTTATTACTAAAAAGACTCTATTGGACATAAAGTTGGGGATCGTTTTTCTATAGATTTTAAGTAATAAGTTGACTGCCTACTATTACTACACATTAATGTAATTAGAGAAAAAATATTTTTACAAACACATGATAACAATAAAGACTTAGCAAAATACAGCATCATTGTTGTAGCATGGATGGACAAGGACTAATAAAAGATTCTACTAGACATAAAATGGCAGGGGGGGCGTTTTTCTATAGTAATAAGTAAGTAATAAGTTGACAACTTCCCCCCCCCCCAAATATTACTATACATTAATATAATCGGGGGGGGGGGGTATTTCTAAAAGTAGATGTGAAAACCTAATAAGTAAAAACATAACACAATATAGCATCATTTTTACAGCATGGATAGACTAGGGTTAATAAGATTCTAGTGGACATAAAATGGGGGATTTTTTTTTATTTTTTGTAGTAATAAATTGATTCATACAGAATTACTACATGCAATTGTGAACATATGTAATTGAAATCAGGTGTGAAAACCTGTTTATAATAAGGACTTAAAAATATGCTACTGTTTTTCCTTTTCTTTTTCTTTTTTTTTTTCTTTTTTTTTTTTCTTTTTACAGCACAGGTAAATTAGCGTATTTTAGAATTTTATGTAACAAAAATTCATTCAGTCTGCAAATTTCAAAATAAGGTCATCTTTCTTTTCAAGTTGATAAAAAATGTTCTTGTTTTTCAATGTCTGGGGTTTAGAAATAAATTTAGAATAGTTTGAGTCATATAAAGTTGTATGGATATGAGTTAGCAACCCTGGGTTTCACGCTTTTGCGATCATCAGACAAACTGGTTTATTTTTTTTAAAACTGGAGATGTGTGTGTTTGTGTGTGTGTGTGAGAGAGAGATTTTCAGTGGGTCCTGGGGTTTAAATTGAGATTTCTATTTTTTTTTTTTTTTTTTTTTTTTAAACAGTGAAGTTAATATCAACTGGACAAGTTCAAAATGTTCTGATTATTGCAGAAGGCACGAAACTCCGAGTTGTGCAATCCATGTAGAGTATTATATATATTTTTAATATATTAAATAGATCTGTTATTTTACATGCTTCTTCGGGCGATGGTAAGTAACTGGTGATTAAATGATTTTTAAGGAAATTTAAAACCAGTGTTACCTCCTTTCCGAAAGTTAAAGTGGGGGGAGCATAATGTCAGAATTAATATTTTGTTTTTTCCCAACTTCAAAGTTTCTCAGTAAATTTCCTTTCTTCAGGGCTTTCTGTTTTTAAATGATATTTCCAAAATTTTCCACATCTTTTACAATCTGTTTTATACTCTGTTTTGGACATGCGTGCATTCATAAGTTTAACATTCTTTTACACGCACATGTTCAGGAATTTTTGCTTTTGCTTATGTCTACAATTTTTCAGCTGTAGTTTTCTTCCAGTTGTAAATTATTTCTTCAAAATTTTTTTTTTTTTTTTTTTGTTTTATATAGAAGTTATGTTATTAAATTATAATATTTGTTAATTTGTATTATTAATTATTATATGATATATATAATGCTTGAATGAACATCTGCTGCTTATATATATATATATATATATACGCACACACACACAAAAAAAAATAAAATTGTGTATTTAGGTAGCAATCCCTCATCTATACATGTTTCATTAAAAACAACAGAGAAGGTACTGCAGTTAAGCTTTTTATTTAATATTTCTTGTGTTTGGACAAGTGTTTTCTTTTCTGGATATAGAAATTGTCCAAATGTCTACTATATATATATATATATATATATATATATATATATATATAGTAATGTTATTTTCAAGGTAGATTTAAAAATGAACAAATCAAACAAAAATCATGTTCAATTGTAACAATTAAAAATATATATAATATGTTGAAGAACTGGAAAAGGTCCAGGAATATATTTACATCTAGGGCAAGTAAAAAACAGCTATGAAAGGATGTAAAACAATTAATTGTAAACTGTTTAATAAAAATAGACATGAAAAGAAATGGGCCAAATCTATATTATAAATGAAGAGATGAATCTGTGTGTGTCGCACACTGCATGGGACTTTGTATATGCATATGTCTGTGGTGCATGACTGACTGACCTGTGCTTGTGCCATTTAATGTATGTATGCACACATAGTTTGAATGAGTTGGAAATAAGACAATGGAATACCTTCTCCTTATCAGTCTGGATAAACCCTACACTGGGCTGAGTAAATCATGAAGGAAGATATACAAAAATATAAAAAAATAAGAAATTTTTAAAAATAAGAAATAAAAACATTAATTTTTTTTTTTTTTTTTTTTTTTTTTTAAATTCTAAAAATTTGTATAATTATCGGATTTTATTGAACTTTTTGAAAATTATTCTGTCATAAGTAGAATTATTTAAAAAACTTTTTTGTTGAAATATTTTTAGTATCTGTCTATATTTCTGAGATGAGGTATTATGTACACTATTTACATTATTCGGACTATTGTCCTCAACTTTGTTGCCATATTTATCACATTTCAGTCATTGTATGCTCCAGCCTTTTTCAGATGGTTATTTCGCTAACTGGGGTCAACTGTTCTAGTTCCATGTGCCTTGTCTAATGGATGTCAGTTTTCAGTTATCTCCTGTTAATTCACCTCTCCAAGTTCTCCACTGCTTTAACCAGGTATTGAACTCGCGTTCCTTTGGTCCTGTCACTGGATCTAACCATTGCCTTTATCCACTGTGCCATGTGTCCTTAAGGACATCTATGTATGAATTTCTGGGACTTAAAAACTTAATGTCTTCAGCAACCATTTTTACCAGTACTCATATTGCAGTTTTTGCTGTTATCATTGCATGTTTTTTTTACCAGAGCTCATATGGCAATTTTCATTGTTATTATTGCTTTTCTCTGGCACTCCTTATTACTGGTTCTCATATTGTATTCATTTCTATGCTTGGTTGGCTCAGGAGATTTTTGGGGCCTAGCATATGTGCTGATTCCTTAAGTTTACAAATTTTCCAATGATTTTCTTTATCTATGATTTCAACCTGATTCCACAGAGGGCAATGATCTCCTTTTTCTCTCCATATCTTGTCAGCCAGGCCTGATTTTTTTTTTTTTTTTTTTTTTTTTTTTTTTTCCCTTCCCTTGTGTTACAGCTTCTTGGTGTTTTTGAAGCCTTACCTTAAGGAGGGGGCGGCCTGTCTCCCCTTTATATTTCTTTCCACAGCTGCACGAGATGGCAAACAGTTTTTAGTCATGTCCTCTTCTGAGGGGGGGGTATCATTCAGGAGAGCGTACAATGGCTGAAACGTTGTGATAAACATGGCAACAAAGATGAGGACAATAGTCCAAATGATGTAAATGGTGTAAATATTTTTAGATCTGTCATTGAATTATACATGCACACATAAGTATAAACATAATTTGAATGAACTTGAAATGTACATTTGTGTCAGAAGGGCTGATTTACCTTTCTGTCAGGCGACAACCCTTGGTAATAGGAAAAGAGTAAAAGTCCAAATGTACAGCCCACTGAAGTCATTTTTATGACTCCAGTATAGAAGACTGAATATATTTTCTAATAAAAGTTTTTTGAATAGACAACTGATTTAGATTTGAAAATTGAATCATCTTGACCTCAGCAGACAAAACATGTTCTGTTATATATTTGTTCCTGACCTGGCATCTCAACGTCAGTCACTCCTGGATCCTGAATAATTTAGAAATGTACAAAGTCTCCTGAGTGATAGTAAACTTCCTTAAATACAGCATCTATGGGGATGTAGAAAACCACTTTCTACCTAAGTCACACTTATGGCACTATCCCTTCTGATCTTCTGAATGTCCGACAAGGAATCTTTCATCGAGACTCCCTGTCACCCCTTCTGTTGTCTCTCCTAAATCCCCTTACGCACAAACTAAAGTTTAATAGTTATGGATACAAAGCAAACAAGAAATTGTTCAATCACCTATTCTATATGGATTATCTCAAACTCTTTTCAAAAGACGACAATCAGTTGAAGGGTCTCCTCAATACTGTAAAATGTTTCAGTGACAACATAGATATGAATTTCGGATTAGATAAATGTGCAAAAGTAACATTCAAGAAAGGGAGAATTACAGAAACACATTCAGTTAATAGATCTAGACTTTGTCACAAAGATTAGGGAACTGGAACAAGAAGCCTATAGGTACCTTGGAATTAGCAAAGGAAATGGAATACAGCGTACCCCAAATGAAGGCAAAAGTAAGAAAAGAATACAACAGGTATGTGCATCTAGTATTGAATACTGAGTTGAATTAAAAAAAACAGAATATCAACCATAAACACCTTGGTTGTCCCAGTTTCAACATCCTTAATTGGACAATAACTGACATTAAGCAAATGGACACCAAAACAAGAAAAGTTCTCACTTGCCACCACATGCATCATCTCAAAGCTGATGTTGATCATCTATATGTTCCCAGATCCGAAGGAGGCAGAGGATTAGTCTTACAAAACTACAACAATTAGCCTTCAAAGATACCTGGGAACTACAGAAGACTGGATGATGATCTGTGTCAAAGAATATAAAAGTAAGAAACTTTATTCAGTAATAAAGGAAGCCAACACGTTCAAAATGAAGTTTCACATGGGTGAAGTAATACGAGTAAAACATAATACACCAACTGAAGCTGCAAAAACCTTAAAAAAAAAAAAAAAAAAAAAAAAAAAAAATGAGGCAAATGCAATTGACCAGACACAGAAAGAATGACAGAATAAAGCTCTTCACAGTGAATATTCTGCCCATACGAAACACACTGATGAAGATGAACGCTGTACTTATCAATGGCTACATAGGATTAAAAGCTGAAACCAAAGGTTTTATTTTTGCTGCACAGGACAATGCTTGCTAACATACTGAAAAATTGTGTCAGCCCAAAATGCAAATCCTGTGATTAATATCCAGAAGCAATTGACTATCTTGTCTCTGGTTGCATAGTATTGGCACCCATTGAATATAAAAATGCTTTAAAAATACTATTAAAAATGCTACACTCATAAAAAAAAAAAAGAAAATAACTCACTCAGAACGAAAATTCTGGAGAGTGCCATCATAAAAAATTACCCAAATATTAATCTAGCGTTAAAATAGCATTTCTCTACATTCCAGTTGCTAGGAACATTTTGTTTTTATTAGTTACTCTCTTCAATTAATTTCATTTTCATATTTTGCTTTGATAAAATCCACATTGGACGAAACGCGTCAGCAATTACTACTTTTCTTATTGTCAGTTTTATTCATAAATATTGTCTTCTCTACTGGTTAAATTGGAGAAATTTTCGTATATATATATATATATATATATATATATATATATATATATATATATATATATATATATATATATATATGATAAAGGAAAGAACAAGTAGGAGACGTATCACAATCTAATAGGATTTACTTTTATTAAAGCTTCATTAAAGATCAAGATAGAAATAAAAAAAGCAAAGAGACAAAGTACTGGTATGACTTTTGATTAGTTACAATACATAAAACAGTCCATACATTGTTAAAAGTAAAAATAAAATTCATCCTTGATTAATAGCTAAAAGTAAAGCTGAAAACACTCAAATATACAAAAATTTAAACAACTTCTATATAGTTAATGTCCAGAAAAGAAAATTATAAGAACACATGAAAAATTGAATTGAAAAAAAAAAAACTTAGCTGCAGTACCTTGTCCATTACTTTTAATGAAACATGTATAAAAGAGGGATTGCTACCCAAATACGCAATTATGTATCTATGTCCCAATGAGTTTAAATTCAGTCAACAAGGTCTATTTAATTTTTGGATTCATAGATTTTATTTAGTGATATAAAGTAAATTTAATTCCAAGTCTATTCACCACTTGGACTATTTCTAATCTATTCACACATTGCCAGGTCATCAGTTTCTTTCTTTTTATACTGGGAATCTCAAAACTTGAATAACTGGAGGACTTTCACAAAAAGATTTAAGTCCAGGGAAATTACACAAAAAAGCCTGTGTAGATAGGTACTTCAGCTAGTTGCTTAATAAAGGTGAGCTAATGTTTGCTTTTTGTCTCTCACTCACTTTCTTTTTTTTTCTCCTTCCTTCTCTCCCTCCCTGATTCTCTTCTCTCCCTCCCTGGTTCTCTTCTCTCCCTCCCTGATTCTCTTCTCTCCCTCCCTGGTTCTCTTCTCTCCCTCCCTGATTCTCTTCTCTCCCTCCCTGATTCTCTTCTCTCCCTCCCTGATTCTCTTCTCTCCCTCCCTGATTCTCTTCTCTCCCTCCCTGATTCTCTTCTCTCCCTCCCTGATTCTCTTCTCTCCCTCCCTGATTCTCTTCTCTCCCTCCCTGATTCTCTTCTCTCCCTCCCTGATTCTCTTCTCTCCCTCCCTGATTCTCTTCTCTCCCTCCCTGATTCTCTTCTCTCCCTCCCTGATTCTCTTCTCTCCCTCCCTGATTCTCTTCTCTCCCTCCCTGATTCTCTTCTCTCCCTCCCTGATTCTCTTCTCTCCCTCCCTGATTCTCTTCTCTCCCTCCCTGATTCTCTTCTCTCCCTCCCTGATTCTCTTCCCCTCCCTTCCCTCTTTCCCTCCCTTCCCTCTTTCCCTCCCCTCCCTCTTTCCCTCCCTTCCCCTTCCTTTCCTTCCTTCCCTCCTTCCTTTCCTTCCTTCCCTCCCTCCTTTCCTTCCTTCCCTCCCTTCCCTCCCCCTCCTTCTCTCCATCTCTGTCTATCTTTCCATTTATCTCTCCCTCTCTTCTTATTTCCTTACAGAAGAAAATGTTTAATATCTGTAATTTAAATACAGATATTTTTAAACAAGAATAAAGCAGATGATAATTTCTATCTTCTATCTTTTATGTGCTGTGTCCCTTCAGGATGTAGGCGATCATGACCCTCCACAACTTTCTATCCCTTGTAGCTCTTAATAAGTTTTTTTGTCTTTTTGCTCCCAAATGGATCTACCATTCATTTGCTCAAAAGCTCATCAAGTTGTGTTTTGTGCTGCTTTCCTCTGTCACTCTTTCCGTCAACCTGTCTCCTGTGAACATCGAATTTTCTAAGTTCTCCTTTCTCATTACGTGCCCCAGAAATTTCAACTTCATCTTCCTGATGTTAATTATAACTTTCCATTTTCTCTAAAGCCTTGTTGTTGCTCACATGTTTCGCCCATGGTATTCCTCAGCATAATAACTGTATAACCACATTTACGGTTTTTCTTTAGTCAATTTAGACCCCCCCTTTTTAGGGGCTTTTCTAAATTAAAGATAGTCCCTCTTTTAAATGTTTACCAAAAAATCAGCTGAGTTAAAATGAAAACGTTCAATTTTTCTGGTCAATCTTCATGCATATGTTAACATTTTGGGAAGTGGATGGGATAAAGCTACCCCCACACATACACTCATCCCTCAGTTACAATGAAAGTAATAGCTTTTAAATGTCTATTATTCCCCATACCCACTTTTACTTTATATATATATATATATATATATATATATATATATATATATAATGTTGGATCTGGGCTATGCTTTTTACAGGATTTGAATAAGTGGTAACCTATATTTCTTTGGTTCAAACACTGACCCACATTTACATGACTAGCCTTTCTCACTGAAAGCAGGTTGGTTTTCACTTTCGAAATTTTGTGCATTTTTTTTTTTTTTTTTTTTTTTTTTTAATGCCCTGAATGAATTTCAGGGAAAAGAAAATACCTCAGCTTTAGTTTTAAGCAAAGGACAAAAATTTTATTCATTTTTAAACACACACGCACATATGCCATGCATCAAATATTGTTGCCATATCTGGATTTGGCACTCCTAGTATATATCTTGAGATTCTTAAAAAAAAATATTCAAAGAACAGTCTGTAATGTAATCGATCCCGACAACTGAACTTCAATCACTTTCTCTCACATATTTATTCTGATGAACTCTCCTCCTTGTTGCCTCGACTGCATGAATTTCAACATGTACTACTAGATTGTCAAATAGCTTTTACTGTTGAACTAGCTCGATGCAGCTGTATGCTCTCTGATCATTTTTTTTTTTTTTTACAAGTCTCGCCTGCAAAACACCCTTCCTATTTCTGGCTTCCCTACAATCTTCAAAAATTTAAATGAAATGCCAACTGTCATCTTTTGCCTTCCTGAAACCTATTCTTTTATTGTCCTTTCTCTTTGTTAAAGTCTTCTCATTCTCTTTCAATTCTAGTAACCTTAGTGGCATTATTGCCTTGCTTGGGGTGAAATGATTAATCAATAAATAGTTGAGGGGTCCACCCCTTTTTATATACAAGTGGACTCGCCCAGTGTGTACTTGTACTGCTGCCGGTAAATACCTGGAAGTGTGATACAGTGTGAGAGTGTGAGATAACCGCTTTGTAGGAGTCACAGTTGCAAGCACATAGACTCAGAAGGAAGTCCTACTGCGATACTGAATTTCCCAGACTGTATATATATATATATATATATTATTATTATTGCTACTAACTGCATTTTCTGGATCTACTAACCGTATTACCAATTGTATTACTACGTCAATACATTTATTTGCTATATTTTATTCCTGCGTTTGTCATTCATTTGAGACTGGATTTCATCCCAGAATCCACAACATAAATAAATTTAAAAAAAAATATCAAACATAATAAATAAGGCAATACTATTGTCTAATTTTTTTTTTTCTCTTCCATTCTCAAAATAAAATAAAACCCATATTTTCCAGCTTCTGACTTCAAGGAAAGAAAAAGAAAATGTTTGTGTAAGACGATGAATTTGATCCAAGGTAGAAGTTGGTTGTAGTAAAAAAATGAATTAGACACTGGTTTAAAGTAATTGCCAAAGATTTATTTTCATTTAAAAGATATGAAAATGTCTCTGGTAAGTCGCATAGTTTAGGGTTCGAATGTACAGTGTACAAAGTGGGGGGAAAAAGGGAATATGCTTCAACCAGTTGGCTCTCAGTTTGGGCTTGTGTTGAGAGTAGAATCCCTTCACAGGAGCTCATTTTCATATCCTAATGGTCAAATGGGCAGTCAGCCATGCTCTGGGTAGCCTCTATGGTTAGCATGGGTGTGTGAAGTCTCTCTCTCTCTCTCTCTCTCTCTCTCTGCAGTTTGTTATATATAAGGGAAATGCATGGATGTAGTTATAGATATCTATGGCAACCAAGTCACATTGATAAAGGCCAATAATACTCTGGCGTATTTGTGTTTGTTTTGAGTAGAATGCAACATGGGTGTGACTTAGCTAGATACAAATTGGTGTGCAGTTAGAGATGTTTTGTAATAATTGTATAAATTTGGCTTTAATTTGTGATCTCTGTGTAAATTTTTTTTATTTTTTTATTTTTTGCTACAAATTGTCAATTTTTACAGGCAAAGAAAACTCATCATGCATCTGTAGGATATAGAGGTTTACCGTTGATATGTTAATAGCTATCACTGAATTTGTATGTCAATCTCTAGATAAGAACAGCAAAGCTTGGGCTTTGGCTCTAGATATCTTGAAGGCATTTGACAGGATCGGGCATGTTGGCCTTCTACGCAAGCTCTAGAGCAACAGTGTCACAGGATAAAATATTTGGTTTAATACAATTGTTCTTAAAATGTGAAATGAAAGTTGTGTTGAATGGGTTCATCTTCAGATTCTTTCATACAAACATGGGGTCCCCAATGGCTCTATCCTGGCTCCTACACTGTTTCTGATCTTCATCAATGGTCTCCCTGATGTCATCAGTTCTCAGCTGGGTATTTATAAATATTTCCATGGTAATTGTTCTGATGAGTTTTCCTCTTTGGCCCCGAGACTTTAGGAACTTAAATGCAGTACTGGATTAGCAGCATCATTTTCCAATTGAAATAGGCTATATTTAACTATAAGTTCTATGCTAACAGTTTCTTTTCTCACACTTCTCGCTTGTAGAACTCTCTTCCAGCTTTTTGCATGCCAGTCACGATTGATTTTCAAAAATTTAAATGCAATGTCAATCATTATCTTCTGCCTTAATTCTTGTTCTTTTATTATTTTCATATTCTCTCACATTCAGTAACACTTTGCATCTTAGTGGCTTTATTGCCTTGCTTAGGGTTAAATGATTAAAATAAAAAAATAAAAAGTTCACAAAATAGAAGTAGTGTTCACATACAAAAGGGATACAGTCAAATGGTTATAACCTGACTTCAAGGACAAAAAAAATGAGTGTGTAAAACCAGGAATTGCCTATTTTTATTGACTAGGAGGAAATCCTATCATGTAGTTGTAGGATTTGTTCATAATTTTTTTTTGGGGGGGGGGGTTAACATTCAATTCCAGAGATTGGAACCAAACTGAAACATTCAGCAGGAAGACGAAAAATTTCTTTAAACATGGAATTAAAAATTTGAGTTCTTGTTGGGCTGCAGTCTGTTGAAAATGAAGGGTATTATATCTTTAATAAAAGAATCAGTAATATTATTAATCCTGACCTGGCATCTCAGTTTCAGTCACTTTCCCACAGCCATAATGAAGCTTGACTGTACCTTTTTACTGTAAATACTTTCATGGTAGTTGTTCGCACAAGTTCTTCACAATGATACCTAGACTTTATTAATTTAAGTGCAGTACTAGATTAACAACAAGGTCTCATCAATTTACAGTTGAAATTACTAGATCTAACCATAAGTTCTATGCTAACAGTTTCTTTTCTCACACTTCTCACTTTTCAAAAATTTAATGCAATGTCGATCGTTATCTCCTACGTTCTTAATTCTTGTTCTTTTATTGTTCTTGTTATTTAATGTTTTTTTCCATATTCTCTCACATTCAGTAACCCTTTGCATCTTAGTGGCTCTATTGCCTTGCTTGGGGTGTAATAATTAAAATAAAAAAGTAAAAAGTTCACAAAATAGAAATAGGGTTCACATGCAAAAGGGATACAGTCAAGTGGTTATAGCCTTATGACTTCAAGGACAAAAAGAGAAATTACAGGAATTGTCTATTTTTATTGGTTAGGAGGAAATCCCAGCATACATCTGTAAAAATTTGTCTATGAATTTAGGCGGGGGGGGGGATTTTTAGCAGACATTTCCTAGATCAGAAGCAACATAATTTATGTTTTCAAAAATCTTTTATATAGTTTACATTCCTCTCTATCAGCCTTCTTTCTTCAAAGATGCAATGTCACATGGCCACCATCACTACTCTGTCACTATTTCCATGATAAATGATTGAATGAGCACTACTCTTTAGTTCCACCAGTTCTGAACTTTTATAGCGACATCCACAGAGATAAGGACATCCACGTTCCTTCTGTATTTCAGTTGTAGGGAAGATGTTAAACCCAAACAGCCTCCACTCTGCTTCATGGCACAAAACTCTCCTGAAAACATGACACTGAGATCTGAAGGCCCATAGGGATAGTGAAAGTTGCCTTTCAAAAGCTATTAAAAAACTGGTAAATTTCATAAGAAACAAAGAAAAAAAGTGCCGAACTGTTGTGTGATATCAATCTTTCTATAAGACAGACTAAGTGTGACCAACCCCAAAGACTCCAATGGTGGAACAAACAGATAGCAATTAAAACAGATCTCAATAGTTGAACCAGCAGATGAAGAGGGCTACAAATGACAGACATGCTACAGATCTCATTCCAGATGTGCCATAGTAGAAGATAATGAAATAAAGTCCATGGGTCACTTCCTGGCAAGTTGAGGTCCACCTTAAGCAAATTTGCTTTCTTCTACTTTGATTTTCTTTCATCTCCAGCCAATTCTTGCAAAGCCAAACAGAGATAAGGAATGGATGACAGGAGCAGGTTTTGATGAAACAGGAAGCTTCTAGTCCTGAGCCTGCATGTTGGTGGTGACTGTAGTCATCATAAAGAAATTGATCCTCAAAGAAAAAAATTAAATTCTTAGGTACAAGATAAAGTCCACGACAAGCTATGGCAATAAACGCTGGACCATCTCTGCACAGATAAAGAAGAAACTTGAGGTGATAGAAATGTGGTTCTACAGAAGGATACTGAGAATACCATAGATGCAACATATGAGGAAATTTTAAGGAAAACCTAAACAAAAAGGACACTGACATCTAGAATCAGAAAGAGAGAGTTAAACATTTGTGAGATTCGGAATAAGAGGGCTTGGAGAATTTAACACTCTCAGGACACTGAAAGCAAGAGGAAAACACTAACATGCTTATGTAATTGGAGAGCAGAAGAGGAATACTGAAAAGATCTTGCTAAAAGCTACAGGGAAGTTATGGAGAGTCATGATCCCAATGTCTTGAAGAGTTATGGTGCACTACAACAGCATCTGAAAGATGTCAGGCATAAGATTCAAGGGAAGACTGAATAGATTTTTCTTTAAATTAGACTTTTACTAAGATATTTAAGAGCTTCATGTGAAGCAAAAAAATCCCCCCCCATTTTTTTTTTTTTTTTTTTTTTTTTTTTTTTAAATTTTGAAACTGAAGAAATGCCTCATGATAGTTTGATTAAAAGAAGACTGCTCTGAAAGACACCAAAAATTCATATATTGTAGTAAAATGCATGATCCAATAAAAGTTGTTGGCACTGAGTCAAATATTCAGGTCTCATTAAGTAAGAGGAATTTTTGTCACATGTCAATTGATAGCAATAGAGAATTATTCATTAAAATATTTATAAAGGCACAAACAACTTTTGTCTAGTCAGCAGTCACCAACTTTAAGAAATTCTTTCATTAAACACACACACAGATATATATATATATATATATATATATATTATATTATATAATTATAAACAAAACTAGAACTTGTAAAAATTGGGATGACCCATGCCCTTTATGCCTACATGAAAAACTACACATTATCAAGTTTCTAAATAATGAAAATTTATTAAACAATAGACATGAGTTAACGGTGTTTTGCCGACCTCATCAAATTTTCGCATTGAATAATTAGCATAAAATAATAAATACAAATTTTATACTCCATAGCCTAAATAAAAAGTTTAAATGCCCTCCCTGGAAAAAAACAAAAAAACAAACCCTTTATGAAGTCATCAAACAAATGTTCGTGAATTATGACAGTTTTTATATATCCCTTTCAGGAAAAAAAAAAATATTTCTCCATAGACACTTAACCAGACTAGACTATGTCATCTTCCGCTTTGAATTTAGACACCCCAACCTTTCCCTGACTTGACATCTTTGAATGTAACTGAGATATTGATACAAATTATTAACCCTTACGCCCACCCCTTTTTTTTTTTTTTTCTTTTTTTTTTAATAATTGCTCTAGCCGTTACCTTATTAAATTTGAATTTTAATAATGAATATGCTTATAAAATGCGTAAATTTCAAGAATTAGTTATTCAAAAAAAATTTCGCTTGAAGATGGAACAGAGCTTAGTACTTTCATTCAATTTAATTCAAATAATTATCTTGAAGTTTTCAGCTCTTGTTTTGAAACATGAGAACTCTTATGTAGCGTTGGAATCTTATTTTTAAATAAATAATTATATTTAGGCTCTACTTTTCTATCGAGCACTGTTTTTTTAAAATAATAACAAAAATACTAAAGAACTGTGGATTATTTACCTAACAAGTTCTTTCCTATATATTTTCACACACACTATATATATATATATATATATATATATATGTAAAATGAAAACAAATGGAGTATAATTCCACTGTATGTAACATTTAATTTAAAAAAATGTTCAATACTGTAGAGCTAAATATTAATGTTCATAATATAGGCTTATACAGAGATGATGGGCTTATGGTAGTAACAAAATTCTACTAAAATTAAGATAGAAAATGATTCATAGGGAATTAAAAAGCTGAAATTTTAAGGTTAAGATAACTACTGATGTTAAGCAAGTTGACTTTCTTGATGTTAGGTTAGATCTTGTTAATAATGTATTCCAACCTTATATGAAAAATAATGCTAATCCAATATATATTCACCCTAGTTCTAACCACCCTCCATCAGTAATCAAATATTTATAGAATGTAGGATTAGCAACAACTCATCTGACAAAGATGTTTGATAAATACAGCAGTGTCTATAATACTGCTTTAAAAAATACTGGTTACAAGTATGCTGAAATTAAATACAGAAAATATAATATTGATCTAAGGAATAAGAAAATCAATTGGTACTCCCCCCCCATTGAACCAATTGGCCAGTACTAAAATTTCCCCCATTTAATTGATAAACATTTCCCTAGAAATAAACCTCTTAGTCAAATATTTAACAGAAAGACACTAAGACTAAGTTATAGCTGCCTCAGTAATTTTGAAATGATTATAAATAAATATAATAATAAAATTTGTCAGAATTCTAATAAATGCTCATTACAAAACCAATGTCTAACTCTCTTGTTTATCTAAGTACTATTTCTACAATAGAGAATCCAACTGTTGAAAAGTTTTATATTGGTAGTACTAAGAATTCTTTTAAAATCAGGTGGTATCACTGTATCTTATTCTTCACTAATCGTACTTATAAAAATAGTACATCTCTTTCTAAATATTTTTGGAATTTAAAAGAAGCTATTAAAATGTAAAAAGGAAAATTTTCAAAAAGCTAGAACATATAAATGAGCTCTGTTTTCTATACTTACATGAAAAATTAGAAATTCTCAGATCTTCTGATAAAAACTCCTTATTAAACCAAAAGAAGTGAATTGACTGTAAATTCTAGGCAGTCTACCTTTTACCTTACAATGTTTAAACTTTGAATTTGATAATGCTTTTTCTTTATAGTAATAATCAGTAGATGAACTGTGGTGTACTTTATGTGGCTTACTATTCTATTTGTAAGATTCATTTTGATTGAATATAGCTTTGTATTGATGTTCAGTGAGTATTATTAACATCTTATATGGATGTTCTATTTAATAATTTCCCAAAATGATTCTGTATTTTTTATTTTTTTTTTTTTAAGCAGTTAAATTATTTACCAGTTTCTTAAAGGGACCTTTTATTTATCAACTACAAAATTTTATGAAAGAAGCTGAACCAGCATATAATGGGTTAGCATTATGCTAAATTACTCCCACCATCTCTCTAGCTTTTACTTATTAGGAAAGTTGAATATTAGACTTCTAACAACTTGTATCTGTAATTGTATTTATATGCAGACAACTTCATGTCATGACCTATATTAAAAAAATTTTTCAGTTTGTTTGAATTTAGCGTAGATCATATTCGATTGGTTAATCATAACAAAGCCCATAAGACTATTTTTATTCTGTTTTTTTTTTATTCTCGAAAAGAGAAAATATTCTGCTTTTAAAATTAAATTAATCGTTCACTCACCAGTAGTTTAAAATCGCTTGAGGAGACACATTTCCAGTGTTGAAACATAATTGTGTGGTGATTTTTAACATGCTTTTGTTTTGATATCGAATAAAAATGATATATAACATCTTCATATTTAATTATATAATTAAAAGCATTATTTCTGTTTCATCTTCAAGCAAATTTGGGTTCCAAAATTCGCCTAAAGATGAAACAGAATTAATGCTTTTAATTTAATTATATAATTAAATTTGAAGTTTTTAATGTCAGTTTTTGAAACATGGTAATTCCTGTGTAGTGAAGAACCCATATTTTGAATCAATTAATTTATAATATTTATGCTCTGTAAATTTACATTGAGCTCTATTTTGTAAAAATAGAAATATCAATTAAGAACACTGGATTATATATCTTGCTGTTCTTTCTTATCTCTCTCTCTCTCTCTATATATATATATATATATATATATATATATATATATATATATATATATATATATAAAAGTGAACATAGAAGTCAACACTTAGAGGCGACAGTATGTTTCATGCTATATGCAATCGTCAGGCCACATATGCTGTCATTTTTCTCAGCTATTTATATATATACGGGTTAGTGGTTGCATTGTGGGTATTCTCTTATGGCAGTTATTTTACTGGAAGTCGTTTGTTTATTTATTTATTTGGGTCAAATTATATTGCTTGTTTTTATTTTTTTATTTTATTTATTTATTAACGTAGTAAAAATTTGTTTATATCACTTATTTAACAGTTTTGTTTCGGTTTGAGAATTTAATTAAAGCTATTTGTTCAATTTTGGGGTTGATTGTTGTAGTTCATTCTAAGTATTATTTTGGCGAGAACAGTTTTTAATTGATTATCTTTATTTGGGATTGGTTTGTTTATTTATTTACTTGGATGAATTTAGGTCAATTTATTTTACTTGTATATTTTCTCTTTTCGGTTTTCGATTTTTAAGTAACATAGTATTTATTTATGTTTTATTTCTCTTTTTTATTATTTTGTTTATTAACATATTTATTTGTTTTTATTTTATTTTTTCCATTTTTCATTTTTGAGGTTACGTAGTAAAAATTTATTTTCATGTCTGCATTTTGAGATGAGCTCGGATCTTTTGTTTAATAATTTATTTTGGTCGGGGAAAGTAATGATAGCTATTTTTTCCTCCAAGCAAAGTTTGCAAGTTTTTGATTCCGGTAAAATAACCGCCATAATAGAATACCCACAATGCACCACTAACCCGTATATATATATATATATATATATATGTATATAAATAGCCGAGAAAAATAACAGCATATGTGGCCTGACGATTGCATATAGCATGAAACAGACTGCCGCCTCTAATGTTCATTTTTATATTTACACACGCTCTATCTCTGATATTCAGCACTTTATTCCATAAATATAGCACACCTTAAGACTATATTTCTTATATATATATATATATATATATATATATATAGTTTTAAGATGTACTATATTTATCTGTGATAGAGCGTATATAAATATGTGGACATTGAATTCAACACCCATAAGTTTTATTTCTTATACATAAGTCAGGCCAGAAAATTTTGTATAAGCTTAAAACAGACTCTGTTGCCACTGGGTGTTGACTTCAGTGTCCACACACACACGTGTGTGTGTGTGTGTATATATATATATATATATATATATATATATATAAAACATCTGGATCAGCTGCATGCAAATATTAAAAAAAGTTGACAGAATGCTGTTTCTCTCAATGATGGCTTTATCTGCCAGTGTGGCTTTGTCACACGCAGTAAAGCAGGCCTTGCTGTCCACTCAGGGAAACATTTGTCTGTTGATCCTTAACCATTCCAGCGATATGGCTCAATCATATGTCTAAAAGTTTGCAAAGTACCTGGAGGCCTTGGGAGACAGATGTGTGTCCATAAAACTTGGGCACCACTTTATTTGTTGTCCACAATGAGATTCCAGTGTATATATATATATATATATATATATATATATATATATATATATAAAGTTTTTTTGTTTTTGGCTTTTTTTTTTTTTTTTTTTTTTTTTTTTTTTTTAAGAAAAATGTATGACAAATTAGAAAAGGCTTTTATGATGCGTTTCATCTGTTAGGACTTTGTTAGACTTGATTTGTTTACATTGTGACTACACGTGGACAAATGTGAGATGTTGAGAGTTTCAAAATTTATGAAGAAATTTTTTTTTTTTCCTTTTCAATCTAGCCAAATTATTTACATTTTTCTTTTTCTTTCCATCATCATTGTTTTTAAATAATCTCACATTGTGATAACAGAAAACTTGCCAAGAAGAGTGAAACGTAAGAATCTGAACATAAATTTATCGTGGATGAACTAGTAATTAAAGTACTTTGTAGACATTTTTGTCTTGCTGAATTATTTTCTCTTTTAATTAGAGAAGCCAAAATTGGGATCTGTTTCATTATGGTGAACAACCAATGCATTTTGTGTATTGTTTTTTAAAATGTCTCTTTTTTGATCATATAATCATTCATTTAAACTTCTTGAGGTTTCTCCAATATATTTTTCTGGCAATCCTTGCTGGTAATAAAGTAAATTCCTCCTTCAAATTTTGGCTCATTGTTTTATTTTGTATTAAATCTTTTATTATTTTAGATGTAATTGTTATAAATTTTATGATGAGTTTAGATAAATTCTTTTTGCTTGTAGTTGTGATAGTGGGTAGAGCAATATATACAATTGGTTTTATATATATAAATTTATGTATCATTATCCCATTATATACATATATATATATACTATGAAAGGATGGCTCTAGTCATAACAAGTGTTTCACATCCACACAACCTTCAGACAACTTGCGTGTGAAACTCTGGTTACAACTGGAGCCATCCTTTCATAGGATTTAACGTTAAACATTTTTTGCTCGATCTAGGCTTTGAGCACTTTACTGAGTAGGTAAGTGTGCCTTTACACCTTTTTTTCTCTTTCTTTTTTGAGTATTGTCGCTTTTATTTAAAACTGTATCTTGATAAATGTTTTAGATTTTGGCAAATTGTTTGTTGGCTCCAAGTTTTTGTTTTTTAGTCTTCAAACAAGTTTTGATGCCAATATTTTAGTTTAGTCACCTTTTACAGTGGTAGACAAACTATTCCTATTGCAACATATCATGTGTTCAATTTTTTTTAACTTTTGTACTAAATTTTTAAATTTATAAATTCAGTGAACTTTATAACAAGCATTATATAAGAGAATAGGGCAGTAATCAACCCATTCAAAGTCGCAGTCATGCACATCAGCCACTGAAACAAAAGACTTGTTTGCTGAAGCATTGTCCTGATAAAACAAAACCCCTTTCATCAGGTTTTCTGGGTGCTTGGTATTGGTAGCTTTTTGTAATTGCTTCAGTAAGTTGGCATAGTACTTTCCATTGATAGTGTGGCCCTTTTGAAGATAGTCAATAAACGCAATGCTTTTTGAATTCCCAAAAATTGAGCCAATTTACCTTCCCTGCAGATGAAATGACCTTGGCCTTCTCTGGAGCAAGTGAGAGAGGACTGTTTCTACTACATAGATTGTCTCTTAGACTCTGGATCAAATATTGGGTTAGGAAATGTCCAAGGAAACAAGTTGGATCTGTGTCGGAAAATGTCAGATTTTCCCATGATGAAAACATTTCTATTTCAGGAATATTTAAAGCATTTGGGTTAAATATTTTGGAAAGTTACCAGATGCAAGAAATGCAAAAAAAAAAAAAAAATCATGCTAAAATCTCCATCAGTAATCCAAATTTTTGCTAGTGAAATAACATTGTTTTGTCACGAGTAGGCAATTTTTTATGATTTTATTTATTGGTAAGGAGAGATGATGTTTTGATTATACTATATATATTATTTTTATTTTTTTTAAGAGATTCAATCATTTCTTAACAGTGTCATTAATGTATAGGGGGTTAATAGCTAAATTAGCAGCAAGTCTATTTCCCATATTTATTTCCCTTTACCTAAATTTATTTCATATTTATCTCCCTTGACAAGAATTTGTTATAACCGATCCTGGCACCAACTGTTTAGGATTTATCATTCACAATCGAAATAACAAACACGTTTCAAATTCAGAATCGAGTTTATTTTAAACTTTGTCTCTTTTGATTTCAGATGTTACAGAATTTTGGTAAAGCAACACGCACAACAGATCAGATCTTCGATGAATATGTCAGCAATTTCAACAAACAACAAGTGAGTATTATTTTCAAGGTGGCAACTTAATTCTTGTTTGTATATTAGTTTATTTAAAACTCGAGTCATGTTCTTAAATAGCCTTGTCAGATCAAGACTTTGATATAGGCGACCTGTGTGGTGCCAAACCCATTCAGAAATATCTTAACTGTGAGCTGTATACAACTGCTTTCTAAGATCAGTGGTGAAAAAAAAAAATGCTTTGAACGAGTGAAGCCTGAGGGTCTTGACAAAGATCATTCTTCTTTGAACTTTCTGGACTCACAAAGAACTGTACCAGATAACAGAAACCACATCAATAGAGAACTACCAGCAGCAGCAACAACTAAAATGGATAGCACATGTAACTCAATGTGAAAATAATGGTATAATCAAGACTTAGACATTCTACTTGAAATAAAAGGTTAGGAAGGAAATTCCCATTAATACTGGAAAGATCAATAACCGCTACCAGCCTTGAAAAATATATCTTCCTGAAAAATTGTTTTAGGAGAAGGACTTTATAAATTTAAACCGAGAACAGTACTGGCTGCCCAGTCAGTAAATACCAAATGTTTCCTTATAGGGAAACTGCTAATGTTACCATCTGCTTAACTGCTCACTTCTTCAGCAAATATGGCTTTTCGTTTGTAAGTTCCATCTTCCTGCACAGGGAAGTTTATTTAACACGGTCGTAAAATATGATCGGCTAATTGCATGAAGGCTTCACTTATATAAATAGTAACCCACTAGTTCCACCTAGTAGATTTCATATCTGGAACATTTGCTGTAAATATTTTTGCCATAGGAAAACTTGCCTCAAGAATTTTCACTGTAAGAAACTTTGCTGTATAGATTTTTTGACAGACAATTTTGTAATTTTTTTTTTTTTTTTTTTTAATACCCTTATCTTGAACATCCCTTTTAGAGTAATGTTCAATTTAATATGCAAAGTACCTTGTTATCAAGTATATATGGATGTCTTTTTACAGGGTCAACCATCAGAAAAGAAATTAAAAAGTACATATTTATTTAAAAAAAATAAGACTAAAAATATATCAAATTAACAAAGAAATAATTTAAAATATGTGAAAATTCCAAGCAATGCTTTGTAAATAATGTTTTTTGCATTGGGCTGTAATGAAGCATTTTCCACTGAAGTCTCATTTTTTCTTCTTTTTCATTATTGCTATTTCTTCTGTATAATATTTCATTTATATAACATTTTTAATTTTCTTCAAATTTTCATATTTTTCTTCTGTATAATACTTGAGGATAATACGGCCAATGTAAATTATATTTTCTTTTTGTTTTTTAAATTGTATCATGTTATCCATTAATATATCAGTGTCGTACATACATTTCACTAACATATTTAATTTTTCACGATACTAAATAATATAAATGAACCAAATGTTTAAGCATTGCTCTTGATTTTTTTTTTTTCTTTTTTTGTAATCATTTCACCTCATGTAAGGCAATAAAGCCACTAAGGGTTACTTAGTGTTAGAGAACAAGAGGAAAAATCTATTAAGGAGAGAGAACAATAAAAGAACAGGAATTAAGACAGAAGATAACGATTGACATTGCATTTAAATTTTTGAAGTTCAAAGGCAATAAAGCCACTAAGATGCAATGAGTTACTGAGTGTTAGAGAATATGAGAAAAACTACTATTAAAAAGAGAAGGACAATAAAAGAACAAGAATTAAGAAGACTGAAGATAACGATTGACATTGCATTTAAATTTTTGATAATTAAACTTGACTAGAAAGCAATAGGCCAAAGAGAGGACCACAAGTGAAAAATGCAAAAGAAACTGTTCACGTAGAACTTAAGCTTACATCTTGCCATTTCAACTGTAAAATAAGACCTTGCTGCCAAATTAGTACTACACTTATATTCATAAATTCTAGATACCATAGCGGAAAGTTCATCAGAACAATTACCACGAAAGTATTTATACAAAAGGCACAAAGAAGCTACAATATGGCAGTGGGAAAGTGACTGAAACCAAGATGTCAGGTCAGGACAAATTCCATTGTGCGTTCTTCTTTGGACTTTACCTCCTAAATATATAGCAGGAGCACCAGGCCATATGTGGTAGAAACATTCAAAGCAAGGGCAAATAGTAGACTTATATATATATGTAAGATAGATTCTGGAGAGCTAAAAATTGTCTAGCATGAAACGGGGAGACAACTTTCCTAGCAGCAAACCTAGCAATTAATTTAATATTATCTTTGCCCTTCCTGTCAGTGGAAAAGCAAGAAACCAGAAGAGAATTCCATGAGTGTGAAGCACAAGAGAAGAAACTGTTAGCATAGAATTTACAGTTACATCTAGCCGCCATTTCATCAGAACAATTACCATGAAAGTATTTATCAAAAAGGCACAGAGAAACTACATTATGGAAGTGAGTGTTTGAAGCCAAGATGAATTTGATAAGTATGTATAAACTGATGTTGGAAAATGTACTACAAAGACAACAGGAGTCTAAGATTATTAAATGAGACATATACTTTTTAATCATTTAATACCAAGGAAGGTAATAAAGCCACTAAGATGCAAGAGGCTGCTGTGTGTTAGAGAATACAAAAAAAAACTCACTATTAATGAGAGATAACAATAGAAGAACAACAATTAAGAAGGCAGAAGTTAACAATCGATATTGCATTTAAATTTTTGAAGATCAAATTTGACTAAAAAGCAAGATGTCAGAAGAGTTCCACAAACGATAAGAGTGATAGAAGAAATTATCAACATGTAACTTACATTTATATCTAGCCATTTCAACTATAAAAAGATGAGACCTTGCTGCCAATCTAGTACTAGGCTTAAATCTTTAAAGTCTTGATACCATAACGGAAAATTCATCAGAACTATTGCCATGAAAGTATTTATACAAAAGGCATAGGGAAAGCTAGGTTATGGTGTCGGGGAAAATGACAGAAGCCGAGATGACAGGTCAGGGCCAATAACATTGCAGATTCTTCTTTGGATTTTATCAAGAATCTCTAAACTTATATAGCCGGAGCACTAGACCAGATGTGTTAGCAATATTTAAAGCAAGGAAGAATGGTAGATTTATAAATATGTGAGATAGATTCTGATGAGAAAAACTGTCTAGCACAACACAGTGAACCAACTTTTTTAGCAGCTGTCCTATCAATTGATTCAATATAATCTTTCCACTTCATGTAAGCAGTAAATGTTAGTCTGAAAAGGCATAATGAGTCAATCTCTTGAGGGTTAGCATC
Organism: Acanthosepion lycidas; assembly: GCA_963932145.1. Lineage (NCBI taxonomy): Eukaryota > Metazoa > Mollusca > Cephalopoda > Sepiida > Sepiidae > Acanthosepion > Acanthosepion lycidas. The sequence continues at coordinate 7,362,858 of OZ010606.1, read as the reverse complement.
AGTCATGCTTTCTGTTTCAAAACTTATTTTGGGGGTGGGGAGATGCTAACTATATACACCTGGTAATAGATTTTCAGGTGTTAATCAATCTCTCTTACATTTTTCTTTGATATGACTTTATTATATTTCTATATATTAATAAACTATGAAACTAAAAAAAAATATTTACATTGTTCAGGCTGTTGTCCTCATCTTTGTTTTCATATTCATGACGTTTCGACCAGTATACACTCCGGCATTCTTCAGGGGATTGGAGTTTTGAACCAAACTTTCTTTTATCCACAGGAGTAGATTGTTCTATTTCCACATGCCATGCCACTTCCTGATATCTCAATTTCAGTTATTTTCCATTAACTCAACTCTCCAAGGTTTTGTTCACCTCAAGGACACATGGCCCAGGGGGATAAAAGTGTTAAAGTAATCCAGTGACTTGACCCAAAGAGTTGTGAGTTCGATACCTGGCCATAACAGGGAGGAAGACAACAGTCTGAAGAATGTAAATAGTGTAAATAGTTACAATACCTCATCTCAGAAATATAGACAGATCCTGAAGAAGGCCAGAGCATACAACGACCAAAATGTTGTGAATATGGCAATAAAAATGAGGACAACATTCTGAACAATGTAAATAATGTAAATAGCTACAATACCTCATATCAGAAATATAGTTTTTCATTAAGAATGATGAGAGAAACAAATATGGCCGACATATCAAATACTTTTTGTAAACAATTATCAACACCAGCCTATTTTGTGTTTTATTGTCTATTTTTGCAATCTTGCCATTTCGAATATGCTGTTTTTGAAGATGAGTAAAAATTTCTGAAAACATGTAGTTATGTCTAATATGACCCCCTTTAGTTTTCGTTCAACGTTTTCTTGTAAACAAGAAAATATGATAAATAGTTTCTCTATTGTTAAATGTGTCAAACTGACTTCTACAGGTAACTTGATTATTTTTACCCTAATTATTTTTTTTAACTTTCTTTTATCCTTTTCTTACATTATTACCTTCTGCTTAAATGTCTGACACTTGTTTTGACTTTGTTGTGTTAATTCGCAGAGACCCATTAATCAAATCTCTGAAAAGAACCTTTTTAAGTCCTGTCAGTTATTTAGTTTCCCTTCTTTCAGTGAAGCATATGCACTGACAAAAAAAAAATAATGAACCCTTCACCAATCAACTGGTCATTTTTACAAATTGACTTTTACTGCAAATAGATTCTATTCTTTTCTTCCCAATACATTCCAGTTCTTTTATATGCCAAATCCCTTCCAGGACATAGGGGATCATGGCCCTCCACAACTTCCTCTCTTTTGTTGCCCTATGTAACATTTGTCTTTTTGCCATCCCTCTTTGTCACAGTTCTGTTATCAGTTCATGCAAACTTGTATGTCTTTTGCTTCTTTTGCATTCAATATGCCTTGTGAGTGTTGAATTCTCTAGGCCTGAAAGTTCCCAACATGGGGCACAATTTGATTTTTAAGGGGTTCAATCTGAGAATGAGTTATTAACAGTGAATTTTTTCTAGTTAGTCTGTGTATGTGTGTGAGTTGATACATTGTATATACAATGTACATACATGAAAATATTTGTGTATATACATGTGTAATCCGCAAAAATGACAATGCATGAACAAAATCGAAATTACAATGAACGAACATTATGAGTTTGGTTTCCCCTTAAGGAAATGTGTTCCTGATCAAACTGAATTCATAATTACATCGGTCACACTACTACATGCCTATCCAGAAGCCTTACGTTATGCCTATCCAACCTCGGTTCCATAAAAACCCATTTAAACACACACGCAAACTGACCACACTCTATCTGAAACATACTAGTAGAAAATGCACATCCACATGTAAAAAAAAAGATTAAAAATGATAGAAGCCTTAATACTAAAAAGGAAAAGCCAATACTCAATAATATTAACTACAAACATGGCCACAATGTGCTTTATTCGTAAAATAAAACATTCCTATAACTCTAGAAATATGCTCACTGCCCATACACCCAATTAAAAAGCAAAAATAAAATCATCTTTGATAATGGCTAAAAGTATAGCTGAAAGCGTTTGGAATTACAGAACATTTGGACAGTTTCTGCACACACTGTATCCAGAAAAGAAAACACTTTTTTGAACACAAGAAAAATTAAATAAAAAGCTTGATCACAGTACCTTGTCTGTCTGTCTTTAATGAAACATGTATAAATGAAAGATTACTGCCTAAGTACACAATTATATATATATATATATATATATATATATATATATATATTAGAAATATTCTAAAAATAAATAATACATGCAGTCTCAAGTTCTTAAGGAAAGTTAAATTAATGTTTGTTTTTGTTTTTTTTGTTTTGTTTTTTTTTTTAAGGCTTTCTCCACATGAATAAGTGTTCACTTTTTGAATAATAAGAATTGTATGTCACAGTTGGTGGTGGGCGTGGGGGTGTCAGGGTTTTAAAGATGCCTTAGGTGGGCCACTTCCACAAGGGACGCAACACATAGAACAACAAGCTTTTGTAAATTGTTGGCAGAACAAAGATTAGGTAAAATAACAGAAAGACAAACCTTACTAAATGCTACAAAGGGCAGGAAATTGTGGAGAGCCATGATCGCCTACATCTTGAAGGGACAGACATGGCACACAGAAGAATGATTGATTATAGTTGCTCCTAATGTTTTGTTTTAAATCTTAAAAATATTTTGTGCCTTCAAAGTTTCAGGGAAAGCAGTTTTCAAAAACTTTCTAAGTCTGCATTGATTTCTGAACCAAGAGGAATTTGACAGTTTTTAGTTTGTGGGATAAGAAAGGAGGTTGTGTACTTTGACACATTTAATGAATATATGGAATGGTTACTGCTTCAAAAAGAAAAAAAGCCTTCTCCTTTTTTCTTTTTTTTTTTCCTTCCCCCCTCCTCTTCCCCCCCCTCCTCTTTTTTTCCCCTCTTTTTCTTTTTCCCTCCTCTCTTTTTCTTTTCCCCTCCTTTTTTTTTCTTTTCCCCTCCTCTCTTTTTTTTCTTTTCCCCTCCTCTCTTTTTTTTCTTTTCCCCTCCTCTCTTTTTTTTCTTTTCCCCTCCTCTCTTTTTTTTCTTTTCCCCTCCTCTCTTTTTTTTCTTTTCCCCTTGTCTCTTTTTTTCTTTTCCCCTCGTCTCTTTTTTTCTTTTCCCCTCGTCTCTTTTTTTCTTTTCCCCTCGTCTCTTTTTTCTTTTCCCCTCCTCTCTTTTTTTTCTTTTCCCCTCCTCTCTTTTTTTTCTTTTCCCCTCCTCTCTTTTTTTTCTTTTCCCCTCCTCTCTTTTTTTTCTTTTCCCCTCCTCTCTTTTTTTTCTTTTCCCCTCCTCTCTTTTTTTTCTTTTCCCCTCCTCTCTTTTTTTTCTTTTCCCCTCCTCTCTTTTTTTTCTTTTCCCCTCCTCTCTTTTTTTTCTTTTCCCCTCCTCTCTTTTTTTTCTTTTCCCCTCCTCTCTTTTTTTTCTTTTCCCCTCCTCTCTTTTTTTTCTTTTCCCCTCCTCTCTTTTTTTTCTTTTCCCCTCCTCTCTTTTTTTTCTTTTCCCCTCCTCTCTTTTTTTTCTTTTCCCACATCCTTTTATTCTTTCCACCCCCACTTTATCTTCCTCTCCACCTTTTTTCCTCTCCACTTTTTTCTTTTAAAAATTTCCTTCTACAAAATTTAAGTAAAAAATAAAACTTAATTCTGTTAATTACTAAATAATTTCCATAAAGTTCAATTTTATACTTATTTAATTTTAGGGTTGAAATAATTATTATTTATTTACTGTATATACTTGTATATAAAACTACTGCATATATACTGCATCCTCCCTTAAATTTTTGTGAAAAATCTGATTTTATCATATAGCCCATGTGATAAGTTTCTGAGCAGTACCAGTTGGCCTACCGTAGTCAAATATTGCGGTACTGGGCACCGTAGTCAAACATTGCATGATTTTTAACCTCTTCAAAATAATTACCTATCTAAAGTGCACCCCGCCATTACTTGTGTAAAAAAAAAAAAAAAAAAAAAAAAAAACCCTCACACAATACTCTAGTATATATGGTGTTTATTTTTTGCTTGTCTCTAATTTCATAATTGTTCATCCCAGGGTATGGACTGTCCAGACTGAATAAAAGAGAGAATGAATTATTCAAATGTCTTGTTCCAAGTTTAGTCAAACTGTGTGTGTGTACATATGTTATTGTGTATACATTAAATGACACAAATACATGTAATGAGGGATTGATTTATTCATTTTTTACAGCTTATCAACCCTCTGCAAGTTATTTAAAGCCAGAAAATATCTGTAGATTGTAAGAATATTTTTTTTTAATAATAAAAAAAGATAATGATTTAGTGATACAATTTTTACTAGTTAACCCATAGCTGAGGGAAAATTGAGGTGGATTCCAAGGGTATTTGTGTGTAAATGAATATAATGGACCCAACTGGAATTTGAACTCTGATTAACAATTCTGTGCCATTATACATTACACCACTTGTACATCCAAGCTTACAGCATCTGGTATTCCCAAGCTGTCACCCATCTAGGTACTGACCAGACTTAACATTGCTTAACTTCAGTGGTCATACAGGGACTGGTGTCTCAATGTGATATGGCTGTAAGCCAAGCACATATACGTCAACGACATGCAATACAGACACCAACGCATTACAAACAAATCAGCTCTTCTTTTATTTTCTTGGTTACTTAAGTATGGAGAAATTCAGAAAATTTGTAATGGTTTCCAGATTTCTTTGTTGGGATAAACATAAAGAAGACATTCTGCCCAATATGATAAACCGAGGAGTTTGTAGACTAGCTCAGATTTTTGTTGAGCAATGGAGAAAAAGCCACATTGACATTTGCTTACATATATTTTACAGTTGAAATGGCTAAATATAATTGCAAGTTCTATGCTAATAGTTTCTTCTTTCACACTTCTCGCCCATGGAACTCTCTTCCGGCGACTTGCTTTCCAGTCAATTTTGATCTTCAAAAATTTAAATGCAGTGTCATTTGTTACCTTCTGTTTTAATTCCTGTTCTTTTATTGTCCTTAATAGTAGTTTCCCTCATATTCTCCAACACTCAGTAACCCCTTGCGTCCGAGTGGCTTTATTGCCTTTGATCTTCAAACATAAATGCAATGTCGATCATTATCTTCTGTCTTCTTAATTCCTGCACTTTTTATTGTTCTCTCTTTAATAATGTCTTTTTTTTTTATATTCTCTCAAATTCAATAAATGCCCACCCCTTGTGGCTTTATTGCCTTCCTTGGGGTGAACTGATAGAAAACAATAAATTTTATCCACTGTGGATAAAGGCGTTGGTTATATCCTGTGACAGGACCCAAAGAGTGTGAGTTCAATACCCAGTTAAGGCAGTGGAGAACTTTCAGAGGGAAATTAACAGGAGATAACTGATAACTGACATCCATCAAACATGGCATGTGGAACTAGAACAGTCTACTCCAATGAGTGAAATAAAGGGTTCAGTTCGAAATTCCAACCACCTGAAGAAGGCTGGAGCATACAACAGCCGAAACATTGTGATAAATATGGTGACAAAGATGAGGACAATAGTCCGAATAATGTACATAATACCTCCTCTCAGAAATATAGACAGAAAAAGAATGGAGCATTACTTATTCTCTATCAGTGAATCATGTCAACTGAGATATGTTGTCTTAATTTCCCTTAAAATACTCAAATTTCAGGCATTTCTATGCCATGATCTTGATGCGGGGGGGGAGGGTAGTTAGCTTCCCTGTTCTTTTTTTATAAGTACTTTCATGATAATTGTTGTGATAAACTTTCCTCTATGGTATCTAGACTTTATGCAGTACAAGATCAGCAGCAAATCTCATTATTTTAGAGCTGAAATTGCTCGATATAACTGTAAGTTTGATGCTAACAGTTTCTTCTCTCACACTTCTGGCTTCTTGCTTTTCCATCAACTTTGATCGTCAAACATTTAAATGCAACATCAATCGCCATCTTCTGTCTCCTTGAATCCTGTTCTTTTTATTGTTCTTTCTCCTCAGTAACATTTTCTCAGTTTCCTTCTTGCTTTCCTGTCAACGATTTTCAAAAACTTAAATGCAACATCAATCGTCATCTATCTACTTGAATCATGTATTATTCTCTATCCTTAATAAAGTTTTTTTTTTTTTTCTCTTTTTACACTCATTAACCACCCCTTCTTGTGTCTTAGTAGCTTTATTGCTTTGCTTGGGGGTGAAATCATTAAAAAAAAAAAATTAATAGAATTTCACACAGCTGGTTTTTGCACCTATGCGGGAAGGTTTTGCATGCGTGTCATTAGATTTGGCTGGGTCGTGGGGAATAAAGTCGGTTACTTTTTAACACCTTGTAAATCAATAAAACTAAAACACTTCTGTTTAATAAGCTGAAAGATTACATCACTTAGCATCTTCCATAGTGTTTTTTTTTTTTTTTTTTTTTTTTTTTTGAGAATATTTTACAGCATTCTCTAATTCAAAATTTGAAAACTTAATGTAATTTTTCTTTTCTTCATGTTACTTCTGTTTATATATACACATTATGAACTAGTATTTCTACAATTGCCTTGGAACAAAATGTGTTGACATAAAATGTTTTCCTCTTCTCTTTTATATATATATATATATATATATATATAAAAGAATTTCTTATGGTTGTTGACTGACTTAGCAAACTGAAAGGAGAAGTTGTTTGTGCTTTTATAAATATTTTAATGAATGATTCTCTATTGCTGCTAACTGACATGTGACAAAAATTCCTCTTACTTAATGAGACCTGAATATTTGACTCGGTGACAACAACTATTTTTGGATCCTATGTTTTGCTATTGTATATGACTTTTGTTGTCTTTCAAAGCAGGTTTTTAGCTGAATTAGCGCGAGGCATTTTTCATATTCTCTTTCCCTGAACTTGTAGATCCAAAACCAACCTCATATTTTCTGAATACCTCTCAAGCCAGTTGCAACATTCTGTTAACCTGGAGTGACTCAGTGGGAACACTGTTGCCATTCAATATGATTTTTCTTTCTTTCTTTTAATAAATTTATAAATATAAATTATTTTGTTTTTTGACTAAACATAGCAGACATTTTTATCATTTGCAAAAAATTCTGTTTAAAAAAAAAAAAAAATTTCAGAATGATTTTTCTTTCTTTTCTACATGACTTGTCCCTTCAGGACTTGGTCAATTATGGCTCTCCACAACTTCTTATCCCTTATAGCTCTTAGCTTAGTAAGGTTTGTCTTTTTGCTATCACTTCCAATCATTGTTCTGCCTGGTAGGTAACTCACTGTTTCACTCTGCTCCTCTTGTCTCCAATGTGGCCTCTGAGTGTTAAATTCTCCAAGCCTTTTTGTCTCTCATTATGTGTCTTAGAAATGTTAACTGCCTCTTTCTGATTATGAGTGTCCTTTCTGTTCCCATTTTCCTTAAACATCCTTATTACTCACATGTTCAGTCCATGGTATTCTCAGCATCCTTCTGTAGAACCACATTTCTGTTGTTTCAAGTCACTTCTTCATCTGTAATGGGATTGTCCATCGTTCACTGCCATAATATATAACAGTTTAGTTCTCTTTTCTTTTGTTTCTAACAAAATTTTCCTGTTTCTTAATAGTTTGCTTAGCTTTTAGAAGGCATCTGTGAAGTACAATGCGGTATTTATTATTTACCTTTTATAAAAAAATTTATAAAGAAATAAATGTGAAAAACTTTTTATTCAAAAATTTTTTTAAATTATCAAAATATATAAACCAATTTCAGCCATGAAATCAAGTTTTTTTTTTTTTATTCAATCTAATAAATAACATTTAACATCTTTGCTATCAATTCTCAAAAATAAAGAAAATGTGTAAAACCATTTTCATATGTTTGGGTTTATTAAACTTTTAATCATCATTTTCTAAAAGAAACATTGCAGAGAGATTCAAAAGTGTATGCCATAGTAGCAGTGTCAAGGGAATAACCACCCTTTTGACACACTGTCTTTTTTTATTGACATGAAGGTTAAACATTGCCAAATGTGCACAAAACTAATGATGTGAATTAGACCAAAAATAGGACAAAAACAGTAAGGCTTTGTCAAGGACACTGGAACAAAAAATGCAATTTGAACTGCTCAGAAAACTAGATTTATTTAGAAAAGAAAATAATCCAGAATGATATTAAACAATGCCAAGGAATGGAAAAAATACCAAATACTAAACACAGAAATTAAAAACAAATGTAGGCAGGCTAAAGAGGAATGGCTCAATGAAAATTGCATAGAAATAGAGAGAATGACTAAAAACTTTCTCTATCATTCCCATGCTACTTCAGCCAATCAAAATCAACTTCCTTTGTTTTATCCTGTATCTGGCCTTAAAGGTCAAACTGAGAAAATCAGAACAAAAATACACTTCTCTAAAAAGAATAATAGTCTGCTAAACCAATATTGAACAAAAGAATCAAATTGATTATGTAACTATGAACAAGATTCAGAAATGCAATTCTACACTAAAAAAAAAAAAATCCCCATGCACTGACTGCGGGGGCAACCATCTTCCAGTAATGTGGTACATAAGATTAAAACTACGGAAATTAAAGAAGACCAAAACAACGCCTAAATTTCAATATGAAGACTCCTGAAGAACCCAGAGCTGCAAGGAGACATACCAAAACAGAGTTATAATCAAGTACAACCTGAACGAGAATACAGAATCAAAGTGGAAGATACTGAGAGAAACACTTGTGACGTCGGCGAACGAGATCATCCCAAAGAAAACAAGATAAGAAAAGAACGAATAGACTACAGAAGTTTTAGAGATGATGGAAAAGTGGCAACAAACAATGCCAAGGAATGTAAAAGAATACCGAATACTAAACAGAGAAATTAAAAACAAATGCAGCCAGGCTAAAGAGGAATGGATCAATGAAAACTGTGCAGAAATCACAGAGAAAATGACAAAAACAAATACATCAAGTATATACAAGAGAATAAAAGAATTAACAGGATGAAATGGGGAGCCAACCAACAGGTTCAAAGGATCACGGACAATAGAAGAAGAAAAAATACTCCAAAAGGTGAAATGAATACATCAAATAACTTTTATGATGTGAGGGAGAAACCTTCCCTGAAAAATACAGAAGGGATAGAAATACTAAAAAGACGAAGATCAGCACTGAAGAAGAGGAACAGGAAGAAAGCAGCAGGGCCTGATGGGATTGTAACAGAAATGCTCTCAGCCTGAGACAACTTCAGGCGTCGATAAGATTACAAAAGTAATAAACAAAATAAGCAACAGCAGTCACACATACTGGAAGACGTCACTAGATCCATCTTTGTAACATTACCCAAGAAATCAAGCGGAAACGAGTGCGAACTCCGTAGGACAGTGTAATGAGTCTCATAACTAAACTAATGGTGCGAATCCTGATGAATAGTGCGAATCTGAATTAGACCGAAAATAAAACAGTGAGGCTTTGTCAAGGAGACTGGATCAAGAAATGCGATATTCATGATTAGAATGATACCAGAGAAAGCGATACAAATGCAGAAGGATGTGCACTTATGTTTTATAGATTACGCAATGAGGTATGAAACAAGGATCTATTTGAATTCAAAGGCCTTCAACAAGGCATGGTACACAGGCTTATGATACAAGCTCTCCAGTTCTGGAATCACTGGAAGGATCTTCTTGATCATAAAACCCTTCCTAACTGTTAGGTCCGTGAAGGTAGTTATTAATGACCAGTATTCCAGAACCCTAGGGGTCACTCCTTAGACCAATACTCTTTTTGATCTACATAAACAAACTGCCCAAGAATATATTTAGATGATTTGTAAACATCTATGCCAATGATACGACTATATACAGGCGCACCTCTAAAACTCTCGATGGTCTGAGATTAGCACTGGAATTCTCTCCCTTCTTGCACAAACTAGTCAATGGGGTAAAAACTGGCTAATTACATTCAAAGACCAAAGCTAGTAAGGTTCTGTCATTGCTGATCAGACCATGAACTACCACCAATCTTGATGAACGAAGGACCTCTCGGGGAAGCACCATGCCTTGAGAGACAGTTGTGCCTCAAACTCACACCTGACCTCAAGTGGAACTCATACATATGATCCATTGCTAAGGATGCAGGTAAAATGGCTGGCTCCCCATACCGCTCCAGTAAGTACTTAACCCCTTCCTACTATCCTCGACCTTTACAAGAGCCAGATCATACCAAAAATGGAGTCGTATTAAGGCAAGTGCTGCCCAGACTGCACTCTCCAGCCTTGATGGTTTAAAAGCATCTTCAAGCACTTGTGGGTGACAAACTATTCTACACCCTTCAACCTCTCCTCCACGGGCAGTATGTGGCAAGCCTCTGCTCTACCGCTACTTCCACAAAAAGTCCTCGGACGAACTACATTCCCTGGTCCCAAACCTTCACAGCAAGAACGGACCATGCCACTTAGACGATAGCAAACCCCCCACATTCCCTCCATATTTCATCGGTGAGGAGTAAGTTTCACTCGAGTAGCTTCTTCCTGTGGAACCAACACCCAACAGAATGTTTCCCCGATCACTACAACCTATTCATCTTCCACTCCTACATGCACAAATGGCCTCCTAACGTGGCCTTCTATCTTGAGTGGCTCACAAGCCTTATAAAGGTTGAACCTCACTGTAAAAAGAAAACTCCATCTATTTGCAAAAGCTGTTAGAATAATCCCGAACTTATATTGAGAGCTAATCGTCTGTGTACAAATAGAAAATAAATTGAGTAGCTATACAAGAATACAAAAGGGCATAAGACAAGGATGCATCTTCTCACCAGATTTATCCAACATTTACAGCAACGCTATCATAAGGTAACTGGAGACTGTACAAGGATTTATTAGCATTGGGCATAATCTTAATATAAGATATGCAGATGACACATGTTAACAGATGATTTGGAAAGGAAACTACAGGACCCCCTAGACAGTGGTAGAAGAAAGCAAGCAAAAAGGACTAAAGGTAGAATGTATGGTTATCAGCAGGAGAAAAAGCACAAGTGTTTGGCAGAATAAAAAAATAAAAAAATTCAATAAAAAATCGAAAATTGTTTTTTTTTTTCACTGTAACTTATTCATTATATCATAGCCAAGTATTTTACAAAAAATTAGAGCTGATTACGCAATATTTCAAGCTCAGTTTTGGTTTATAGTTTGTAACCATGCAATGAGATGAGGTAACATAAACTGTAGATTTGTCGGTGGAATATTGTTACATAATTACAGTGGAATCATTAAGGGTTTTTGTCAAAACCATTTTATTTTTGGTTGTATATTAATTTAAAATATGTCTTTTTACAGACTTTAGTTTTTGAGATGGAATCAGCTCGTTCTAAATTTCAAAATTTTGCTAATTTCCATCAAAATGACTGGAAGAAAGTGATCTAAAAACAACAACGGAAAAGAGAGGTAACAAAGCATAACTGAAATAGCTCCAGTTTGTTCAACTTAGGAAATATCTGGGAACTGTTTTAATAAGGATGAAAAATGTGACACTGAGATTTAAACATGAATTGGATAGTGAAAGAAATGTTCCAAAAGCTAAATAAAGTACTGAGGAACAGAAAAACATTAATTAGAAACAGTCCTGGATTGCTGTGCGGTATCCAGTTCTAGGACAATTCATCCCTGGACATTCAAGTCTCTTGACAAATGTGTCCCTGGGTAATTTCATACCTCTGATAATTTTTCTGAAGCTTTTAAAGGCAATTACCATAAATTTTGTAAAAAGCATACGTATTAATCATAATTTTTTTTAAAAATTAAAAGTTTATTTTTGCTTAAAATGTAATGACAGATTACCATTGTTGCAAGATTGCTCTACACATCGCCAGTATGTTTTTGTTTCATCAGTATTTTTCCTATGATGGTGGTAGCTGTAATTTTCCACGTCCGCAAATATTTTTTCCACCAGTGTTTGATTTCTGAAACTTAGCCATGTGTTCCAAATAAAAATTTTATCTATAAAATCCCGAATCTATTGGATGTTTGGGGTATGCACTGGTGGAATGAACTGAAACTTCTAGCTTAATTTTCTTTTGTTTTAAAAAAGAAATTTTTCTCTTTTTTTTTTTTTTTTTTTTTTTTTTTAAATGGTAATTACCTTTCTGTCTGTTTAGAGTACTTAAAGATATTGGTGTGCAATTTTCTAAAAATTTCTAAACAACTCTCTAAAAAATGGTAACTTCAAAAAATTATCAGAGATACGCAATTATCCAGAGATGCATTTGTCTAGGGACGCAAATGTCTGGTACGCAATTGTCCTGGATGAAAATGTCCTGTAGGCAACTGTGTGTCCATCCTCTTATATGACAGTGAATTTTGAACAATTTCCCCACAGATTAGTTTTTGATAGTCGATTTGTTTATGGCATATCAACTCTATTATAAGTCATTTAATGCCAAGATTTAATTTTACTGTGATTTGTGAAGTAATAAAAATCTGATAATGTTATTCTGCTATAATGACGTTTTTTGACGTTAAAAAATACGTCAAAAACGTCATTATTTTTGCACCAACCTAATAGTTTTTGTTGTATAGCCCCCTTGTGCTGGGGGTAGTCTTGGGGCGATGGCCTTGATTCACTCATATTTTGCATTTTTCTCTCTCATCTTCCGTACAGGTGATCACCAGTCGATTTTTAGTTCGGAATTAAAATGAGAACTTCAACAAAAGGGATTTTTAACTTATCTGTTTTATTAACACGCCGACGTGTACATTTTTAACTAGCCAGTGGGGTTGCTCTATCATCCCCACTGGGGAGCAAGTTCTTTGAGACACGAAATAATCATGTCTAATCTGTATGATGTGTAAAAACGTAACTCCCTGAAAACACTTTCTAACTCTGACATTCCCATATTCAGCTCAGCCAATCAAAATCGACATCCCTATTTTGTCTACCAGCTGCCCGCAAAGTCGGCCTCAGAAGGTCTGAGCCAAATATGCTGCCACTAAAAAATAATAGTCTGAAACTATTATTTAACATTCCTTACCTAACCATCAAAAAAAAATTAATTTATGAATTTTATTTCAACGACCTTATAATTAACATTTTGTTGAAGTTATATTTTGGAAATACTTTAGGATATTTTTTGGATTAATGTTATGAAAGTTCATGTTGGTTGAATTTGTTTCACAGTATATCAACATCTCTATGGGTTATTTAATGCTGAAATCTAAATAATTTGAACACAATTTTATGGCTTCAACTACTAGTCATGTATTGTTGATCTTTCTTATATAAAAATTTATTGCTGGTATTTTTATTATTAGAATGTATTTTTATACTTTTCATAGTATTTTTCTTTGTGGAAGTGTGCTCAGTATTTGCCCATAGCCGGGACCCTAACAGGTGCTGCCACCCTGTGTTAGGGTGGAACTGGGAACAACAGCAATTAAGAGCCCTATAGATGAGGAGAAAACAAGAGGCAGCAGAAATATAGTTCTACAGTAGGATACTGAGAATTCCATGGACAGAGCAACTAAGCAAAGAGGATGTCTTAAAGAAAATGGCTACAAAAAGAACACTTTTGCTCAGAATCAGGTTGATAGAGCTGAAATTCTTTGAGAAAAGAAGGCTTGGAGAACTTAGCCCACACAAGACATATTGAGGGCAAGCAAGAGAAAATGCAGCAAGCCACTTACCTGACAAGCTTGTGTGAATGGAAGTCAGAATGGGGTTGGGAGCTTTAGCAAAGGGAAGAAAACTGCAGAGGGCCACAGGTTTGAGAGAGCCATGATTGTCCATGTCCTGGAGGAACATGGTACATAGAAGAAGAATGTATGAAAATAAGTTTTGTTTGGGTATCAAGTTCTAAAGGAAGAGCAGGATTAAAATATCAGTGAATTTACACATTATTTTAAAGTGCCAGTGTATCCAGACACTCACCCCACTTCCTCCTGCGCTGTCTTGTTGAAATGTAATGGAGGAAAAAATTCCTATTCTTCTTGGCAGGAATGTTGTTCTCTTTTGATAAGATAATTTCTTTTTCATTCCTCTACCCCCCCCCCGACAACTGACTGAAATTACTTAACTTAATTAGTAGTCATTCAAATTTAACTCATGACTATCATTTGACAACTATCATTTGGCACAATTTTCATCCCCTCCCCACTCGTTCTCCCCCCCGTTTGTTTCCCCTCCCCAGTCGTTCTCCCCCCGTTTGTTCCCCTCCCCAGTCGTTCTCCCCCCGTTTGTTTCCCCTCCCCAGTCGTTCTCCCCCCGTTTGTTCCCCTCCCCAGTCGTTCTCCCCCCGTTTGTTTCCCCTCCCCAGTCGTTCTCCCCCCGTTTATTTTTCCCTCCCCAGTCGTTCTCCCCCCCGTTTATTTTTCCCTCCCCAGTCGTTCTCCCCCCCGTTTATTTTTCCCTCCCCAGTCGTTCTCCCCCCCGTTTATTTTTCCCTCCCCAGTCGTTCTCCCCCCCCGTTTATTTTTCCCTCCCCAGTCGTTCTCCCCCCGTTTATTTTTCCCTCCCCAGTCGTTCTCCCCCCGTTTATTTTTCCCCTCCCCAGTCGTTCTCCCCCCGTTTATTTTTCCCCTCCCCAGTCGTTCTCTCCCCCCCCCCGTTTATTTTTCCCTCCCAGTCTTTCTCCTGCTATTTCCTACCCACCATTTTTTTTTTCTCTGTTCTCTTTATTTCCCCACCACCCGTTTTCTTTCCCTCCCCAAAAAGTTGGGAGTCAATTATATTAAAAGATCATTTATTTATCAGAGAAAACCACCAGGCCATAATATGCAAGACACAATACAGAACTAAGTATAAAACATGGATTTCTTACAAACCAATAAGTAGCGGCCAAAGTACATTTAGTTCAGCCTTGTTGTTCATCATCTCTGAAATTTACTGTAACACTGTGTGTGTGTAATATATATATACTAGCAGCATGGCCCGGCGTTGCCCGTGCTTGATTCAAAAATCGTATGACTCGTACAGCAATCACTATCATTTGACTTAAAATATTTTTGTCTTTCCTTGCCTTTAAAAGAGTGCCCTTTGCCATGCTGATGTTGCTACATATCTTACTTCTTGCCTATCTCACACTGAATTTTTTCTAAGCTCTATACTAAACATTAAATTTGTTATGAAAAAAGAACTAAACAAAATGAACACAAAATGATCAGCTTTAAAAAAAAGACTCGTAACTGGAAAAAACCGAATGAAAAAATAATGTTAACAACAAATACTTTTTCACACCCAACCCAGTTCTGCGGAATCAGAATTAACGTTGAGTTTAAGCAAGCGAATGAGCCAATTGGAGTAAAGTGCAATGCAGATTTAAATTTTCCCCCACTTGTGACGAATGCAGCTATCGATTATTTTTGCATGCTAGTTAACATTCGTGTCAGTCAGCTGTTGGCTCTCACGCTGGCCAGTAGAATCTTCCTGCCTATTCGTGGTAGTCAGCTATAGGCTCTCACTCTGGCCAGTAGAAAATGGCTGCAAACTACATGAAAACTGCTGTAGAAGCATGAAAAACTCGATTATTTCCACTATCGATGGGAGTTGGGAAATGCAAAGTCGGTCTTGGCCTTCCCGCTAACTTGGACCATGTACATGTAAATTTTGGTGCAAATTCGTTGAAAATTGCAGTCATGCATTCGTTACACACACACACACACACACACACACACCCTGCCTTATATATATATATATATATATATATAGTCATTCGCAGACAGTACTGTTTTGCTGTATCACAGCTCCTCAGTGCAACTAGACATACAAAAGTCAAGCCAGAGTTGAAACCCAACCAATTTGGTGACAGTCGGAATTTCTGCCTGTAAGTCATCAGCACTTGGCAGAGAGAAATTGCCAGTTCTAGCGTATTGCTTTTATAAATGTAAACAAACACCAGTCAGAGTGCTCGTATTCTTTTTACCGAAGAGCTTTGCGTTTTAGCATAGACAACTACTGTTTATAGAATTAGGCTCTCAAGAGTGCTTAATTGAAATATATTAAGAGCTTAATTATATATGATTAATGTATATCTAGGCAGTAACCTTTCTGTAGTGAAAATTGGAACGAAAATAATCACACAACCCCCCCCTCGATCGAAAACTGCAGCATATATGTTCTGCGTGCAAGGTTTTTTTTCTTTTTTTTTTTTTTTTTTTTTTTGACTGGTAAAAACATGGCTGCCCCCAGCAAGCTTATATTGCGAATGGTCACGTATCCTCACATGGGCAGTCACGTAAAACCACGGAAAGTGAATTCATGCATGCAAATGAAGGAGGGCAGAAAAGGACATAAAAACGCCGAACACTTGTCACTCAACAAAAAAAGAATCTTCTGCAATGTTGAAGAAGAATCGTGTAAAGGAGAAAGCAGAGGCACAGAAAGAGATTGAGTAAATTGAGGGAGTTTATCGGTTGTTGCGGTTTTACACTAGGCGCACCAAGTGAATAGTGTGTTTGTTCAAGAAGTTTGTCAGTCGTCGCGGATTTGCACCTGGTACACTTTCTTTTAAACATCTCTTGTCAAATATGACAAGGAAAATTTTATTCATTTTTCATTTTAATTAGTTTTTCCAATGTTTTTACATTTTTCTGTTTTAGCCATTTTCAAGCGAGTTTTGTTTTTGGGTTAGTTTCTTTTCATATTTTGACCATGTGACATGTATTGTACTGGGCAGTGAAATTGATACACTGTATTGGTCATCACTAGTTTAGATTTGCTGGGCTTATTTTGATTAGTGACAACAAGGTTTGCAGTCTTCCATTTTCTGTAATATATAAGGTTTACATGTTTTTGGGGAATAAGTGGATATATGATGTTTAATGATCTCCCCTTACATACATACATACATACATATATATATATATATATATATATATATATATATATATATATATATATAATTTTTTTTTTTTTTTTTTTTTTTTTCATAATTTTCTGTGGGGTACAGAATTATGGAAATAAAAACAGTAAGGCCAATTTTCATGATAAAAAATAAAAGAAAAAAAATGAGAGAGGGTTATATTTCTATGCTGTTACATCTGCGAATAAATAAATTTGTATTTGTCACACTTGTGCTATAATTTAATATCAACTGAAAACAATGTTTTTTTTTTATTGATTTAAAAAGTTTCCTTCATAGTTTTAGACATGTTGTTTTTTTTTTTTGTTTTTTTTTTTTAATCTTTTCACCCCAAGCAAGGCAATAATGCAACTAAGATAGTGAGCGTGAAAGAATGAGAAAAATTCATCAAGGAGAAAGGACAATAAGAGAACAAATTTCTGGAAGACAGAAGATGGCGATTGATATTGCTTTTAAATTTTTGAAAATTGCAAGTTACAAGAAATCGAAAGGGAGTTCCACAGGCAAGAATAGTGAGAAAACAAAATGTTAGAACAGAGCATATAGTTGCATCCAGTTAGTTCAACAGTAAAACGGTAATACCTAGTTGCCAATCTAGTAACATACTCAAATTCAGAACAATTGCTATGAAAATATCAGTAGAAAAAACAGAGGGAAGGCCTGTAACATTGGTGAGAAAGTGATTGAAGCTGAGATGCCAGATCGGGATTGATTACATTGCAGATACTTCTTTGAATACTTGCATTATTTACATTATTTGGGCTGCTATTGTCATCTTCATTGCCATATAAGCAATGTTTATATATGCTTCAGCCTTCTTCAGGTGATTGGAATTTCAAACCGAATACTTTATTTCATTCACCAGGGTAGATTGTTCTAGTTCCACATGCCATACCTCTTCCGAGTGTCTCAGTTATTTCACTTTAACTCAACTCTCAAAGTTTTTTGGTTCACCACTGCCGTGGCCTGGTATTGAACTAGCAACACTTTGGGTCTAGTCACTGGATCTAACCAATGTCTTTATCCATTGGGCCATGTGTCCTTGAATTATATCAAAAATCTCATGATATATAGACCAGATATGACTGTAGCATTCAATGCATGGACAAATGGTAGATTTATAAATGTGCAAAATGGAATCTGACAAGAAAACTTTTCTGGCATGAAACCAGGAACCAACTTTCCTTGCAGTAGACATAGCAATAGATTCAATATTGTCGCTTCACTTTATGCCAGTGGAAAATGTGAGCGCAAGAAGGTGCAAAGAATTGCAAGAACTTTAGCACCAGCCATGCTGATGGCAAGTTGTAACAGAGAATTGGGTCAGCCTGATAAAAGACTGTGAGTTGATTGTATGTGGTGCTGTTAGCACCAGGAATTACGTCCCCTTCCACAATGGGCTGTTGAGAGAAGACTTTCTACTTAGAGCAGGTGGTGCTGACTATTTGCATAGGAACGATACTGGGCGGGTATTAGCCAATAGTCAGTGTGGGTCTGGCACTAGGAGAGCTATATAACACCAGGAGTTGCATCCCCTTATACAATGGGCTGTTGAGAGAAGACCTACTTAGAATAGGTGGCACTGATTATTTGCATAGGAACAATACTGAGCAGGTATTAGCCAATAGTCAGCATGGGTCTGGGACTGGGAGAGCTATATAACACCAGTGTCTTTCTGAGCCAAAAAGGTGCTCTCGATGTACAGACATGCGAAAACCAGATATGACAAACACTGTTCTCTATGATGATTAAATGAAAGCAGTTTCATTTTGGAGGTGTTAAAATTTACAAGCCATCCTTTGTCCAATTAATCACTGATTGGAGGGTTTTTTTTTTTTTTTGGGTTTTTTTTTTAAAGAACAGATGCCAATTTTATTTTATCAGGCCTGTCAACAGACTTGCTACTAAGACAGGAGTAGATAGTCGTCATCTTCATAAATCTTGGTCGGGAAGGTCATTGTTTTAAATTTAATATTCAAAAAATTTTTAAATAATGTAACCTTTTTTTTTTTTTTTTCTTTTTTTTTTTTCTTTAAGCAATTCACCCCAAGCATACAAGGGGTTACAGAGGATTGAGAACAAGAGTAAAGAGGCATGTGTAAGAAAAGGATACAGTGAAGGACAGGGAACAAGCTCAGGGTATCAGATTAATTCCCACTATTTTTTTTTTTTTTTTTATAAGTTCACCCCAAATAAGGCAATAAAGTCACTAAGATGCAAGGGGTTACAAAGTGTTAGAGAATAAAAAAGAAAAACCTTATTAATGAGAAAGAACAATAAAAGAAGTGAAATCAAGAAGATAACGATTGGCATTGCATTTAAACTTTTGAAGATCAAAGTTGGCTGAGAAGGAAGAATCCGGAAGAGGTGAGAAGTGCAAGAGAGGAAACTGTTAGCAAAAAAAACTTATGGTTACATCTTGCCATTTCAATTCTAAAATGATGAGATCTTGCTGCCAATCTATTATTGTGCTTAAATTCATAAAGCTTAGGTATGATAGAGCAGGGGGTCAGCAACCTTTTGCTAACTATGTGCCAACTTAGGGTTTTAAAATCACTCAGTTTGCCAACAACATACATATTTTTATGCAAGTCAAGACAATATATTTTATATAGTAATATATAGTATATATATATACTTTAATATATATTAAAATTGAAACAACTAAATATCTTTGTGTTGTAGTAGTTATTGGTTGGGATTTTGTGATGTCATTTGCAGCTGTGTGCCATTGGAAATTGCTTGTGGTGCCACAGGTCGCCAACTCCTATCATAGAGCAGAGTTTATCTGAACAGTTCCCATGAAAGTATTTATAGAAAAGGCACAGGGAAGCTATGTTATGGTGGTGGGAAAGTGTTTGAAGCTGAGATGCCAGGTCAGGACCAATAATATTGTAGATACTTTTTTGGATTTTATGAAGTATCTCTAAATGTATAGCAGAAGTACCAGACCAGCTGTGGCAACAATATTCAATGCATGGGCAAAATGTAGACTTATAAACATGTAAGATAAATAATGGTGAAAAAAATTATCTAGCACTGCACAGTGAACCAACTTTCCTAGCAGCAGATCTAGCAATTGATTCAATATAAAGCTTACAAAACAAATTCTATTCCTAAGACTATTTTTGAATTGAATTAATACAACAGTCAGAGTAGTTACATACAGTCCTTATTTAAAGTGAATTAGTTAAATGTTTTTCTAAGTATATATTTAACCTTTTTATTTGCTAAATTACGTGCAAATGAAAATTTGTAAAATCAGAATAGCATTTTATTTTTATTTTTTTTTTTTTTTTCATCTATGTGCTGTGCCATGTTCATAATTAATTTATGAAGTCTAGGTACCGTAGATCAAAGTTCATCAGAGCAATTACCATGAAAGTATTTTTAGAAAGGGCACGTTGTATGTAGCTATGTTATGACGATGGGAAAGTGACTCATGCCAGATCATAACCAATAAGATTGCAGATTCTTCTTTGGATTTTATGAAGAATCACCAGACTGTGACAGCAATATTCAAAGAAAGGACAAATGGTAGATTTATAAATATGCAAGATGAATTTTGGAGAGAAAAATTGTTGAGCACAACACAGTGAACCAAGTACCAAGCCAAGCAATTGATTTAATTTTTTCCCCTTCATGTCAATAGAGAACGTTAGACTGAGAAGCTGCAATGTGTCACTTTCATCAAGGTTAGCATCAGCCATGATGACAGAGGACAGAAATGGGTTTCTCAGCTGATTAATAGAGCAATTTTGTTTGGGCAGCTTGTTAAAATTAACAAGCCATCCCTTGCTTAGTTAACAGCAGATATTTTTAAAACTAGAATTAACATGTGACTTTTTCTTTTTTTTTTTTTTTTTTTTCCCCCCTTTTTTCCTTTCTCTCTCTTCCTTTCAACATTTACATAGCACTAGGCTTACAGCCATATCACTTCAAAACACTGATTCTTATCTGGTCAGTATCGAGATGGGTGACCACTTGGATGTGCAGGTGGTGTAATGAATAATGGCTCAGAATGAGAAATCAGAGAGCAGTTTGAATTCCAGTCAAGTTTGTTATATCACTTAGTCTGAATCCATCACTTGCCCCCAGATATGGATTAAATAGCATGACAGACTGGCTTGGCAACCAGACTACCAGAGATAGTATACAAGCTTACTACAGGAATTCTTCTGCCAAGTCAATCATGAATTGAGATGTGATTAGCCAAGTATGACAGCTTAGAATACATAATACATGTGTTTTGGGTTTTCTTTCAGCCTATTAACATCCAGTTATTATTTTTTTCTTAGAAAATCTAATGCCAGTCAGTCAGTTATGTGCAATGAGTGATAAACACTTAAGTGATCATGTATCTTTCGATACATGACTGACAAGGCAGACTTTTTTCCCCACAGTAGGTTGCCATTTCTTTCTGCGGTAGACCAGTATAGAACCTGGTCTGTCCTGCTATTTACACATAGCTGGGGAGAGAAAAAGAGGATTCATAACTTTCCCAATGATATTAGCACATAAGTGAATAGATTTGACTGGAATTCGAACTCTGCTCTCCAATTCCTCAATCCAAACTGCTATCCATTACTCTACCATGCTTCCTCCTAATGCCAGATATCTTTTAAAAAACTTAAATTAATAATAGATTTTACAGTGGTCTTTAATGGTTAAAGATGTTCATCTGACTTTTCAAAAAAAAAAAAAGAAAAAATTTGTTTTATTGACACCTTTGCAGAACATTCTGTTATAAATGTTTGAGTTGGTAAAGTTTAAAACTGCAAATCTGTTAAATAATCATGTTTTTTATTGACCCTCAGTCTAGGCTTGCCAGATTGCAAAATTGAGGGGGGGGGGGGTAATTTTGAAAGCACAATATTACTAAATTTTGAATTTCACAATTTGCAAACTTTTTTTATCCTGTCACCCCCAAGCAAGGCAATAAAGCCACTAAGATGCAGGAGTTTACTGGGTGTGAAAGAATACAAGAAGTACATAATTAAGGAGAGAGGATAATAAAAGAAGAATTAAGAAGATAACGATTGACATTGCAATTAAACTTTTGAAGATCAAAGGCAATAAAGCCACTAAGACGCAAGGGGTTACTGAGTGTTAGAGAATATGACAAAAACTACTATTAAGGAAAGGACAACAGAAGAAGAATTAAGAAGACAGAAGATAACGATTGACATTGCATTTAAATTTTTGAAGATCAAAGTTGACTGGAAACCTAGAAGTTGGAAGAGAGTTTGAGAAGTGCGAGAAAAGAAACTGTTAGCATAGAACTTACAGTTGCATCTAGCCAACTCAACTGTAAATTGATGAGACCTAGCTGCCAATCTAGTACAGCATTGAAATTCAAAGTCTACGTACGAAAGAGGAAAGCTCATCAGAAAAATTACCATGAAAATATTTATGTAAAAGTTACAGAGAAGATGAGATGCCAGCTCAGGACCAAGAACATTATAGAATGTTTGGATTTTGTCAAGGATCTGTGTAGTATATATATATATATATATATATATATATATATATATATATATAACTACACTATTTACAATAGTCCGAATAATGTAAATACCTTATCTATAATACATAAAATATATATATATATATATATATATATATATATATATATATATATATATATATATATAACAACATTATTTTTGCACCAACCATATATATATATATATATATATATATATGGTTGGTGCAAAAATAATGTCGTTTTCTCACATATGTTACTATGTGAGAAAACGACATTATTTTTGCACCAACCTAATATATATTGCAACAGCACTAGACAAGATGTGGCAGAAATATTCAATGCCTAGATGAATGGTAGATTTGCAACTGCTTTGAGCCCTGAACACTGTTTTACTGGTGGTAGAGAAAAATAACATAATGTAACTAGGTTGGTGCAAAAATAATGTCGTTTTCTCACATAGTAACATATGTGAGAAAACGACATTATTTTTTGCACCAACCTAATATTTTTATATCTACTGTGAAACGGTACATACCAATTATTTGCGAATTTGGACTCAGGAGCTCAGGCAGAAGGGTTGAAATTGTTCAGGAACACAGGCCTCAAAGTTTTAAAATAAACTAATTAATGTAACATTTTACTTAAATTGACTATTTTGCATATAAAAAAACAAGGATGTTTGTTTTTCTTGTAAATTAGCATCTTTAAACTTTCCTTAATCCACAATATTTGTTAGAATCAATTTTTTTATTATTATTTTAGAAGTGGCCTCCTGTTAATAATATACAGGGTACAATGTATAAATTGTCAAAACTCAATCTGGCAAGCCTACATCAATCCACTATGCTGGATCAAAACTGTTTAATATTTGCTTTTCTTTCTTTTTCCTCATTCAGGCAATATTGACAAAATTACATAAAGATCTACGGAATTATACACAAAGTGTTAAAGGTAAATATTTTTTATTTTTCTACTTAAGCATTGCAATTTGAATTTCAGAACAAAATCCAGTTATTTAGATGTATCAAAAGTATGTTCGTTTTTTTCATTATTGGGGTGGGGGGTACTTTTTTTGAAGATTATATAAATCTCAACGTCTTTCGATGATTCCAGTTTTAAGTTTTTGAGTGTTAACGGTCAGCTTCTCGGCTGCCTCACATTCTAAAACGTAATAATCGTCGGCTGATGACTTTTGGACTTCTTTTCAAAGGACAAATCACTACCCTTAAATATGGTTAAACCAGTTTGTATTAGGTTGGTGCAAAAATAATGACGTAATAATTTCGTTTTTTGACGTTAAAAAATACGTCAAAAAACGACATTATTACGTCATTATTTTTGCACCAACCTAATAGAAGTAGGTCAAATAATGGAGTTGTAGCCTTAAGTATATAAAATAAGATTTAAAGTAGGGGGGGCTACAAAAAATGAAAGCCCTTTGTACAACCTAATATATTCAAGTAAAGTCATCGGTTGTCTTTAGATGTGTACATAAAGTAAACTTTAGAGCAAAGGGGTGGAAAAAATGAAAATACTTTTGATACACCCTAATATATAATCATAATAATAATGGAGTCATAGTCAGTCTTCAGATGTGTAATACAGGGTGTAATGGATAAACTGTTATAAACTCTTATGTAAATTATGCAAAAATGAAAATGACACTGACATCTCATTTTAACAGATATATTCACCAAAATTGTACAAAAATATCTCAAACTGCTTAAGAATAAATTTATCCAATAAAATCAGTATTGGCTTCAACCAGTTTTCCAGACAACTTCGGAATCTCCTACAGCTATTCTGGGACAGTGTCCTTGTTTAAGTTGGTGAATGCTGCTGTAATCCTTGCCTTCACTTCATCTCTTGGTGTTACAAGGATTTTTGTTGGTTTCTCGCTCAACTGTGCCCCAAACATAATAATCAAGGGGGTTGCAGTCTTGGGAGTTAGATGTCCAGAGGTAAGGGATGATATGATTGCAGAAATTGTCTGACAGCTGTGACTGGGTTCTCCTGCTTGTGTGACATGGTGCAGAGTCCTGTTGCCAGATATAGGGTCTTCCATCAGCCACCCTCTTGACCCACAGCAGCTCTACTTCCTTAAGGCACTTGATGTAAATTTCCATATTGAGATTGAGGCCCTCATCAACAAATTCAGGATCTCTTTTCTTATCAAAACGTTCAGAGTGAGTTTTCTGAGCTGCCATATTTTCATCACCATTAGACTCTTCCAACTCTTTCCGATTCCTGTGTACTGTCCTCAGATTGACACCCAAACACTCTAAATTGTTCTTATTGGAGCATCTGGCGTGAATACTAAGCAGTACAGCATGATGTTTCCAAATTTTTCGCAGAGTGAATTGCATCATGGTGCTCTTTTTCTCACAGATGGTGCCCAACTGACCCTACTATACTGTGCAGTTAACAAAAACAAACAATGCACATATGCAAAATTAAGAATATAAAATGGTAATAATTTACCCATCACACCCTGTATAATAGTAATATTAATAATCTAGTGGAGTCAATAACAAGTCTTTAGTTCAAGTCTTAAGTTCAATAACAAGTCTTTAGTTCAAGTCTTTAGTTCAATAACAAGTCTTTAGTTCAATAACAAGTCTTTAGTTCAATAACAAGTCTTTAGTTCAATAACAAGTCTTTAGTTCAATAACAAGTCTTTAGTTCAATAACAAGTCTTTAGTTCAATAACAAGTCTTTAGTTCAATAACAAGTCTTTAGTTCAATAACAAGTCTTTAGTTCAATAACAAGTCTTTAGTTCAATAACAAGTCTTTAGTTCAATAACAAGTCTTTAGTTCAATAACAAGTCTTTAGTTCAATAACAAGTCTTAAGTTCAATAACAAGTCTTTAGTTCAAGTCTTAAGTTCAATAACAAGTCTTTAGTTCAAGTCTTAAGTTCAATAACAAGTCTTTAGTTCAAGTCTTAAGTTCAATAACAAGTCTTTAGTTCAAGTCTTAAGTTCAATAACAAGTCTTTAGTTCAAGTCTTAAGTTCAATAACAAGTCTTTAGTTCAAGTCTTAAGTTCAATAACAAGTCTTTAGTTCAAGTCTTAAGTTCAATAACAAGTCTTTAGTTCAAGTCTTAAGTTCAATAACAAGTCTTTAGTTCAAGTCTTAAGTTCAATAACAAGTCTTTAGTTCAAGTCTTAAGTTCAATAACAAGTCTTTAGATGTTTACATGAAATAAGCTTTAGATTAAAGGGCTGTAAAAAATGAAAATACTTTTGATACACCATAGTATTTGATGATGATGATACTTGAGTCACAAATAGTCTTTAGATGTGTGCATGTAATAAGCTTTAGAGTAAAGGGCTGTAAAAAAGTGAAAATACTTTTGATACACCCTAACATACAATAATATAGACAAGTCCTAGTTAGCTGTTGGTCACTAATTTGTAACTGGAGGACTTAACACTTGTTCCAAGGGAGAAAACTTTCAAAATGAATTCAACAGTTTTAAATGAAACAAATTTTAACATATGAAGGAATATTGCAAAAAAACACAAAAGGGGGGGGGGGAAAAAGGTTATTTTTTTTTTTTTATCCAGTATTATTTCTTATTATGATAAACGTTAAATGAAAGTAAGGAAGAATCCCATTTCTTATATTATCAAAATAAAAATAACCGAAGAAATGATATGACCAATACCACTAAAAAAAAATAACGGCCATATTTAAGTAATTTTGCAAGTGCATTGGTTATATTTCTTTGCTTCATTAATCTAAGATTTTTATCTACAGTGTGGTCCGAAAGTCTTGTCACCCCTTACCTTTCATCCAAACTATAAGAGCTTATGTCAGCCATCAGAAATAGAAAATTATATTATTTAGGAGTGACAAGACTTTCGGACCACGATGTACAATAGACTCTCTTATTACATGTCCTGGGTATGACGATAAACTACGTCCAGCAGCAATGCCTCTGATCAGGAGGTTTTGGAAAGCATGGAACCACCTCCTAATTACTGTTGTTCCCAGGTCCACCCTGACCCTAGGCGGTAACACTTGTTAGGGTCCCAGCTATGGGCAAATAGTTAACCCCCCAAACTGGGGTCAAAACACCATGAAAGTATAAAAATAGATTTTTGATAGTAAAAAGACCAACAATACATTTGACTCTCAACAAAAATGTCCTTACAAAAATACATCACTGAAACCTGATCTACAAACTGATTTCTTATGCATTCTATTTATATGAACCTTATCCTAAAAATATTGTCGACATTAAATGACCCATTGAGATTGATATACCGTAAAACATAAACCAAATCTGTTGTCACAAGAAGGAATTTTGATTTTTAAATTGTTAAACATTAAAATATACAAAGAAAGTTAATACGATATGAACAATTAAAAATGACAGCCATATTTAAATAATTTTGCAATTGCATTGTTTATTTATTTTTGTATGAGTAATCCAGAATTTTTATCTTTACAATTAACTATTACTGAAAAAGGTGTGAAAAAATTCTGTTTTTTAGTCATTAAAAGTAAAAATATGCAAGGAAAGCATATCAGTTTTTATTTAAACAAATTTATTATTATTTATGCTTAAATATAAATAGACATGAATTATTCATGCCACTGTATAATTAAATACAATGCATTAAATGGTCTTAATAAATATATATATATATATATATATATATATATAACTCTTAACGAGATATTCTTAATAAATTAAACTTGCTAAACAACAATTATTTTAAAATAAAAAAAATTGTTGTATACCACAATCTTAAAAATAAACAAATATAAAAGATTAAAAAAATATGTATATTAAATACTGTAAATGCATAATAACATAACAAATATTATTATTAGGTTGGTGCAAAAATAATGACGTAATAATGTCATTTTTTGACATTAGAAAATATGTGAAAAAACGACATTATTACGTCATTATTTTTGCACCAACCTAATATAATAAACAAAGAAAAATATAAGAATAATGGCTAATTAAGACTTTCCTATAAAATGCAACATTGCTTTCTTTGAGCAATGAAAAATACATGTCTCTTCACTCCGACATCAGTGTTTTCAAAACAGATAGTAACAGTGACTTTTGTAATCATAGGGCAGATCTGAATGCAGAAGCCACACTAAATATCCTCGACAACAGTCTATCAATGGCAGCCATCAGCAATTCTAGTACAGTCATACCTGTCCATTGTTTGACATTGTCCAACCTGTTTTCGCATTGGCGTCCTCTCCTACATCCACCGTCAAACTGCTTTGCATGATGGTCTTGCACAGGACGTCGTGTCTTGTAACATGTCTAAACCACGCCATTTTTTTCAGTTTGACACTTGCAAGAAGAGGTTCTTGGTGGGCCCACAAAACTTTCAACCCTTTTCCACACACTCATTTGCTTTATGTTCCCAATAGATGCCAAGGAGTTTTCTTAAGCATTTTTTCTCAAAGGCTTGAATCCTCTGTTTCTGCCAACATTGTCCATGTTTCACATCCATATTGGAGAATGGAGACTACCAGTGATTTGTACAGTCTGTACTTTGAAAGCTGATTTTGCTCCTCCATATTCTTGCCAATTTGGCCATTGCTGCCATTATTATTACTGCATGTAAAAAGACTTCTGTTTTTTAAATTCTAATAGAAATATTCAAAAAAACATGAAGCAAACAGAAACAAGTGACTTGATCTCATCTACTAATTTATTGTTTTAAAAGTACAGCCTTTGGGTACCATAACAATGAAATATTTCATTACTCTGTAAAGGAGATCAGGTTGTGTAACCAATAAATATACAAAAGTCACATTGTCTTTTAGGATATAAAATAGATGATGCTAAGAATAGTTTTTTCTCTTTATTGATAAAAAAACAATCTAAAAACATTTGTGTTCTTTTGTTCTTCAAGGCGATGAGATAATGTAGCAGTTGTTATAACATTATTAAAAGCTTTGCATCATTTCTGCAAATATATATTTTTTTTCAATCAACACTGCAGACGACTTTCCTCATCTTTGTTGTTTTCACACCATCTTTCAACTTTTGTTCCTTCGAAATTTCATCAGGTGATTGTCGATCGGATAGCCTTCAGGGAACTTCAAACTGATTCCTTTATTTAATCTATGGGGTGGGGTAGACTGTTCTCATTCCACTGCCCATGTCTAGGGATATCTCATCTTGTTTTTATTTTTAGTACTGCTCAGTTATTGCTTACCCTGTTTCCATTGAGACCAAGTAAATACTGCCTAGCCCAGGGATTGAACACAGAATTACTATGTCACCAAATTCATGAACCAATACTTTAAACCACATGGAAACAGAGTAAGCAATAACCAAGCAAGTACTAAATAAGTACTAAATGAGATATCCCGAGACATGGTCATCCAGACGAGAACAATCTACAATAAGTGATTCCCAAAGTGGGTGGTACTGCCTTCCTGGGGGGGGGTGAAGATCCAGAGAGTGGGCAGTGAGGAAAAAAAGTAGACAGGCAGAAGGTGACAGTGGAACATCTGAACCATAACATGCACCAGACACACACCGAAAGTGTATCTTTACTTCACTTGACAGTGTATCCCATTTATATAAGAATTATTATGGGATATGAGAATTATTATGGGATATACTTAGATACCCACGATTTACTGCTCAAAAATACAGCAATTGTAGCATTTGATGTTTTAAGCATAGCTTAGACATGGCACAAGGCCAAAAATATGAGGCACCCAGTGATGATCAAACTCTCTACCCAGTCATAATTGTTTTAGCGGGACAAGTTGGCTAACTATTACATCATCTTGATGTGCCCTAGTGATTTTCGAAGCGTATTTTAGATGTGGCACAAGGTCAAAAGTATCAGGCACCCAGTGAGGATCGAACTCACTACTCAGTTGTAATTGTTCTAGCAAGACAAGCTTGCTAGTCATCACACCATGCCAATGTGCCCTGGGATATAGCTACTAATTGGACATGCAATACTAGCCTGAAGAAAATCCATTCAAAGGTTGACTATACATTGGCATTATGCAAGGGGGTGGCAACCCCAAAAAGTTGCTGTAGATTAAAAAAAAATTGCTGTATATTAAATAATGGGTTCAGTTCAATGTTTCTTGATGGTTACCTGGATTGACAAGCACTGATGAAGACTAGAGGGTACATGGGTTGAAACATTGTGATAACAACAATGATGAGGATATTAGTCCAAATGTAAATAATAACTCTTTATCCCAGAAATTCAGTCAAGATAATGAATTTAAAACCAGTTTCACGTTTACTTGTTATTTTCAGCTTTGTGTCATACTAACAAAGTCTTATGTGATACAATGGTGGAAGTCTACGAAGACGAGTGGACTGAACAATTGACTTTTAAGGAAAAAGTTGCGGTAAGCAGAGTTTATTTTCTTCAAGTAATCACCAAACTTTTTAATTGACAGTTGTTGTTGTTATGAAATGTCAAGTGCTTCATTATTGCATACATATTTACTTTCTGTTCCTGATGCAGAAATTTCAAATTATTTCTAATTAAGAAAGTTTACTATAGTTTCAATCTTGGTCTTTGTAGCTTAATTGGTAAGGCAGCTGTCTTTGATTAGTCAGTTCCCAAGGATGGGACTTTAAGCTAAAAACATGGAATCAATTACATCCTTGAGCATAACATGACGTCACAGTACAGCCATCTCGATGTAAATATTTTTTTTAAAGTTTTACCATATCTATTAAAGTCTAAATGTTGTACATATATTTTCAGTAAAATATTTAATTTTACATATATTTTCAGTAAAATATTTTTCATGATATTAAAAAATAGAAATGAATTGGATGTTTAGTCATTGCATGCTTCTTGTAATTTCTGTTTGAAAACTTATTTTCGTAGAAAGCTGCTTTGTTGGAACATTAATGTTATCCAAACTTGACAGATCTTATGTATTTCCTTGATTCATCTTTTTTTTTTTCCCCCATAAATTTTTCTTCTTTTCTTTCTGTAATTTTTTTTTCTTTTCTTTCTGTTAATTTTCTTTTTGTTGTAATTTTTTATGAGTTCTTCTTTTTCTGCTTTTAATGTTTTTTCATTTAAAATTTTTTTTATATATTTACTGTAAAAATTCTTAAATTACTTTTACATATCTTGTAAAAATAACTCGAGCTCCTTCTAAATTTCAACCTTCCCATTTACTCATGTCTTTCCGTTATTTAATTTTGTTTAACATTAAAAACCTCCTACATATTGATATCCTCTCCCACGATCATATATACTCGTCTATAGGTGCAGTCCCTGAATATTTGGGCATGAATTTTAACCCCTGTAGAAAAAAAGTTGGGCACCAAAAATGGATGATTTTTTAACCACTCCAAAAAATTTGCCTGTCTATAGTTTGGTTTGTTTTACAACATATCAACACATTGGGTCATTTAATACCAATTTTTTTGTCTCTTTGGTTTTTTGTCTTTGTGTTTTTTTGTGTCTTTGTGTTTTTTTGTGTCTTTGTGTTTCTTTTTTTCTGTTTCTTTTTTTCTCTGTTTCTTTTTTTCTCTGTTTCTTTTTTTCTCTGTTTCTTTTTTTCTCTGTTTCTTTTTTTCTCTGTTTCTTTTTTTCTCTGTTTCTTTTTTTCTCCGTTTCTTTTTTTCTCTTTTTTTTCTCTCTCTCTGTTTTTTTCTCTCTCTCTGTTTTTTTCTCTCTCTCTGTTTTTTTTCTCTCTCTCTGTTTTTTTCTCTGTTTCTTTGTTCCTCATTTTTCTTTTGTTTTTTGGGGGGTTTTTTTGTTTTGTTTTTCATTAAAAAAACTGATCATAAAAACTCAGTATACTCAAGTATATACAATATTGGTTTCTAAATATTCCTTTGGTTAAGGGAACTAAAAACATTATCATTTAGAAAGTCACTTCTCTATTTACATTCTGATACAAAATAGAATTTATTTAGGGTAATATAAAGTTAGGTTTGGCTATTTACCAATGTTCCTAATGTTGTCGGTCGGGTAACATTAACCGAAATATTAATGAGGACACAAAAACAACCTAACTATAATTTGAGGCACAGGTCAGGCTGCCAAAGTTTTTAGAAAATAACACCTTGAGCTTTTATCCTAATCAAACTATGTTTAGATCCATTATTTATTTGCGTTTGTTTACAGAAGTATTCAGAATTCAAAGCTAAAAGATATTTCTGGTTTGTTTTCTCTCAAAACAAGTTGCCACTTAATTATATTTTCATAAGGGAACCACCTTGTTATATTTAAATGCCTGAATGCTTTGTGATACTTGATACTTTGCTGTACTTTTAAATGTCTTCACAAATCAATGCCACTGATTTTTATATATATATATATATATATATATATAAAAATCAATACCATTGATTTGTGTAGACATATATACACACACACACACACACACACACACACACACACATTGATTTGTGCAGACATATATAAATAAATAAGTCTATAAATAAATTCTATTGCTGTGTGTGTGTAAATCTATTTAAACTAAGTGGGTGAAAAAACCTGGGTAGCACAATTTTCAAAGAAATTGGCAGCCAAGGAAAAATGTGGGGGGGGGGAAAGAAAGCTCCAGAAGCCTTCAAATAGGGCAAAATTACCAGTACCTTAAATTTCTGGTACAAAGAAAAAAAAGACCCCAGCAAGTAATAAGTTAAAACGAAGAGTGCTCAATACACTAAGTAGAGTAAAAGTAAAATAAATCCTAATGAGCCAAAGATATATATATATATATATATATATATATATATATATATATATATATATGTTTCATTAAAAACGACAGACAAGGTACTACGGTTAAGCTTTTTATTTAATTTTTCTTGTGTTCTAACAAGGGCTTTCTTTTTCTGGACAAAGTGTGCGTAAGAACTGTCCAAATGTTTTAGATTTCTGAGCTCTTGTGACTATACCTTTAGCCATTATCAAGGATGATTCGATTTTTCAGCTTAATTGAGTGTGTGTGTGTTCTGTGTATGTATTAGTCTGTGGTAGGGATGTTTTTAATTTCCGAATACAGTTAGCACATTGTGGCTTTGTTCGTAGTTAATATTGTTAAGAGTTGGCTTTTTCTTTTTTATTATTAAAGCTTCCATTATTTTTAGTCTTTTTTTGCAGGTGGATGCAGTTAATATATTTGTGTTTTCTACTAGTATGTTCCTAATGAAGTCTGGTAAATTTGTGTGTTTAAATGGGTTCTAATGGAGCTGTGATCAGATAGGTGTAACGTAAGAAATCTGGATAAGTATGTGGTTGTGTAACTGATGTAATTATTTATGAGTCTGGTTTGATCAGAAACATAATTCCTTATATATATATATATATATATATATATATATATATATATATATATATATATATATATACACACACACACACACACACACACACACATATATCAATTGTATTGATTTATTGCACATTGAGTGCTGGTGTTAATAAAATAGTGCTTGATGCAATATAACAGACCTGTGAACTATATATTAATAAATATACATATTTTTCCTCACCAGTAGCACAACTTGGAGTTT
Source organism: Acanthosepion lycidas (assembly GCA_963932145.1). Lineage (NCBI taxonomy): Eukaryota > Metazoa > Mollusca > Cephalopoda > Sepiida > Sepiidae > Acanthosepion > Acanthosepion lycidas. The sequence goes on along the minus strand of OZ010606.1, from coordinate 7,329,978 downwards.
CCTGCACAATGCAATCTTCGGGTGTTGAGTTAAGACTGACCATTACATAATTTAAACTTTGTTAACATTTACCGCACTGCAGGCGAAAATTCTCATCATAGGATTCTTTCTCATTGCTGCTCTAGGCGTATTCTGTCGCCTCGTGATGGTTGCTATAAATAAATACTTGTCAACTGTTATTCCCAGTATTTTAAGCTGGAAATCACCCACTACTGCTTTGGAACAAGGTTAAACTTCTGTTTTCTGATGCCATTTTGAATTCTTCTAAACTCTACACAAAGTGTAACATTGATTAAACCCGTGTTAATTTTTTGCAAATGTTTCAAGTTTTTTGTTTTCAACATCAAAACATGCATACAAAATGTAATGCATTCAAATATTACTCATTCATTCTTTTATTAGTGTGCAAAAATTAAAATCTATATGCACAATACAAAGAAAGTTATAACGATTTTAAAACATGTGTTCATGTTTTAGAACCTGCAAAAAAATGCAGTGGCAAAGGGAAAAATTCTAGAAAGAAATTAGCATGATAAAGGTTAAATATGTCTGTTTGTCACAATGATGAGGCAGGCTATATTTGATACAGGGAATTGTTTTTTGTTTTGTTTTTTAATTTTGTATTTAAAATATACATAAATGAAAATATTTAGATGTGAATATTTACATATAAATTTTTTTCCTCACCAGTAGCACAACTGTGAGATTCATGCACAATACAATTATGTAATGGTCAGTCTCAATTCAGTGCCTATATGAATAAATATACTTTTTTTATTTTTTTTATTTGGGTACTTTTCTTTTAAAGGATTTATTCTTTAACTATTTATTCTTTCTCTTGGGAAAGTTACGAATCCTCTTCTTCTCCCTCTAGCTATGGGTAAATAGCAGGACAGACTGGGTTCTATAGCCTTGGATGCCAATGGGTCTACAGCAGAAAGAAATGGCAGCCTACTGCATGAAAAAATCTGCCTTATCAGTCATGTATCGAAAGATACATGATCGCCTAAACATGTATCATGCATGACACATAACTGACTGATCTTTTAAGATATATAATTATTATATCCCTTTCTCTTATATTTTGTTTATATATATATATATATATATATATATATATAAAATGACGATTATATATTTAATAATAATATAAAAATGTGTATAATATTATGATGTTATAATAATATACTAAAAATATAATTATAATGGTATTAATTGTAGTTATGTAATAATAGTATTATGATGTGTTCATATAATTTAATATGTGGTGTATTGATGTTAATATATTAATATATAATATAGATGTGTGATATATTGATATATATTGTATTATTTGGTGTGATGATGTATCATTTAATAATTCATATTAATAATATTATTTAATGAGATATTTATATTTTATGTAGTATTATTTAATATTATAATATTTAATAATTTTTTAATGATATAATAATTCACATAATATAATAATTATATAATATTTAATTATATCTATTTTTCTTTATATTTCTTCGTTTGTTCATTTATCTGTTAGTACTTATTACTTACTAAATTATAATTTATTTTTCTTTTAATCTTTCTATATTTTACTTAATCATTTTATTTACACTGCTTTTTACACAATTTTTCCAGTTTTCATTTACTTTTCCTCTTTTATTGGTTTATTTATAAAATAAAAAAAAATCTTCCTAAATTTTTATTTCCTTGTAGATGGTAATAGTTTAGTAATATTAATGTTCTTTTTAATTTAAAATGAAGAATATTAAAAGATACATTTCCTAAAAAGAAAATAATTAAATCATATGTTTTTTAATATTTGAATATATTAATAATTCTGGATTTTTCTCATTAATATAAATATATAATTATATCTCTTAATATTGAATTAATAGCAATTTGTTAATATAAGATTAAAAAATATTTTTCACAAATTTTCCACTTCTGTTTTACTGATTCAAACCATAGTGAATATTCTGATATAAACCAGGTCAGTCTACATGTATCTATCTCCTCATACCATTCCCATGTCTAGACATTTCTACCCTCCCTCTGCTTTCTTCTTTCTCTGTTTCTTTCTCTTCCTATCTTGTCTTTTCACTATTTCTTTTACCCTTTCTTCCTTTTTCTCTTTTTGTTTTCTTTGCTTCTACCTGGCTTTTAAAATTTGTTTTAAGCTAGTTTCATTTTATTTTTTTCTTATTAACCTAATCAGTTTGAAAATCCCTACAAAATCTTAATTTGTAAGGTGAAATGATCATAACCATGGAGTAATCTTAATTCCTGTTGTATGTAATATATATTACTTTATTTTGAGAGGATACCCATATTTGAATAAACACTCCATCTATTTATTAGCGAGTATGTTCATTTATTTTTGTCTATCAGCCTGCATATTCAAGAAATCTTAAGTCCGTTTAATGCTTATATGCAATTGCCAGACCATATGTGTTGTTTTTGCTCAACTATATATACAGGTCAGTGATGCATTGTGGGTAATAGTGTTGTTCTAACAGTTATTTTGGTGGGTGGTAACAGTTGTGTTTTGAATTATTCTTCTCCCCATCAAACACTCTCCACAAGTTATTCAAGAAAAATACAGTAAAAATCTATACACACAAATCATCTTTTACAAATAGTAAATACACAAACAGCACAATTCTTTCTGAACATATCTAGGACATTAAAAACAAAAATCCAATCACACCAAAATTATCATGGAAAACGGCATCTGCCTACAACAATAAATCCCAAACTGAACTCTATCTGAAGGAGAAAATACTTATAATTACCTTCACAGGCCAACACAAAATACTAAATAAAACATCTGAATTCATCTCAAAATTCAGACAAGAAAACAAATATTTACCACATTACTTAAAAATCAAAAACTAAAAACAAACAAGAATAAACTAAAATAAATAAAGAAAAATAAATAAACTAATCGAAATCAATGAATAAATAAATAAACTAAGTAAATAATGAACAAACTAAAAAAACCATGAATGCATGCATAAACACAAGTAATAAGAACAACCAACAATAAAATAATCAATAATACATAAAAAAAATATAACAAACATGAAATTGCCAAAAAAAACTGTATCTGGATCCACAGTTATTTCCACCCAATAGCCCCAAGAATAATTCAAAGCATAACCATTACCACCTGCCAAAATAACTGTTAGAACAATACAATGCACTACCCACAATGCATCACTGACCTGTATATATAGTCAAGCAAAATATATATGCATGCATGCATGTGTGTGTGTGTGTGTGTGTCTGTGTGAGACAATTGAAAATGTACCTAAATTAAAATAGGGATAAACAAAGGAAATAAAACAATTGAGGTGCTGCAGCATGGTAACAAAACACACACACACACACACAATATATATATATATATATAATATCCAACATTGATAGCATGACTTGGATTTTCATGTCTTACAGGCTTCTCAGCACCTGATGATTGTAAGACCACATGAAACTCTAAGAAAGAAATATATTTATATATATGTGTGCATATTTTTCTGTGGGTGGTAATGATTGTTTTGAATTATTCTCAGTACTACTGGGTGGAAATAATTGTGGGTTCAGATGTTCAGTTTTTTTTTTTTTTTTGACTATAGTATAACACCATATCCTCACCCCACTGGACCCACACACTCCACCAGACTGTCCGTTGGTCTGGTATGGTTCAGTATTACAGGTTAAAAACAGGTCTCTGGTTCCCAATATCAATTCAAAGCCACCCTCCAGCCAGGTTGTGATTTTTTTTTTTTTTTGATCCTGGAGAGTGGTCATCGGATCATAGAAATCCGGAAGCTCCTCATTGATACGCCTGTGAGTTTGTCAAGTGAGAATCGGGTTAACAGAAAAATAAAATATAACCAAGTCAATTCAACTTTGAAAGGACAAAAGTTTTTTATATCTATATATATATATATATATATAAGCAAACGCACAAAAAAATAATTCTTGTTGCACAAGGTTGAATGTTCCTTGTATATGAACAATAACCAAACAAATGCAAATACTTCAAATAATTTTGGTAAGGAGTGATGTGGCCTTCATTTTAGCCCTTTTTGGTCTGTTCTTAGCACAACTACTACAACCTTCGATGTTCCCATTCTTAGTAGTCATAATAGTATTAGTAATAGCAGGAGTAGTGGTACTTGGTCGTTAGCGGCAGTATTTCACTTCTTTGCCTTCAGCTTCAGTAACACACAGTGGACACTCAGTTCAACTGTATTTAAAGACAGATGAACCCCAAAATCTCTGCCTTCTGGTTGGCTCACCTCTTTATTAAAAGAACTGGCTTCACGTGTCCCAGACTGGTGAGGTATCTGTTTCTTAGTGTGAATGTACTGACATACTAACAACCTACAACTTCACTCCTCTAAGAATAAACAATTCACTTTTTCATCAATTGGTTTCCAAGGTTCACAATAGGACGCTATTAATTATTCTGCCATTCTATCTAAACTGCAGAGATTCTTGTTTTAAAAGTAAATTCTAGATCAAAACATCCTTAATTTTAACTTCGATTCCTATAGTATCAAAATCCATTTCTTTGTTTAAGAGTTTCAAATTATTATTGTTGCAGTAATTTTGTATTAGTAATCTGATATCCTTTGTACATTTACAAAAAGATTGTATTTCATGTTCTAAATTAACTTTCTGTAACATTTACGTTTCAAAGTCTTTACAGCATATTAACATCTTGGTTATTCAAAAACACCTTTCACTTGGTGTTTTCTGTTTTACAGCATATCCTCCTTTATTATCATTATTATTTCAAGGGTGATATCGCCCCTGCCACAATAGTGTTGTTTGTTAATTTTGTGTATTATTGATTATTTTATTGTTGGCTGTTATTATTACTTGTGTTTATGTGTGCATTCATGATCTTTTAGTTTATTTATTATTTATTTAGTTTATTTACTTATTCCTTGGTTTGGATTAATTTATTTTACTTATTTTCATTTATTTATTTTTGCATGTTTTTGTTCGTTTTTAGTTTTTCAAAATTAATTACATGACTTGCACACTTAATGCTTTGCTGAAATCTGTCGTTTGGACTCGGTGGTGCGTAAAGTACAAAATTCCTGGTTACGTTTGAATTAAATTGGAGATTGAAAAGTTAAGAATGTTCATGTGAAAAATCTGATCATGACAAAAACACCTTCCAAAAAAAAGCAACAACTTCTGTTAAGATAAAATCACATTCATGGAAATGTTTATGTGCTTTCAATTCTCAAACAAATCCCAAGACATATCACAACGTGTACGCTGATGAATAACAATAGAAATTTTTTTAAACCTCAATAATGAAAACCATGTTATTTATTCCAGGATTGGCTAGAGTTAGGGTGGAGCTTGTTCACCCACTCCCCAGTACGTTCTTATGTGGGTGGATGGTTCTTATTTAATTGCCAGCCACTACTGTTCCCTTGGACTGAAATTAATAATGTCAGACACTGGACATTTTTTTTGTGTTTTCAAAAGCAGTTTGGTTGGAAAACTGATGTTGCCTTAATTATCAATTTACACTGTAGATTTTTATTTTTTTATTTTTGTACAATATTTGCATGCAAGTTAGGTTTTAATTGCTAAAATTCAGAATTTAATCTCAGATAGCAAACTTGTTGAATTATTTCACTGCAAACCGATGTTAAAAAAAACATCTGGTTTTGAATCCTGGACTGAATTCTTTGGGCTGTCCATTTAATTCTTGAGAATGTGCACTTTTTTTTTTATTTATATTCTGAAAGGAATTTGTAATTAAGTATTTGTCTGTTTGCTATCGGTCATTGTGACCGAGAATTGTTGTAGGGTCAATACAAGCTGATCCGCTGACCAGCTCACTATATATATATATATATATATATATATAATGTCTCGACATTTTTTTTTTTTTTTTTTTTTTTTTTAATCAATTTACCTCAAGCAAGGTGATAATGGCACTAAGACACAAGGGCCTACTCAGAGAGAATGGGAAGACTTTAGCAGAAACTGGAAACCCAATCCTAAATAGGGAACTAGGGTTAAATCTCTGCTCCTGTTCAAAAGACCACGGAAGAGTATGAACTGGATGATAGATGAACCTGTCTACTCCTATTGATGAGAAAAAAAGAAATAGTAAATAAAATTTCAGGGTTCAGGCAGAGATGTTAAAAGTATAGGGTTGAAGCAGACTTTAGAAGGCTCCAGGAAACCAATCCTGAACAGGAAACCAAGGATAAACATCAACACCTGTTCAAAAGACCAGGGAGGAGTGTGAACTGGGAAATAAGCAAACTTAGTCTCTATGAAGAATCTTTGAGTCAACTTTGTGATATTGTCGACCCATTTTTACCTCAATCTACCTTTCCTTCTTTTGCCTAAGGTGGGACCTTATTGGACGGCAATGAGTAATACTATGGAACAGAAGATGCAGTTTTATCTCAATCTCAAGTGTTTTTGTTTAATAAGCCAGCAGGTGGTTCTTTTAGTTTAGCTTCCTAAACAGCTTTCACTTTGACCAAAATGGAAACAGAAGTAAAGGAGTGGATGAGGGGTTTTTTGGATGTCAGATGACAACAAAATCAGAAATAGTGTATCCAGGTACTGGTGTATATTAAGTCATGCTTGGTATCGGTCAGTTCTGGTCCACCCTTGGCGGGAGATGGACTTGTCACCCATTTGTTCTGTCAGCCACATATTGGGATGTCTAAATGGGTAAGGAGTTCATAGGGCAAGAGCTGATCTCCAAGATTGACATGGCAGAAGTTGTCCAAATTGTCACCACCCACCTCAGCAGATGAAGCCTTGAATAAAACAACTACATATGATATGGGAAACTGTTCTCTTTTTTATTTATCGACATGGCATTTCTCTTTCATCTTGTGAGCATGCAGCAGGCCCTTTCCCAGCTTTTGGTGAATGCTGATGAGACTAAGAATCAAAATACAACGTTGGGTAGTGATGTTAAGTAAAAGTGTCCTTTTTGTTGTCCAAAGTGTCACCTAGTTACTCGCACAGACAAGGCGGCAAAGATGGGGAGGTTTATGTAGCATTTCATTCCAAACACTTTGGACTCTGCTGCTGTTTACTGTCCAAGACTTGCAGTTGCACAGAAATGTTGATAAGGCCAGTCTAACCTTGATTTCAGGCGGATATTTTTGTCTTTCCAAATGGTTCTTAGATTTGGCAAAAGCTGACATTATTTGTGCTACTCTTGAAATTATTTCTATTCTGGAACCCTCTTCAATGATAATCAAACCAAAATATTTCAATTTTTCTTTTTATCTTGAGTATTATTTTACTATTACACCCATTTCATCCTCGACATGTAGCCAACTGACTAATGACGGTGAAGGGCAGAATTGATCACGGGCATTATGTTAATAAGAGAGATGGGTAAAATAGTACCTTGGTTGAAAGCCATATTTCATTTGCTATACATAACCAAACAACTTTGTCAAGTCAGAAGATTTGGTATACAAACATAGTGAATACAGAAGAAAGTTTTAATGTTTGCGGGAGAAAAAAAACGAATGTTCCTTGTGGTGAAAATGGGTAGGACCATTCTTCTGGAAATATCTGGTCTTGTTCTAGTGCTGTTAGATTAAGTTCTCCCCTCGTAACTTGGTAGGTTCTTGCTAGTGTAACAATATGATTTCTCATGTCTTTAGAAGATGAGGATATTGTTGTAGCATACCTATGGGCGATAATGGGTATGTCCTCATTCACGTAAATACAGTAGTGAATACTGTATGTTGGTCTGTAGTTGCAGATTCATTGTGGAATTCACTTGACTTGCTTCTAGCAGTTGATTACTTCTTCTATATGCAGCTGGTGAATCTTATGTGTTGTTCTTGTCCTAAGTATTATCGTTCATTACCAACCTTCATGATTATTCTATTCAGTAATCTTCCCTAGGTTACAGCAGAGATAAATTCCTTCCTTTTAAGTCCAATCAGCTGAGTTTTGTAGGAATTTTGTCTCCAGTCCATCTTTGAGTTAACTTAAGTGTCTGGTTTTCATGATTCCTGTCTCCAGTCTGCCTTTGAATTAGCAAACATAAAATTTCATCAATGATTTTAGATAGTCAGAAAAGTAGTCTTTTAAAGATTTGACCACCCATATAGTTTTGGGGTGGTTCAAAACATTCTGGAACATAAGCAGATGGAGTGGAGTGGGACTTCAGCAATTTATATAAGCAGAGATAGGCAGGAAGTCAAAAGAAAGGTGGTTCAGCCATGAGAGAAGTAGGTAGGTGACTAAAGGAGTTAGGAGCTACCAAGAAGGACTGGTAGTAAGGAATCAGGAGTCACCTGAGCACAGAGGTCATTGAGGAAGAGACCAACTAAGATAGGGAGATTGTAATTCAACCGAAGGAAATGATAGCTGGCTAAGTGAGAAATCATATTGTTGGGAACTCCCAACCAGTGTCTTTAAAAACATCTGTTGTTACTATTATTATTTGTTGAAAGCAATCACAATGCAACAAGACAAAACTGTACACAGCGAGTTGGGGTGTTTATCATCACAACTGCAGTAAACGATTGACGATCACAGAACATTGTCACAAAACTTGTTACAATTATGCCACAAATGTTGTTACACTAGCAGCAACATGTTTATCTCCCCCACAATGGACTCGACCTCTCAGCTCCATATAAAACCAGGGTCCATTTCTTCTTGAATTAGATTCTAGCACATTCCTGGAGAACCATTGTCAGTCTGATCCAGGTGTTATTAAATAATATCTTCCTTAGTCAATTTTTGGTTTTTCATTAACGATTTGTCTAAGAACATTTCTCAGATCATTGGTAATTATCTTTATGGCTGCACCTGCAAGAAACAAGATAATCTGAGCACTGCAGCTGATCTTGTTCTGTCACCATGTCCATGGAAAGTGCTAGGACGAAATGCATTCCTTGGTTCCACCAGGTCCACCTGTCATGCCTAGGACCAACCATGCCACTTACATTGTAGCAAACCACCCACATTCCCTCCGTATTACAATGGTGAGAAGTAAGTTCCACTTGAATAGCTTCTTCCTGCAAACCACTGCTTAGTGGAACAAGGCTCCCAAGAGCAGGTTTCTCCTATCACCACAATCTTAACTTTTTCAAGTCTGGAGTTAACCTTTATCTTCCCCTCGTAACCCTCTACCTTGAGTGGCTCCTGGGCCTTGTACAGGATGAATATTACTGTAAATAACTGGCTTGTTAACTTCAATACTTTAATCGTGTTTCCACCTGACATAGATGTATGGGTACTTTTTTTCTAGCAATCGTGTCTTTTTCAAATACGGACAAATAAACACATCCAAAACATAATGTTCAAAAACCTGCTACAGCAGTGTGTATATACTGATCTTGATTTTTTTTTTTTTTTTTAATGCCCTTCTGAGCTTGAAATGTTTCCAATTGTCAACTCATATGTCTAGTCGGGGTGTTATCCAGCTGCTTGGATACTTCAAGGTGCCCCAGTTTCTTAGTCACCATATTAAAAACAAATGAAAAAAAAAAATAGTCTGAAAATGTAACGTTTTTCCCAAAATAATTGGTGATGAAAGGGTTAATATGGAATCATCTATTCTGACGGGTCTCTAATTTGTATTTACATACATTTTATTTATTTTCAATTTTTCTAGTTGAAAATTTTTCTTATATTGGATATGATCCATTATTGTACTTAGGTTACAATAAAATTCGTATTTTATATGGACATTATCTTATGAAAATTGAGATGTCAGAGAGTGGGGTCTGTATCATAGATTCTGAGGGGTCTGTATCATAGATTGGGAGACATGAGACCCTGGCAACTATCCTGCATGAGAAAGTAGTACATGAATTTGTTTCACTCATGCTGAAAAAAAAAAAACACTACATAAAATTCACTATTTATGTTTTTACCAAAAAAGTGTCTTTGTCGGACACAGACAGATAAACACATCCAAAACATAACACGTTCAGAAACCAGCTACAGACATATGTCGATCTTGATCCTTTTTATGCCCTTCTGTGCTTGAAAGGAGTCCAACTATATCTGGTAGAGGTGCTAGTCACCGCACTGGTACTTCAGGGTGCCTCATTTTCTTAGTTACTATATTAAAAACATAGTCTGAAAATGTAACATTTTTCCCAAAGTAATTGGCAGGGAAGGGGTTAAAAAAAAAAAAAAAGCTGCTATCATTTCTGCATCACTGATTGGGTCTCGAGTTTTCTCAGGTTAAGATGAACAACTGCATTCTTAATGAGGCTCCATGCCTAAAACTTTTGGCTCTCATGCGATTCAAGCCTGTGCATGCACCACTGGCTCCAGTATAAGCCCAACTGGTGCCCACACGTTTGAAACAAGTGCAAACCAAACCTACTTCTACCTAAACCCTTGTGCAAATTAATTGAAACAACCACTTTAGTTTCAGCATACGGTTAGTTTTAGATCCACTGGAGTGACAAGGTCTAATCGATATGAATCTATTTTCAAGGTGTATGACTAAATTTGTGTTGCCTTGAAAAATATTGCATCATCTATGATTGCATCAGATTTTTATTCTACCCAGACACTATTGTCTCGACTATCTATTGTCTACGATGGCCATTACTCCAAGGAAGTGTACGAAAATTGTAATGCTGCATGGACACACTGGCAAACCTTACAGAAAGATCACAGACTGTACAATGAAAGAAATTTGTGACACGCATTATAGACGTGTGGTACCGTGACCCCCAAATCAACAGGGACTGTTCCAAATTGGTGGATTCCATGCTAAATTGCATGAAAGAGCTTCTAAAAAAATAATGGCAAACATATAAAGTATTATCATGTACACTGGGTCATATTTCATTGGAAAAATACAAAAAATGGAAATAATAATAAAATTGTTCATTTTGTTTCAATTAATTTGAACAAGTGTGCGTATATGTATGTATGTATATATGTGTGTGTGTATATATATATATATATATATATATATATATATATTTATACAAGGGTGTATTAGAATTAAATTACAACAGATATAACCTGATATGACTATGCCATAAAGAAAACTAAAACCAATCTGAAAAGTTCTCAGACCAACCAAGGAGCACTTCTAGAAGAAAAATGTGTCAGTCATTTGGTCAGATCTTAGGAATTGGATAACTTTTCAGCACCCACTTGTTATATTAAAGAATTATTCTGTAAACAGAATTGGCAGCCTCAATTATATAGAAGTGAATCTGAATTTTATTTCATTCAATGCGTAAACGTTAAGTAAATTTTTTCTTGATATCTTTTCATTGCAGTCCTTCGAGCATCTTTGGGATGATTATGCGTCATCATTAAATACAAGAGTTCAAGATCCAATCCAAAAGCAACTTAACAAATTTCCAGATTTAAGGGTAAGTTCTTCAAACTGTTATTGTTGCTTCAACAATCTTTCTCAACAGAATTTGTCTTATGCATTTATAGGTCTACCATTCATTCATACATCGGATACTGCTGCCACAGCTTGCCTGGTGCTTCTGCTATGTATTTAGAGATTCTTGATAAAATCCAAAAAAGAATCTGCAATATTATTGGTCCTGACCTAGCATCTTAGCTTCCCTGTGCCTTTTTTATAAATATTTTCATGGTAATTGTTCTGATGAACTTTCCTCTATGATCCATAGACTTTATAAATTTAAGCACAGTGCTAAATTGGTAGTCAGGTCTCATCATTTTACAGTTGAAATGGCAAGATGTAAACATAAGTTTTAGGCTGTGTGATTGTGAAGTTGCTGAGAAAAGGCTGTATCGATATTTGATTATATATATATTTTACAGTTGAAATGGCTAGATGTAACCATAAGTCCTATGCTGTTTCTTCTCTCACACTTCTTGCCTGTGGAACACTCTTCCATCCACTTGCTTTCCAGTCAATTTTGATCTTCAAAATACGATATGGCCTTATCTCTATTTCTTTACAAAAATCTGAGCAAGTCTAAAAACTCCTCGGCTTATCATATTGAGCAGAATGTCTTCTTTGTGTTTACCACCAACAAAGAAATGTGGAAAGCATTACAAATGTGTATGTTATGAGTTGAAACTGTATTTTACAGTAGATTAACTTTCTGTACATTAAAAAAAACAAAAACATAAGTGGTTAATTATCACTGGTTGAATTCCAATGAAAACTCAAGTTGCCTCACAGCAACTTGACAATCACACAGTTGATACTCAAAATGCCTGGTTAAAATTGAGTCTACTTTTGGTCCTTATTACGTACACGTCTAAGATTCTCATTAAACCGTGATATCTTTTTTGTTGAACACTACTGAAAATTTAAGCAGTGTACATTCAACAAACTGAGCCCGTTCGTGAGCTTGGCAGACGGTGCCCGTTCGTGAGCTTGGCAGATTTCTCCTTTCATCTGTTCAAATGGCTGACTACCATCCCTACATCTAGCTGATTAACAGCATAGTCACTAGTAGGAAACTCTTGCCATTTTTCTGTTTGTTGCTCAATTGCTTTTTGATTGTTTTGTTTGTTTAGTGGCATATCAACTCCTTATGGATCATTTAATGCCAAAATTGAATTTTCTTAGTAGCATTAGCAATTTCTTTTAGAAATGTATTACTGGTAAGATTTTTACTATGAAAATGCATTGCTGCCACCTTAAGTATAAAAATGTATTTCTACACTTTTATAGTGTTTTGACCCCAGTTTGGATATTCACTATTTGTCCACAGCTAACAGGTGCTAACACCCTGGGTCAGGTTGAACCTGAGAACAACAGCAATTAAGAGGTGGTCTCAAAACCTCCCAGTTAGAGGTCTTGCTGCCAGATGTAGTTTATCATCATACCCAGGACAAAGTCGTTGGTTTATATGAGAAATTTAACATGACCTCTGACCCAACAAGTATTTACTACTCTAAGTATTTGTCTAGTGTTACCATAAGATTCTATTGTTGTCAATACTTAACCAATTTGAAATTTCTATATTTATTTTTTTTCTCTTCTCGATAATTCCATTGTCATTACTGAGTGGAGGTCCTTAAGGTGTATTTTTGAAAGAAATTGTAGCAAGAATGTATTTCAAATGAATGGTAGTGACTCAAATATTTTTAAGTTTCTCAGCCAGTTTTTGGATAAATAAATGAATCATGTTATCAAATTCCTGCAAGTAAATTCATATTCTCAGTTTCAAGTCACTTTGGTAGCTTGTCTCACCTTCATTTTTCTGATTGTAATTAATATTTGTGGACTATTTATTATTATTAACCTTCTATTTATCAGCTATTTGATTAGAAATTTTCTTATGATGCCGATTCAAATCTTTCACTGTTTCAAGTCACCAATTACAAATATCCTGCACTATTAACCATCAAATTCAAGATTATTATTCTTTTATAAATCAAAAACAAAACTTTTCTTACTCTTTAAGGGCAAGATAAACAAGAGGGGACGGAAACTTGTGGATCTTGACAACAGTCGGCATGTGCTGGAAAATCTCACCAATCAAAAGAAGAAAGATGAAACAAAAATTACAAAGGTTCGTTATTTATGCGTTGTTAAAATTAAAGTGCCTGTAAATTAGACCTTCTGATGTTACAGCGGTTTTTGTTTTTTTTTCTTTTTTGTCTATTTTTTTTTTTTTTTTTTTTTTTGTTTAATTTTTAGTTTATAAGCAACTTTGGGTTTTGATCAGTACTTGGATCAGGATTGCTTAATTTTTGCACAAGAATTAGTACTCTAAGTTTTTTTTTTTTTTTTTTTTTTTTTTTTTATAATTATTTCATTCCAAGCAAGGCAATAAAGCCACTAAGATGCAAGGGGTTACTGAGAGTGAGAAAAGTAACATTATTAAGGAGAGAATAACAAAATTCAAGGAGACAGAAGATGGGGATTAACATTGCATTTAAATTTTTATTTTATATATATATCTGTGTGTGTGTATGTATATAGTCTTCTATTTTTATTTATTTATATTTATATATAGTGATTTTCCAAGTATGGGTCGAAAGTAGAGGCACCTAGTGAAGATCAAACTCACTACTCAGTCGTAATTGTTCTAGCAAGACAAGCTTGCTAACTATTACACTGCCCAGGGTGCCCTATATATATATATATATATATATATATATATATATATAATCTTAAAAAGGGCCACACCATCAATGGAGACTACTATACCAACTTACCGAGGCAGTTATGAAAGGCTACCAAGACCAAGCACCCAAGAAAAATTGATGAAAGGTTCTTCATCAGGATAATGGTGTAGCATGCACATCCTTGCTGTGTGAGATTGTGGCTTTGAACTAGTTGATCACTCTCCCTATTCTCCTAATTTGGCCCCATCTGACTATCATCTGTTCCCCAACCTAAAAAGACACTTTGCTTGGAGCAGTATCACAATGATGACATTATGTCTGCTTTTCATGCCCTTGTTGACCAACAGGATGAAATCTTCTTCACCAATGGAATCCAAACACTGCAACAACTGATGGAAGAAGTGTGTGGACTGCAGGGGATGGGGGCTATGTTGAAAAATAAACCTCATTTGATCACATTCCATGGGAGTATCTTGGTCAACTTATGTAATTTTTAGCTGACCCTTGTATGTGTATCATAATTCTTGTTTGTCTATGTGGGATTTGGATGATGATGTATATTCGTTAGTGTGAATGTGTCTGTATCTAGTAGGCATTTTTATTCATATTTGATTGTTATCCGCATGTTGATTTGGGGAGGTTTTGTGTTAGCATGAAATTGTTATACATGATGTTGTAGCAGGTAGACATATTCTAGATTCCTTAAGTATGAATTTTGTTAAAGCTTTTGATATGATAAAGTGTGTTTGACATGCCTTTATAGATGGTAAGATATTTACTAGAATTCCTTCACATTATTTCCTGTGTAAAGAATTGTTTTTTTTTTCTAAAGGTGACACTTGTGATAACGTCTACTATGTTGATATAATAGATCAGCTCTTACCAACTCCTCACCCATCTACCCATCCCAACATGGGATTAGCAATACAAATGGGTTGCACAGTTCCAGTGCAATGGACAAGTCTGTCTCCCGGGGAGGATGGACAATAACTAACTCTCCAATCCTAAACATGACTGTCAATATAAATGAGTACCCAAATATAACCTATTTCTGGCTTTGTTGTCACTTGCCCTCACCCATTCCTTTACTGTCTGTTTTCCTTTGATCAAAGTGAATGCTGTTTAGAAGACCAGACTTAAAAAATCATCTGCTAACCAGAAACACTGGTGATGCTAACACTGGGTGCCCATACTGTCAGGCATTCACTTATATACAAATACTACTGGAAAACATATGAATTTGTCTCCACCTCTCAGCTATGGATTAAATAGTAGTATTTATTTACATTACTTATCTGGAAAAATTATTCTCAAAAAAAATATTAATGCAATATTTATTTTAAAAAAAAAAAGGGGAATTACTCTTACAATCCAAAATATGTTTTGGCTTGAAATGACCCACAAAGGTGTTGATAAGTCTATATTCTTTTCCACAATTCATAATAGTACACAGTTATGTTTCAAACTTGACAACTGTAAATAAAAACAGAGTACAGAGAAGTCAGGGATCAATTTGTGACTGTATTTATATTATGAACAGGACCCCCTTCTAAAATAATCTTAAAATATCAATATTTTTTGATGTCATGCAGAGATGAAGGTCTAATGAATGCTAATCTACAAAATTGTTAAAAAAAACTTGTTTCCCTGTTTTGTTTTGTTTTTTCATGTGGGGACCAGTTAATTTAAGTAGTGCCCAATATGAAAAATAATATCTATAAAATAAAGTGGAGTAATGGATAGCAACTCAGACTGAGGAATTGGAGGGCTGAGTTCAAATTCCAGTCAAGTTCATTAGCTTCACTTACATGCTAATACACTTGGAAAAGGTATGAATCCAGCTCTTCTTCTTCCAACTATAGGTAAATAGCAGGACAGATTGGTTTTATAGCCTTGGTTGATAACCAGTCTAGGAGAAGGAAACACTGACTTGAAATAGGGTTGGCTGTCTGGCTATTTTACCCAAGACAAACCATGACTGCTATTGCTTGTAGCACATGTGATGCCTCTTGTGCCTTAGATGCTAAACTTTGCTACTGTGTGAAATATTTAATAATGCATGCTGGTTCCTTTAATTTTTCTAATTCTTCACTTATGTTCCATATCCACCTCCAGAGATATTATAGACCTGTCTTCTTTTTCAATTTTCTGGAAGTAGCTTTGCTGCTTTTTCGTGTACCTGAGGAAGGCTGCAGAATAGAGTGGCTGAAATGGAAAAAAAAAAAAAAAAAGTTTTAAAACAACTCTGTTATAATACAGAATAAGACAATTACTAACAGGTGTGAAAGCAAGAGAAATAAGGAAAAAGATAAAAAAAAAAAAAATAAAGTAAAAAAAATAATAATTAACAATGCTTCAACTAAGAAATTTGTTATCTCCCAGGTTGTTGGGATGGACAAAAAATGAATGAAAATAAAACAAGTGTATTTTAACGGATTATGAAATATTAGGTTGGTGCAAAAATAATGACGTAATAATGTCGTTTTTTGAGGTATTTTTTAACGTCAAAAAACAACTTTATTATGTCATTATTTTTGCACCAACCTAATAACTTTTATTTGTTTACTGCATGAGAACAGCACGGATTTCTTTGGATTTAAAGCATGAGTCCCATGTGCGTATCAGCTTATCACCATGTTGAATTCAGAAGTGCCCAGTCCAAGTAGCACACAAGGGCCATAACTCAATCATATTTTGAATTATCGTCCTTTATAGGGGGGGAAGTAAGTTAACACCCCGAACAAAATTGAAACAACTTAAGATTATTAAAATAGAGATTTAGCTCACACACCCACTCAAATGAAATATGAAACAAGTTTCAGTCTAAAGTGGAAGCCCATAGACATGGACTAGGGGCAAAAACTGTTTAAACTCACTCAGCATAACCTATTTTGACAATTCTGTAGGTGCTTAGCCCTTTCTTGAAGGAGAGATATTGCCCAGAATGATAGCCTCATGAATTCATGATCATGTCTGTCGAGAAATTTGTATACCATACAGCCATTAAAAAAGACTATAGTGCTTAATATTTAACTGCACCATGGAAGTGAACTCTGATCCTGACAGAGCTTGAATAAGTAAAATTAAAATTCCTTTACTTTTGCTGTTCATAAATTGACTGTATCTAGTGCTGCTGCTTTATTGAATTCCTGCTCTGGGGATTCAAAGTTAAATCCATGTGCAATATCTGATAATCTCATTAGCAAACAGTAACAAACATTTTGAAGACAACGAATAATTGTAGAAAGCAGACAACAGCAAAGAGTCAGCTTCTAAATCTTTCATCTTTCATTTTATCCAATTTCAATAAATTGATTGCAATGTTCTCTTGTGTGTGCTTTCATTAAATTCTTTCCTTTACACAAATTATTATTTCTTATTCCGATAAACGTTATTTTTAATGGGGACATGTATTCGAGTTTTTCTATCCCTGATTTTCATTTTCTAAAACATTGGAAGTGTAGAGGTATTGATGGCCTAAATCAACCCTTACTTTTTTTTACTTTACGAATGTCTAAGCAAATGCAAAAGTAACAAGAGAAACAAGAAGAAGGAACGCAAAACAGTTTTATAACAAGCAAAGAATATTTATATTTGTATAATGATGTACAAGCAGAGGAGTTACTTCCCTTTGACTGGAATTAAAGTTTTTATTAATGAAATATTTTTATCTGAGCTCATAAAAAGTTGAATGAACTTGCCACTCAAAATGTTTACTGTGAGAGAGTTGAAAGAATTCTATAAAGCTGAGAATATGTTGAGTAAACTTTTAGCTTCAGAAGAGTTGAAGGAGTGAATCTTTCGTAATGTTTGTAATTAAGTTTCTGTTGCTTCTAGTTGAATATTCCTAATGTGTTGATGCTTGTAATGTTCTATAATGTTTGTAATTAAGTTTCATACGTACGTGTATGAAAATGTTTTCATAGCACTCGCCCGAAAGAGGGTTGAAACGCAATTTCTTAAAAAGCTACATTTTTGTAAGCGAATGAAATCAAAAAGAGAAAGAACAAACTTGTCTGGTATTTATAATCAACGTTGTCACATGATAGGCTCCAAAGAAAGAAGCGGGAAATTTTGACTTGGTCACGTGCTGGAAAAAGACTTTTACATGGGTGGAGTGTAACGCCCACTTGTGTGTTTATTGACCAATTAGAAGTTGAGGTTTTCTGAAAATATGTATGAAGCTAGATAAGCTCATATGATCCGTTTTTTGCACAGATTTGCACAAAAATCAACATTGATAAGAAAGAGGTAGTGGGATGCTAAAAGAGCAAAATTTAATCATAAAATGCTTCTTTTTTTCTTTTCTTTTGGTCATAATAAAATTTCTAATAAAACAAATTATGTATCACTTTTCTTTTTTTTTTTATAACCATGTATAATAATTTTCTCTCCTTGTAACATATGTTAGAAAACGAAATTATTTTTGCACCAACCTAATACTTTTTGGTTCAATTTGAAAAATTACCACCAGGGTTTGCCTCAAATTTTTATAACTATAGTGTGTGATATATATATATATATATATATATATATATATAATTGTCGGCATCTGTCCGCCTTGAGAGATGATGGAGTAGGATATATGGAGAACTAGGGCTGCATGGACATCTAGTTCCCCCTCTTGGCCTTGCTAGCAGAGTCCAAAGGAGAGGATAAACCAATACAGTTTGGTACCAGTGTGGCTGCAGGAGTTGCCGGAAGGTAGCACAAAGTGCCATCCATCTGCCTTAGGGACTCCACTCTGGGTTTGAATTCAGAGTTTTCCTTCTCCTAGACCAGTTGCCACCCAAGGCTATAGAACCCAGTCTGTCCTGCTATTTACCCATAGCTGGAAGGAGAAGAGGATTCACTCCTTTCCCAAGGGTATTAGCACATAAGGGATTGTAATGGATTCAACTGGAATTTGAACTCAGCTCTCCAATTCCTCAATCTAAGCCGCTATTCATTACTCCACCATACCTCCAGTGGGTACATATATATATGTGTGTGTGAAGAGAAACACTATTTTCATATTGTTATTTTTTTCCCCATTTCACCTTTCTTAACAAAATTACTGCTCTTACAAACAAATGATACACAACAGATTCATAAAATCAAAAGAAAATGGTTGAATACATCAACACAGATTTAATGACAATATTCTCCACACGTGACAAATGTTGACGTTATTTTCAGTTAACAATATGAAAATAGCATTTCTTTACATTCCAGTTGCTAGGAACATTCTGTTTTTTTGTTTTTATTCGTTACCTTGTTCAATTAAATTCATTTCGTATTTTGCTTTGATAAAGTCCACATTGGACGAAATGCATCAGCAATTACTACTTTTCCTATTGTCATTTTTATTCATAAATATTGTCTTCTCTACTGGTTAAATTGAAGAAATTTTCATATATATATATATATCTCATAAAATAATAATTATGACTATTAGTCTACATAAAATTTTATCATTTAGCATATATCAAGATGAACAGAATAAATTGCTTGATCTCTGATAAGAGAAATAATTATTGAATCAGATGTAATGAAAATCAATACTTATCGATACTGACTCAGTTTCATAATTTTCTCTTATCGAAAGTACAAAACAACTACTTTTGGTGCAAATTTAAAAAAAAATTTACCAGGGGTGACCTCAAACTTTGGAACTGTAGCATATATCTGCCAGCTTCAGTTTCTACAGCCAAAATGTAAACAGCAATTTTTGAATGGATTTTTTTTATTCAACATTATTTCTTTATTATTTTAATGTTATTTTTAGTGGGTCCACATGTATATGCTGTCTCTGTTATCCAAGGAAATAAAAAACAACCGGCCGAGATTGAGAAGTCTTATTAAAGAAGGATTGTGCCTCCAATGGGAATTGAACCTGTTTTCCCCTTTTTTCATCAGGGAAACTTTCTATCGCCGAAATGTGCCTTTTACCAATTTGGCTAAAGGACCGTGTTGATAGATTAAGGTTTGAATCACCCATTTAAGGTTGCCACAATTTTTCTCGTTATGACTTCTACTTGAAGTGATGTGAATAGTCATAACAAATGATCAATATGTAGTAATACAAAGAAAAAGTGTTCAGCAAGCATCTAGACAAATGCCATCTTTGATTGACATCACTAAAACCTTTCTGAAAAATAGAAGGCATAACTGAAAAAATAACAAAATGTATTAAATGCAACAGGAGCAGCTCCGTTGGTATTTTGTCCCTGCAACTCTTCTAGATGGTCTCTGTGTTTAAGTTGGTGAATGCTGCAAAAATTTCTTTAAAATGAAGACCAAACAGACATGTACAGGGTGCGATGGATAAATTATCGCCTAAATGACACAAAAATGAAAATAACACTGACATCTCATTTTAACAGATATTTACCAAAATTACACCAAAATATCTTGAAATACTAAAGAATAAATTTATTCAATAAAATTGCCATTGACTTCAACCATGACCTCCAAACAACTTCAGTATCTCCTGCAACTCTTCTGGATGGTCTCCTTGTTTAAGTTGGTGAATACTGCCATAATCCTTGCCTTCAGTTCATCTTTGGTGTTACAAGAAGTTTTGCTGGTCTCTCATTCAACTGCACCCCACACATAATAATCAAGGGGGTTACAGTCTGGGGAGTTAAGTGCCCATACATAAGGAGTGATGTGGCTACAGAAATTGTCTGACAGCCATGACTGGGTTCTCCTGCTGGTGTGGCATGGTGCAGAGTCCTGTTGCTAGACATAGGGTCTTCCAGCAGCTACCCTCTTGATCCAAAGACTACCTCCTCAAGGCACTCTCTGTTGAGTCTAAGCTCTGTGGGAAGATGAAAACATCGCCATCAATGGTGATCACTACAAACACGTTTGTCATCACCATTAAACTCATCCATCTCTTTCTGAATCCTATGCACTGTCCTTAGATTGACACCCAAACACTTTGAAATGTTCGTATTGGAGCTTCCAGTATGAATGCCAAGCATTCCACATGCCATTTCCAAATTCTTGGTGTAGTGAATTGTGTCATGGTGTTCTTTTTTTCAGAGACGTTGCCCAACTATACTGTGCAGTCGACAAAATCAAAAACAAACATGCATGTGCGAATTTAAAATAGCGACAATTTACCCATCGCACCCTCTCTGTGTAATATATATATATATATATATATATATATATATATATTAACTGATTTAAAATATGGTTTCTTCACTACACAGGAATTACCATGTTTCAAAAGCCAAAACTAAAAACTTCAAATTTAATTATATAATTAAATTAAAAGTAATCAATTATGAGTTACATTTGAAAAAGAGGTTAAGTCTTGGTAGGGTAGAGGTGCATTTTTCAACAAATTTGACATCCGTTCAACACATGTCGTCTGTTTTTTTTTCATCAACATGAAAAAAGTGTTTTGGCATTTTTTTCCATTAAATTCGTACTTGTATAGATAAAGATTCTTTCTAAAAGGGGGGTGGTTTGGTCAAAATACGCTATATTGTACTACAATTTTAAAAAAGTTTTTATTCTTAATTACTAAAAGACTATATTTCTTTTTAAAACAAGTAAATGTAATAGAATTACTTCAATTATTCAAAAATTATTATTACATATCAAATATAAGTATGTATATTACCAGCTAATACCAGAACTAATGCTTTTAATTTAATTATATAATTTGAAGTTTTTAGCTTCGGTTTTTGAAACCTGGTAATTCCTGTGTAGTGAAGAAACCATATTTTAAATCAGTTAATTTATGATATTTATGCTCTGTAAATTTACATTTAGCATTATTTTGTAAAAATAAAAATATCAATTAAGAACACCAGATTATATATCTTACTGTTCTTTCTTTTTTATTTATATATATATATATATATATATATATATATATATATATATATATATATATATACACAAACATGTATTTTAAATATAACAGACAACGAATGTCTTATGTTTCATGATCAAACAAAAGACATTCATTGTCTGTTATATTTAGTTATATATTTGAATATATATATATGTATATATATATATATATATATATATATATATATGACGTACCGACTATTACACAAATAGATTGATTTCTATTACTTTTCCATTTCTCTAATTATTTAGCTTATATTAGGTTGGTGCAAAAATAATGTCGGTTTTTGACGTTAAAAAATACGTCAAAACCGACATTATTTTTGCACCAACCTAATAATTTGATTGTACCCATAATTCCCATGTTATATGCATTATGGGATTGATTTTCCTAATTTTTTTTTTTTTTTTTTCCACAAGTACCTTTCGACATTTTACCAGACGGAAGGTAGATGTCAGCTCGATGAATAAAGTGCCTGACTCACCCCCCACTTCCAGATCAATGCCAGGTCATTTTGCATTTAATAAAAGCAAATATTTCAAATTGAGATTTTCATGTTTTTTTTTTTGTTTTTTTTTTCTCCTCAATGATTTATTCTTCTTTTCAATAAAACTTCAACTTTGGAAAGTTTCAAACATGATTAAATCTAGGGTCAGCAACTGGGTAATGAATTGTTTTCAACATTTTCTCACAAACAAAATGTTGCAAGCCTATTTCTATTTCCATGGAAAATGTTCCTTATCTCCTAATTTGGACTGCCTGCCTTGTACATGGGGTCATTTCCTCATATTCCATTGGTAAGGAGGAAGTTCCACTCAGCTTCTTCCCAAGACCCACCGGTCTATATACACAGTAGTCTCATCTGCATTCCCTTTGTATTCCATTTGTAAGGAGGAAGTTCCACACAGTGCTTCTTCTCCAGAATTGTACTTTGTTGAACAGACTTCCCACAGGATGATTTCCTGATCATTACATTCTTAAAGTTTTCACATTTAAGGTCAATCTTTATCCATCCACTATATCTTCATATTCTGCACTTACTTCCTCCTCTTACATTGCTACAACAACCTTTCTCAGTAACCCTCTACCTTAAGTGGCTCTTGTGTCTTTTATTAGGTAAATAGTTTTAAAATATGATGATCTGGCATCTTCTTTAATCAAGACAAAATTACAAAACAACATTTGATACTTTCTTGTATTACCACTTGGAGTCTGCAGCCTGTGTTAGTAGTAACTTAAATTTCTAAGTTCTGGTCTTCAAGACTGGCACAAGGTCTTGGTCAAAAGTTCTGGATGAACAATGTGGGTTCTAGTAGCAGTTGTGTGGGGACTCTTGAAGTTGTCCAAACCTCCACCATATATGGAGTTATGCGTCTGGCAGGGGAAATGGTTTTGACCAGGGTCTGTATTCAAATGTTTTCCACCCTTAACATCAAACATTTTTCTAAAATTCCAAAATACTCAATCTTTACTTGAGTGATTTTCCAAATTTGGGGTTGTCCAGCCCCATTTTCAAAGTGGTTACAAGAATCGAGCCATCCCTTAACTCCTTTCACATCTCATCTCACACCATAGTACCATATAGGCAATGCTAATCTCTCTCTCTCTCTTCTACCACTTTCTCAGTATCTAAGCTCATCCCACTTCAAGTGCCAGCACACTGTCCTATGACGAATCCAAATTTTCAGATGCCTCCCACCCCTGCCTGTAAATCTCAAGAATTGTCATGGGTGGGAAGGAAAAGGAAAGAAAATTATTCCCACTCTCTTTAGTAATAAAAATAAAAGTTTATCTTTTCTCTGTTTATGCCTTTTTACGATCAACAAGACCAAACAGCCTTTTTACCCACGGTCACTCCAAAATAGCAATTTTTCCTTATCACTTGTATACAAAGGTATCAGAATTAATGTTGGACATAAAATTTTTCTTGACAAATGTCACAGAAATTATAATGAATGAACCCATCAGGCTGATCACTATCTTTGTAAGGACACTTTTCTTCTGATTGGTTGATTCAAACTTGATGTTTTTCCTGGCTCTTTGTCCAGAGGAATCGTAAGTTTTATTTCAATGGCTTTATCGACATGTTTTTTTTGGGTTTTTTTTTTTATTTGACATCTTCGAGGATACATTAATGGTCTCTTTCTTATCAGCAGGAAATAGGGAAGGATGGATAATCTTAGCTTTAGTCAATCTTACTGAATTCCATCTTGTGAAACTGGAGTTCAATTCTCCTGGGAATTATTTTGAAACCTGATTTTTTTTTTTTTTTTTTTTTTTTTTTTTTTTCAGCGCATTTCATTTTTAATTTACTTTTCAACTTTTCAGACCATCTTCCTGCAAATTTCAACAATTATCATCCAGTTAGTAAACTCTTTCCTCTTCCTTGTTTCTTTCTTTTCCTTTTTGTTTGATCAGCCCTCTGAGATCCCAATGTAACAGTATAATTGAATCCTTATTATGGAACTTCTGTTGGTCTAGTAAAATGAATAATCAGGCATGGTTCTGAAATCAAAGGTGCCAGAAAATTAGTAGTTTTATTAAGTCAAAATAGAAAGCTAAAAACACAGATAGTGATCATGACTTGTTAATTTTTCTTTCTTTTTTTTTTAGGCACAAGAAGACCTGACAGAATCACAGAAAGTGTTTGATGAAATTAATGAGAATTTGCACATAGACCTTCCAGAATTTTATGATGAGTAAGACAATTTGCTTGGAATTTTCTAATGTTTTGGTTAAATCAGACTTATTAAGTTTTCACTAATTCAGTTGTAACATCACTGCTTTTGTATTTTTTACTTTCTTTTAGTTTTTTGTACTTATTTGTTTTTATTTTTTAGTTGTTTTTTATTTGTATTTTGTTTTTTTTTATTTTTTAGTTTGTTTTTTTGTTTTTAGTTTTTAGTTTGTTTTTCGCTTTTATTAGGTTGGTGCAAAAATAATTTCGTTTTCTCACATGATAACATATGTTAGAAAACGAAATTATTTTTGCACCAACCTAATAGTTTGTTTTTCGCTTTTAGTTTGGTTTTCGCTTTTAGTTTGGTTTTTGTTTTTCGTTTGTGTTCCGTTTGTTTTTTCGCTTTTAGTTTGTTTTTTGTTTTTTAGTTTTGTTTCTTTGTTTTTTGTTTTTTTTTTGTTCTTTTTTTTAATTTAGTCATCCATCATTGACGTTTATTTCATAACTTGCATATCTGTGGACTATGGTGGAGGTACAATGGGAGAAATCAATTGCAGCTCAGATTGAGGAATCTGAGAGCCAAGTTCATTACATTCACTTATGTGCTAATACCGTTGGGAAAGGTATGAATCCTCCTCTTCTTCCCCCAGCTATGGACAGATTGGGTCCTATAGCCTTGGCTGGCAACTGATCTAGGAGAAGGAAAACTGAATGCAAACCAGCTCAAGACACTGCTACTGTGGCAGCAGATGTGTTGCCCCTTATGACCTCAATGGGTTACGGGGCTCGTGAGTGGGACCCCATATCATCAAAAATGACGGAAATTGTTGGAAAGTTTTAATAGCAAAATACAATGAAACAAAGATATTGAAACAAGGTATTAAGATTTGATGAAGCATAAATAAAGAATTCACAACTAAAATCAAGACCAATGAATCATTTAATTAATTTGATCCTTTTATATTTTTAGACGTTTGATGGTATCTGTAATTTATTGATTACTCTTGATATTATATTAATCAATTTTTGCTCAATAACTTTTCATGTTAAAAATTTTGTGTTTAATATAACAGTGAAATGCAAATATCTCTTGGAACAAAATGATTAGCAACAGTACGACAAAGACGACAAAGCTTTTTTCAAGACCAAGTTGAAGCAAGACAGTCACTTAATAGACAAAGTTATCTGAGTGCCTCACATGACAGGCATGAACCAATAAAACTACAATCTAATATAAGATTAAAGGTACTGATTAATTAAATGGTACATTTTGATCAAGAACTAATTTTGTCTAAATGCAGATAAATATCTTATTTGTAAAAATTATTAAAATATTTACAGGAAGTAATCACTCATAAATTTACTAACTTGATTTACCTCCCTTCCCACTACAGATTGGGACAGGAAATATATAAATAAATACACATCGATAATGTTTTGATAATTTTTTTTTTTTTAAATTCCAATTTCCTTCAAGAAGTACGTGATTATTACTCTTCACAATTTCTCTTTTCTCAAATCTGAATCGCCATGACTTCTTTGGAAATATAGTGGAGTGATTTCCTGTTGCCTCCTCCACAGTTTTGAATTCAAAGTAGTTTTTTTCCTACACTTGACTGTCACTTAAGGATGGAGAACCCAATCTACTTTGCTATTTAACACATAGCTGGCAGAAGAAAATGATTCATGACTTTTCATAGTGCAAAAGTGAAGTCAAAAAAGTTGTTTTGTTTGTTCACATATATTTTTATATTTGATGACATTTTATTTCACCAAAGATCAGTGTCTCACTCTCTTTTTGTAGCAAGTCAGTCATGCTAGTATCTGTGCTTTTATCGCTTTCCAGTATTTCTAAGTCTTAATTTTAATACCCAGTTTCACTGTTATAATCTCTGTTGCAATTGTATGTGATATATATGCAGTTCTTGGTCATGTCTAAAGAAAACCTTATAGAATGTGCTTTTAAAATACCAACTCAAAAAATTTAGACATGAACAATCTTTTCTTCTGATGTAATGGAATAACCTGTCACCCCCATGAGTGACTACACTATAGGCAGTAACTACCTATAAGTATCTATAAGTCGACAGAGATGAGCTGGTATCTGTTGAGTATGACTCAGACTTACACGAGAACTACCGACCTTCCAATAGTAGCACTAACTACTGGATTGACATGTGATGATCTTGTACATATAACTGTTACCTTTATTCTTATTGTATTGGTTTTTACAATAAACATTTTATCCAGTATTTAGTAGCATGGAATATAAAATCTTCTAATCAAATAACATTCATCTGATAGAGAGAAATTAAGGTAGGTTTTTGGTCCAGTCAAGTAGGCATTTCAAAATCTGATTAAAGGGGGAGGGGCATGGTGTTCTATATTAGATGGCCAAGTCATAATGTAGCGAAGGGACAGAACCGGAAACCAGTTTTAAAAATTCCTTGACCCAATTAGAGCAGCGAGACATTTCAGTTTCAGTTTGAGCTAGCTACTCCATGATTGTTGTTGGCTTAAGTAATTCAAAGAAATTTTTCCTTACATTTGGAATATCATTTATCTTAGTTAATTGAAGTAAGTATTTAGTTAATTGAAGTAAGTATTTAGTTAATTGAAGTAAGTATTTAGTTAATTGAAGTAAGTATTTAGTTAATTGAAGTAAGTATTTAGTTAATTGAAGTAAGTATTTAGTTAATTGAAGTAAGTATTTAGTTAATTGAAGTAAGTATTTAGTTAATTGAAGTAAGTATTTAGTTAATTGAAGTAAGTATTTAGTTAATTGAAGTAAGTATTTAGTTAATTGAAGTAAGTATTTAGTTAATTGAAGTAAGTATTTAGTTAATTGAAGTAAGTATTTAGTTAATTGAAGTAAGTATTTAGTTAATTGAAGTAAGTATTTAGTTAATTGAAGTAAGTATTTAGTTAATTGAAGTAAGTATTTAGTTAATTGAAGTAAGTATTTAGTTAATTGAAGTAAGTATTTAGTTATTTTAGTTTGAGTTGCTATATTATTTTTTATGTAGAAAAGTTAAACTTTTGGGGTCTAATTTACTTTGCAAAAATGGTATTTAGGAATCTTGTTACTTTGAATTTTAAGCTTCTTATTTAATATTCTTCACTTAAAAATTATTAAGTTTCTTCTCAAAAAAAAAAAAAAAAAAGCAAACATACTTCACTTCTTTTATAGGGTTTAGATTTTCTGAAGACTTTTTTCTTTTTACATGCTTCTGTTTTTACTGCAAAATTTATTTATATAAAATTAAAATAAAATGCCATTCTTTGTCAATGGTCTCAAAGATATTTTAATATTTGTCTTTGATTCATAAGAATTATTCATTGATAAGATTTAATTCTTTTATGAGTAATTTGTGTTTTTATTTTAAACATTAAACTATTTAGGTTTAAAAACCCAACTATAATATTTTTCTTAATCATTGTATGCACACTCCCTCTGCTTTCTTCTTTCTCTATTTCTCTGTTTCTTTCTCTTCCTATCTTGTCTTTTCAGTATTTATTTACCCTTTCTTCCTTTTTCTGTTTTTGTTTTCTTTGCTTCTGCCTGGCTTTTAAAATTTGTTTTAAGCCAATTTCATTTTTTTTTATTTTTTTTTTTTTTTATTAATCGATTTGAAAATCCTTACAAATTAAGATTAATTTGTCAGATGAAATGATTAAAACTATGGGGTAATCTTAATTCCTATAGTATGTAATATATATATTTACAATTTTTGTTCTTTTTTGAGTGTAACAATTGAGGGACAGACATTAGTTATGGGTAACATGAATTGTGTTGAATGAATTTAACTATATTTTATTTAAATTAATTTTTTGAAAAAAATAAAGCTTGCAATAGTTTTAAACTTAATTTAAAATTATTTACTTTTTTCATGTTAGTAAGAAACCCAAAAAACAATGAAGTTTATTTTTTACTAAAAAATTGAATAAAAAATTATTGTCCATAACATAAATAAATTATTTTTCTGTATCATAGTCTCGGGGTGGGCACAGACTCTTGTACCAGCCAAGCCTGGACTAATTCAAGATATTTTGTTTCAAATTTGTTAAATTTTGTCTTTGAATGTTAAGTTAATTCTCCTTGGCTAAATGGCATTTCAGAAAAGGTGGATCTACACAGTTCATTGAGCTAAGTTATTTGCATGGGAATAGTTAATATTATTACCCAATCATTGAGCTATCCTCAATATATATATTTATACATACATACATACATACTATATATATATATATATATATATATATATATATATATGAAAAATTTCAGTTGACCCTGACAATCTGTATAGGTGGAACCTAGGTAGGTTTACCTGGCTCTTTAGGTTTGCTCTACTTAGTGTATTGAGAACTTAGTTACTTTTACTTTACTCGTTTTGGAGGTTTTTTCTTTGGACTCTGTACTTGGATTCTGGACAGTTGTTTTCGACTCAATTTCATGGTCGTTGTTCTTACTTTTTTATTCTTCATTTTCCCTAGGGTATTGGTTGGTTCAATTACAAGCCAAAATACCTAAGGTTTTTCCAAACAAGTATAACTATTTTATATTATTATATATATATAATGAAATAGACTAAGTCCAACAATTATTTTAATATATCTTCTGTTTATACGTTATTTTTATAGACACAATAATTTAAATAAATGCTCTGTTTATAATAAGCAATATTAACAACATTTACTGGCCTGAATATCTGAGAAATCTTAAAGAAAATATGTATCCTCTGGCAGGAATCGAACCTGTATCCTACATGGAACTGTCATTTGGCCTGATTTGCTATACCATTCAGCTACAGAGGAAGCGTCTTGTTAGCAAAGTCAAATTACTGTTTTTAAACTGTTGGAGGACACACATTTTCTACAAAATTTCTCGGACATTCAGGCCAGTAATTAATATTGTTTATTATAAACATTTACTTAAATCATTGTATCTATAAAAATAACATATAAACAGAAAATATATTAAAATAAGTGTTGGACTTAATCCATTTCATAATATATGTTGTCATTTATTTACGTTAAGATATGCTTCAAGAAGATAAGATTATGGGAAATTTGTTTGTTTAAAAACAGTAATTTGACTTTAACCAGATGGTTCCTCTGTAGCTAAATGGCATAGCACATCAGGCCAAATGATGGTTCCATCTAGGATACAAGTTTGATTCTTGTTGGAGGACATTCAGGCCAGTAAATGTAATTAATACTGTTTAATATAAACAGTGCATTTATTTAAATAAATGTATCTATAAAAATAATGTATAAACAGAAAATATATTAAAATATATACCACCCAGAGAGAAAAGAAGGAAAGCCATCTTAGAGTGAAGGTGACCAAAGTGAAGAAAAGGCAAAAATCCAGCAGAAGAGTGGTAACTGAGTGTAGTTGCATCATGGCCTTAAAATTGAGCTCCCCACTTTTTGACAGCACAGAAGTTTAACAGACAATGCCCACCTGGCTTTGACATCCAGCCAGTATTTGACATCCAAATTTTTATTTAAGTTTGAGCACCAGCCTCTGGTAACAACGATAAATATGAAATGATTAAATCAATCATGAGCAAACTGTGACCTGTGACACATGCAGCCTGTTTGGTTTTCTGAATGCCACGCTGAATTTCATGAGGAAAATAACATTTAATAAAATTGTGTTTGTTTCCTTTCGTCCTCACTTGTTTGCTCACATTTTCTCATACATGCACATAAACAATGATTAATAAAAATCTATATTGAATTTTGTAATATTCATTGAAGGCAACATTTTCATCAGATTAAAATCATTGGCAATTTTCACTAAGGAAGATTAGCTTGAATCTTTTTAATAGTGCAGCCTGCCCTATGATGAGCAATATCTCATATTGCCCTTGCCTGGTTTAAAACTTCTTTGACAATGTTTTGCTTTGTGAAAGGACTTATTTTCTAGTATTCCTTTTTTTCTTGTTTTATATTCGTTCGTAATAAGATGTTACTGAGTCATTGTTTACGTCTTTTTCTTTGCAGTCGGATTAGATTTTACTCTACCATATTCCAAAGTCTTTTCGCTGCCGAAAGTGTGTTCCACTCTGAAATGGGACAGGTATGTCTATAATTTCTTCATCACAAGACATCTTTTTTCGTGTGAACAAAACTTTCATTTCCAAGAGATTTTTTTTTTTTCTCATTAAAATTTATTTAAAAAAATCCGTCATCACATCCATATTTCCCCATTTTTATAATTTAAAAAAAAATATGCTAAAAATTGTTTCTGTATCTCGAAGGTTATTAGGAGGAAAATCCTAATAAGCTTTGTAGATATGAACTAAGCATCTAGAACCTTTAGTTAAATATTTATTTTGTGATGTTGTGGCATACAAACTTCTCTGGCACATGCCAGGAAAGTTTAAAAAATACTAAGCCCAAGCCCCAGGAGGCCTCCCCCCCCATTCCCAGAGTGTACCTCTTCTTCTGGAGTATGCTGGGTTCATTGCCTAGCACCCGAAAAGGGAAAGTGCTGGGGGTATCTTGGACAATTTTTCCAGGGTATTGCCGTTAAACCCACTTTAAACCTTTGTGTTACACACAATAGTGACATGGGCACTCTGGTAAACTCTTACATACTTGATATACAGCAGGTTGATAAGCCATAAAAAACAAACTGATTAAAATAAAAAAAAAAAAACTATATTTGATATATATAAACTAATTGATAGTTTAGTCATTTCTGAAGGCTTATGCCATATTGCATTGAAACAGCAGTTCCCATATGATCCCCAAAGTTAAGTAACATCAAGCCTGGTCAGTACCTAGATAGATAAACTGCTTGGGAACACCAGGTACTTTAAGCTTGGATGTGCAGGTGGTGTAATGGATTACTGGCTTGGAATTGTAAATCAGAGAGCTGAGTTTTGATTTCAGTCAGGATTATTATATTCACTTACACGCAAATACCCTTCTCTCTCTCCCCAGCTATGGGTTAATTAGTTAGTAAGACTTGTATCAGTAAAATATTATCTCCAAAAAACTTATGCTCCAAAAATATTTTCTGGCTTTAAATAACCTGCAATAAATTGATAAGCTGTAAAAAAACAAATCAATCCGTCAAAAGTATTTCTGAACATGTTGGATGCCACGCATGACATACATGCAAGAGTCTCGATTTGATGAGGATAGTTAAGAACATGACTCTAGTTTTTAGATTAATGTTTTGGTTTTGTAGCAAATGGTGGTGTTGGATGAAACTACCTCTAGTGCAGCTCAACATATGTTTAATTTCCTTTTCTCCTATACTAAACTTTTTATAACTGACCCATACACCGAGGTATTTGAAGTGTCTCATGGCTTGGCTTCGCAAAATGAAGATCAAGAGGGTGTCTGTACAGTATACATCACTTACAGGCACATTTGTGACTGATAAGTCCAATGCAAGACAGGCATACAACGTTAAAGTAGTTGCAGCTGAAAGTTCAGCCTGGGATCGATGATCACAGTGTTGTAGTAATTCCTCCTCTGCCTCTTGTCCCTGAGAGTGGCCCTGCAGGTATTTTCAGAAGAGGAGACAACATGGTTGGTGGTAAGATGCCAGGCGTCACAGTTCTCAGCTAGCAAGGGCCCGGGGCGTACTAGAGTCTGTGTTTGGCAGTGTTTTCAGGCAATCTTTGAATCGTTCCTTTAATGCTTATTTGCTACAAGAGCCAGTGGAGAGCTCACTGTACAATAAAATTTTAGGCAGGCAATGATTCTCCATCTTGAAAACGTGTCCAGCCCAGGATAGCTGTGACTTAAGCTGCATGGCCCCAATACTGGGGATCTTCGTCATTTCAAAGATTTTAAGTGTATAATATTTATTAATTTCACATTCTGTGGTGTATACAATGTCTGTAGTGTCAAATAAACATTTTGGCTTCACTTTTGTCTTTGTCTTTCTTTCATTCTTTCTTTTTTTTTTTTTTTCTTTCTTTCCAGTTATTAACCCATTTGATTGACGTGTGTGAAAAATTATCAACAAATCACGTGGCATTGAGAAAAAAAAGACCTGTACAAGAAAAGTGAGGATTTTTTTTCTTTGCATTAATTCTTTTTATTCAAAATTTAATTTGTTTCACTTGGGTATTTGGTTTGGCGGTGGAGCCAAGAATACACCAACTGTATCACTTACAAAGGAATAAAACCTCTGCAAAAGTAGCCTGCTTCCAGATACTCAAGTAAGAACCCTACCAGATTTTATCTAAGACCCAAGCACGCCCCCGGCCTGTGTTTGGCTGATAAGAATCTAGCACGCCCCCAGCCCATATTTAGCTGATAAGACCCAAGCACGTCCCCGGCCCATATTTAGCTGATAAGACCCAAGCACGCCCCCGGCCCATATTTAGCTGATAAGACCCGAGCATGCCCCCGGCCCGTGTTTGGCTGATAAGAACCGAGCACTCCCCCGGCCCATGTTTATCTGATAAGAATCTAGTACGCCCATGGCCCATGTTTAGCTGATGAGACCCAAGCACGCCCCCGGCCCGTGTTTGGCTGATAAGACCCGAGCATGCCAGTGGCCCATGTTTATCTGATAAGAATCTAGTACGCCCCCGGCCCGTGTTTGGCTGATAAGACCCAAGCACGCCCCCAGCCCGTGTTTGGCTGATAAGAATCTAGCACGCCCCCAGCCCATATTTAGCTGATAAGACCCAAGCACGCCCCTGGCCTGTATTTAGCTGATAAGACCCGAGCACGCCCCCGGCCCGTGTTTGGCTGATAAGAACTGAGCACGCTCCCGGTCCATATTTATCTGATAAGAATCTAGTACGCCCCCGGCCCATGTTTAGCTGATGAGACCCAAGCACGCCCCCGGCCCGTGTTTGGCTGATGTGCTTACAGGCTTCAATATCAATAACCAATATTTACCTGTCTCTGAACCAAATAAATAGTCAAAGGTAAATGACTAATATTTTCCTATTCCTGACACAAGAAAATGTTTATTGACTCAAATATAAATGATTAATAGTTACATATTCCCTAACCAAGTAAATGCTGAGAGACTTAAATATAATAATTCTTTAAAAAAATGCCTGATAAACTTAAATATAATAATTCTTTAAAAAAATGCCTGATATCAACACTTAAACCAACAGTAGGTGAAATGTCATAAAATCAATGATCACAACATTATCATGATTTTTGTACTTTCTTTCTTTCTTTTTTCCTATCAATTGACCTCAAGCAAAGCAATAATGCCACTAAGACACAACGGGCTACTGGGAGTGAAATCGAATTTGGCAACTTTAAAAGGAACTGGAAATCCAATCCTAAACAGCAAACAAGATAAACCTCTACTCATGTTCAAAAGACTATATATATTTTATCTGTAGTTGAAGGTATAAAATTGTGTTCAAAATATTTAGATTCCGGCATTAAATAATCTATAGAGGTGTTGATATACTGCTAAATGAAATCAACCAACCAGCAATACCTATTTAAAGCAAAATTATCAACACTATATTTTATCTGTAGTTGAAGGCATAAAATTGTGTTCAAAATAATTTACATTTCGGCATCAAATAACCCATAGAGGTGTTGATAGGCTGTTAAACCAAATTGGCCAATCAACGGTTTTCTTCAGATGTCTCTCATACTTTGTACTCTTCTCAGAATTTTGAACCAAACCCTTTTAGTTTATGGGGTTAGAATGCTTACATGCTCAGGGATAATATCTTGTATCTCCAATTTGTTCAACTTTGTGTCCATTTTCATTTGCTTAAGATAATAATGTTGAAACCGTTTCTTTCCACAGCAACCACATCAGTTTTGATAGCCAAGAAGCAAATCAAAGTTCTCTGGTTGATTCTGGTAAGTCTCTCATCAAACAATAATTTTAATAAACAGTAAAATTAAGCTGCAAATCAAATTGTTCATTTATCAGCTTTTTGTAATGTCCAATTGAACTTTTACTGCTTCCATTACAAGATACAATAGTTTCCTTTTGAATTTCTGGGATGAGATGTTATCATTATTTACACTATTTACATTGAAACTATTATCCTTATCTTTGTTGTTATTACAATATTTCGCCGTCCTGGGTAAGACATTAAACTACATCCACGTCATGGGTAAGACGTTAAACTACGTCCAGCAGCAAGGCCTCTGGAACCACCTCTTAATTGCTGGTGTTCCCAGGTCTACCCTGACCCGGGGTGGTCCCAGCTGTGGGTAAATGGTTAACTATTACCAGCAATACTTTTTTGAAAAAAATTATTACCAACAATACATTTTTGAAGGAAAAATATTACCAGAAACAGATTTTTGACAAAACAAAATGTAATAAAAAATTTTGTCAGCATTAAATAACCCATTGAAGTTGATATGCCGTAAACCAAACCAAACCAAAATTACAATATTTCAGCCATTGTGCCCTCCGACCTTCATCAGGTGTATATCGATCTGTGTAACCTACAGGGAATTCTGAACTGAACCCTTTATTTAATCTACAGGGGTAAACGTTTCTTGTTTCACTTGTAAACAAGTTTTTTGAGACAGTGATTTATTGATGTGTGTGAATTGATAAACACAGTAGGTTTTTTTGGGAGGAGGGGAGTTGTATACGAGACAAAATTTGGTTACCCCCTGCCAAAAAGGAATTAAGTTAAAAGGTGGAGGAGAGTGAAGGTAAAAGAAAGAGGGAAAGAGAGTGAAGGTAAAAGAAAGGGGGAATCTGAAAGAGAGGGAGGAAAGTTAAGAAAGAGGAAGGAGAGTGACAGGAAAGGACAAGAGTGACAGTAAGTGGAAAAAAGGGGGGAAAATTGAAGGTAAAATAAAGAAGTGCAAGTAAAAGAGGAGAGCAGGTAAAAGAAAGAGTGGGTGGAGTGAAAAAGAGGAGGAGAGTAAGTAAAAGAAAGAGTGGGAGGAGTGTGAAAAAAAGGATGAGACTGAAAGTAAAAAAGAAGGAAGGGAAAAGGAGTGGGAGAATGAAAGGTTCTTCTGCAACACCAATAAAAACTGTTGAATTATTTCAATATTATAACTCGAAAAATAGAAAGTGAAAAGGTCAACTGGTAAATACTGGTGGGCGTAGTCAAAAGGTGGGAAAACAGAAACCTGGATTAAATT